>STHB01000004.1:10115692-10139424 GCA_018908115.1 Anopheles rivulorum
CTCCTGTCCTTCCTTCTCCTCGCCTGTTACCCTCTTACCCGGGGAAGATTAAGATTGTCCCGAGACAAAAGCCAAGAAGAACCGCTCCGTGGTTCCCGGTTGTCGTGGGCATGGGCAACGGGGGTCGAAACGGAGGGCTAGATAGGACAATTATTTCTTGATTAGCTCCTTCATTCGACAGCAGTTTCATTAACTTGGTGACCATTATTTCAGCACGTGCCAAACGGTGCTTCGCCCTTTACCGGCACGTGTATATGTGTGTAACCGTCCGTCCGGGAGTGTTTGCTTCCACGTTGCGTTTCTTATCGCACTGTTTTACTACCATTTTCCATTTTCCAGCACACAATGGCCATCACACTTGAGGTGGGCGGTGGGTGGTGTTGGTAGTAAACGAGCCACTTCAACCCGGGCCATTGCATGATGAACTGTTTTTTAATGATGCATTACGGGTAATTCTAGGGCTAATCTTGGCAAAGTGTGCCCACGATCAGCCAACGAGCTGGAAGAAAAGAGTCAACGATGGGACCGACCGAGTCGTAAAACCAGCCAGAGAGTATTGAAAATCAATTCTATCACATCTTCATGAAAATACTTGATTTGAAAAAAAGATTGATTTCTGAAATTAATCTCACTCTTGGGGTTTTGATAGTAGAAGCACAAGCTTGTACATAAAAGGACACCATCGAAACATATATTTGTATTTCGAGCTTGAAACCATTTATGAAACTATTATACTTATGCTAAATTTGTTTGAACTTCTTCGGCAATTCTCTGATACTAACTACCCATTTTCTAATGGATAAGTGTCTGTAATTTAAAAAAATCGAAACCATTTTTTCTAGCAATACGGCCTGGCCGTTCTTTATGAATAAAAAAAACCATTTTTTCTTGTTGATTATTTTATGTTTTTCCCTTTAATTTAAAACAATCCAAGTGTATGATACAGTGGTAGCCGCTTTTCCTTTTTCGGATATTTAATGTCAAATATCATTTAGAATTTAACTGGTAATTTTTTGAAAAAAAATGATGCCGGATGATGTAGCCCAACCTCTACACGCTAAACACAAGTCAGCATTTTACTTGGCATTTTCTATAACAATTTCAAGTGTTTCGGGATAAAGACTACGATCTCTCGACATAAGTTGACCTTAAAGTGACCACGTTGTTGAAAAGTGGTTAAATTATATAATTTTCCATTTTATTATCGCTGCAAGCCATCGTCAGTTGAGATCAGTTTAGGAACATTGCATGTGGAATGATCCATTAAATGCATTAATTTTTCACTTATTGGTTTGCATTTTGCTGTAAAAAAGCACGAATTTTTAATCTTAACGTGCTGCAGAAATCTTCTCGTAACAACTTGAGGACATTGAAGAACATAAAGTTGTTGATTCTCCATAATGCCAGATTTCTTGGCTATTATTAGTTTCAAACCGCATCTGATACGCATTATATACAGCTAAATTTAGGTTCCCAATGATCCTGGACTGGTATGTAATAATCCCATCAAAGCTTCAATAACCTTGTGTGTAATCTGCCCACGTGTGCTTCGCTCTGTACACACGGTGACTCGACGTTGTAGACGAGTTAATATTGAAATTTACATTTATAACATTTTGTTACAATGCTGAACCATAAAATTATATACTCTTGTGCACAATGTAGTAGCACACTGCAGAAACTATTCACTATTCTATGTTTGTGTACAGTAATGCGCCATTTTTATTTTATTTTTGGTTTGCTGGATAAAGAATAAACAAACAAACAGACCACATTGTCCTTATTTCCACTTTACATCAATGCATTTTACGAGCTTGGTGATACGCTCTCGCCCTTTGCTTTGATGAATTCAAAAGAACAAAAAAAAATCATACAACATATCACTCACGTCCCATTCATCTGTTGATCATCTTTTCTAGTGTGTTTGTCCTTCGTTTTCTTTTTTTTAAGCTCTTCCCATCTGCCACACAAAAAGCAATTCTCATGCATAACGCAACGATGGTTAAATTCATTTTAGAATTCTCATCCCATTTTGGTTTGAATGTTGTTTCCTCACACGCACGCAGCCACACACATATGCACCAGGCAGCACCGAAAGTCAACTGCAATGATGTTTTCTTTCAATTTAGCTGCACGAGCGTCAAGTGAATTACATTACAGTAAAGGGTAGCAATTGATAAAGCAAAAAAAAATGAAGGGAAGCAAGCACAAGGCACCGAGTGTGCCGATGCACGATCTATGAAGGCTGCACCATACATTTGCTGCGTCTACTCTTTGGTTTTGTGTGTCCTTCCTTCGTTTTCTTTTTTTTTTCGTGGTGGTTGTGCTTGTTCTTCTTTCTCATCTTCGTGCAGCCATTATAATCAACCGCCAAGAATGGATACGACCTGCCAACAAACCGTATCAATGGGAACTCGATGGGTATTGTTATGGGTTTTGGTCGCAACCGGTCGCGACGATGGCGCGCTTCAAACAAGAGGGCTGCGCCATCGTAAGACAGATCCAAAAGGATCGGCACAAGAATGAAAATGGTAACAAAACAACACCAAACACTGCACACACACAAACAAAACAACGCGTGATACCACCGAAGCAACAGCCATGCTTCGTCCGCATCCGTGCATTCTTTCTCGCTTGTTTCGCATTTGTTGTTCTTGCTGGTCGTGCACGATCATCGGAATTCTTTTCTCTCATCGCATCGATTGCGATGAAGCAAAAGCATCTACTGGGCGCAACAAACAACAACAAAAAGAAGAAAAAAACATACACGAGAATAAAAAAAGAACAGCAAAATGCATGCGAGAAGGAGGATAATAAAAATATGGTTAAACTTTTCAATGCACCGCCACAATCGTGACACCGCTCACGGGCATCGGGCTGGATCGTTGGCTGTGTCTGCTGCATCCATCCATACACACACACACACACACACACACACACACACACACACACACACACACACATCCTATCAGATGGTTGCACGCGTCATTGCAGACGGAGGACTTCGTGGCTGTGGTGAGCAAAAGGGATAAAAAGCTAATAAAACGTGCCCCGAATGCATCCTTCCGTTTTTTGTGTGTTTTTTTTTTTTACTCGTTTTTACTGGATCGCCCAGGTTTTCACCACCGTGACGTTCGTGACAGTGACAACGGCCATGACGCTCCGACAGTGATATGGACGACGACGACGACGATGATGATGATGACGGGTCCTGGCGATGGGCGATGTTTGCTTACTTAACCCGCAAAAGGCATGAAATTTGTGTCAAGCAGCAGCAGCGGTATTGTTCGCCCGGGCAGACGAGCGAAGCTAATTGCAAGTAATTTTTTCGCTGGACTTTTTTTGTTGCCATCTTTCTGTTTGGGGTTTGCTTCTGTAGGATGCATTTTCATAAAAGGATGCAGTATTTTGATAAAAAGCGATGTAGTTTTGCATTTTCAGCTGTAAAAATATTACATTTAAATTTAATTTTTAAATAGTGTAATTTAAATATCTTTTAAAGAAATAATTAAATGATTTGAATCACTAATAAGTTGGTGTAGTAATTTGTCTAGTAAGCATACGCTGCTTTTTGTACATAAAGTGGACAATTGTTGTAGAACTTGAAACCTTGAATGCCTGTACAGAATTACTGAGTAGAAAAAGCAGTAACCGCAACGAAATTCAGTCAGATACTTGCAACTGATTTTCTAAATGTGTAAGGTAATGTATATAGCAGAATACTTTAAATAGATTACATAACAAAACTGCTAAACAAAACAGTGTAGGGTAAAATGGTTTCATAACTAAATTTCTAAACAAAACAGTGTAGGATACAAAAGGTTACAAAACAAAGCTTGTCAAGCGTTGAAATGTGTCAGTCTATGGTTAATATGATGTAATTCGAAACAAAACGTATCAGTTACTTAAACACAATTGTACCAATGTAGGTATATGAATAATTATACTTCATTTTAGTGATACACCCATGGAAAATACTTGTGCAAATGGTTTAAAATATTCCGAAAGAAAACACGTATTACGGTCAAAAGTGTAAATACAGGGTGTACCACATGGACCACATGAGTTATGTGTGGCATCTAGCAGTTGCCACTTGGTCGATATCCTGTTTAAAAAGTGGCCAATAAAATTGTGAAAGTCTCAATAAACATATGCACACAAAAATACACAAACAAAATCACTGTTTGTCGCGTTAATTGTAAAACACATCTCGGATATCTCTATATGGTACACCCTGTACTTGTTATGTGTCCTCTTGGATTGGATTGGATTTCATCGCATTGGATTACTATTTCTTGAACCGCTGTGCACTTTAAGCGTTTTTAAATTGTGTTTTTTATGATTATTAAAAAAGTCTTGTTTAACCTTTCTTTTTGAGTGAAATCTACGGAAAATGACGGGCATAACATCAGCATTGGAATTCAGTCAACTTAATTTCAGTTTTAAGTATCGCGAAAATCCAGAGTAAACTTAATTGAATTGTTAAAATATTTTACTCCAGAAAGCTTGTCTAAAATTAGAAGTCACGATCACATACACAAAAGAAGTTTCCATAAATCACTGAGTTTATGATAAAAATATAGTTAAGTTACATAAATTTAATATGATATTAAAGATACGAAGATTAATGAGCTTCGAAGTCAATTATCAATAATAACAAAATCTTGGTTTTTCTTAGTAAATTTTTCCCAACTAAAAAAAAGAAAAAATAAAAAAATATTATAATTTCATAGTCAATGTTCATATGATTTCAAATAAAAATAAGATTAATAATTATTGTGTTAAGATTGGAAACGTTACATCCGTATTAATATGTCTAAGTATTTTTTTTTTCTTTTTTTTTTTTTTTTTTTTTTTTTTTTTTTTTTTTTTTTTTTTTTTTTTCTTTGGCTTAACGACCTACCAGGTCATGCCGGCCATCAAATGGCTTACTAGACTATTAGATGCCACGTAGTTGCATAGTCAGTGCTCACTACGGGGGAACGGTCCGGATGGGATTTGAACCCGGTCCGGTCGTGGTAGGGACTAGCGCCGTTTCCAAATACACCACCGAGCCGCCCCATGTCTAAGTATTAATAAGTCTAAAAATGTGAAATAACATAACATTTACTAATTATCTACTAACATACTACTACTAAGATGACAAGGTATCATTTGCATGGTCTAAAGATTAATTTAAAAACACATTATAACATATATCTTTTAAAATTGGATTTTCAGGTCATTTCATACATGAGACTGAACTCAAAAATATGTTATTTAAACTCTCATTTTCTACCATTTCCTTGTTAAAAATTAATTAGGCAAACAGGATTCTCCAACCTTGATTACAGGGACCATAAGCTAAAATACAGGTGTAAGAAGAATTGCAAAAAATGGGAATACGAATAGTTTTCTTATAAGAAATTTAATAAACTGCAAACGCAAAAGACACGAACACAATCGAATCCGTATTGAACTACAATGATGATCATTTGCTAGAGTCCTTTTTGTTTTTTTTGTTTGCTCTCACTATCCCCATAACACTGACTGAAGGCCAAAAGGACAGCAAACGTTCCTTGCATAACAGAGCCGGCGAAAAGGCACGAAACAAAAGCAAAAGCAAAAAGAGTTATGCGAAAGCCTATATTGAAAATTGCAGCCTTACGGCGGAAACATGAGACCCGAGGACCTTTACTGCAAGACCCTAGCGGGGTTCTTTTCTTCTTGTGCTGCCCATCCTACTTTCTGCCCGCCATTGTATGTGTGTGTGTGTATGCTCTCTTTTTCGAATTCGGTTTCGCTTTGCTTTACCATGTTCCGTTTCGAATTGCTCGCTGCCCCTTTGCTCACGGCTACACTTTTCAGTCAAAACTATCAATTTTTGGGGTGGAAAAATGCCGGCACCGGCCACCGGCGAGGCTGAAAAGGCGAGGCCCGAAACGATGGTGATTGCACTACAGTGTAGGGTAATGTGTCTAACCAGGCTTAAAATCAAAAGCGAAGAAACAAAATCCCACCGTTGCTCGGGCGTTGCTGGTGGTGGATTGCCTAACGCGCACCGTGCGTTATTTGCCCGGCTGGGACTGATGGAGTGGTTGAGCAGATCGTGAGGGATTTTATTTCTGCACCGTACACCGTGGAAGGGCCTGGACAGGAAGGTTGGGGCTGGCATGGTGTGGTTAGGGTGGATGCAGTGAAAATTGCATATATGCTCTTCCGGCCACCGGAAGTGAGCGCTCGGGCGTCCATCCTGCTGCATTCAATCGGTGCGGTCGATCGTGCGGCTTCCGTCTGACTTTTCGCACGGTTTCTCTCCTTCTCCGGCTCCGTTCGGCATCCACAGCTTTTTTTTTTTGTCGGGATAGAGTGTTTATCTGCTTCATGTTGTGCGCTTTTCTTTTCGCTTCTTCTGCGTTGTGTTTTGTTATTGCTCGATGCCACCCGAAGATGCAGAAATAATTTCCCATTTTCCGGCGAGAGAGCGAGTTTCAACTTTCATCCAGCACACTTCGCTTCGTTTGCCACCGCTGGCACGGCCTGTGTCACTCGGTCGGTCGAAGTTTTCCGTATGCAGTCGACGATAGCTTACTTACAGTCGAACAAGCGAGACGGACACATCGAAGGCACAATGAAATAAAAAAAACCCCTTCCCATTTTCTGTCAGGAAACTGGATGCCTTTGCACCAGCATCAAATTGAATACAGATCGAAGCCAGCGGAATGGTACCAACAACCGCCGGGAATGGCGTGCCGAGTACGACTGCGTATGGTGCCGGTACATATGCCAGAAATTTCCCTGTGTTGCTACGGTTTTGCTTATTTTTTTTTTCGCCAACCACCGATATTGTTTGATGGCAAATTGCCACCGAGTTCGACGACCACCACCCATAAACTTCCACCTTCTCTCGTTCTATCTCTCTTCCGCTCCCTTCCTCCCCATTTTGCGTACCCACCCACCCAAACTCTCACACATGACCTACGGGGATAAACAACAACATTCGCTTGGCCATTCGATACTTTCTCGTACGAGGCCGTCCAGCCGTCCGAACCGAAGCTAGCGTACGTGGTGCTCTAGAATCTCGGGTCCGGTGCGGTTGTTTTCGTATCATTACGTTGATTTTACACATGCAGCCGAAGCCCTGTGTTTTCGCCGGATCAAAGGGATTTCGCTGGTGGTAATGGTGGTGGTACTACCAGATTCGGGACATCGCTAGCACTTCTTTCCTGGCACCAATAAAGCGTCCCAGCGTAAGGACTGCAGGAAATGGGCAGGGAATGCAGGAAACGTGTTTTAAGTTCTGCTGGGAAACCATTCATTTGGTGCTGGTTCCTTTTACATGCTACGTGGGAGAGATTTTTGATGCGGCACTAGTAAACTGTATTGATCAGTGCACTCCATTATGCTGCTGTTACTCGCGTGTTTAAATATCATTCGGCTTTTGCCGTAATCGTATGCGTTACGCAACTGGTAAAGTAACATACGTACAACAATGAGCAAAACGACACATTTGTAAAAGATTCGTGACATGAAGCGACATCGTGGATGGACCATTAAAAATATAAAGCATATAAATTTGTTACGTTAAGAGAAGAGAAGAATGTTTTGAATGAATGAGTTTTAATTTTATTTTTGGTTTTTACTTTGTACTTTTGTATAAATTCTCAGAAGACCGTGAAATATCATTGTAGGGAATTCAGTAAAGATATGAATTTAAAAATGTTGGCTAACAAGTGGTCAGTCGAATGTTGTTTATTATTCAAACGGAAATTAACAACACGGTGATTTTGATTCAATTTGAAATGGTTTAATAATTGTTTAATATGTTCGGTTTTAAGGAAAACATTGTAATAGACTCTCTGTTTACCAAAATTTATATTAAATAATTACCAACCAACGCTTTAAATATTTAATAGACAAAAACCCCTTTCTTTACCAATTTTGAAACTTTTCTTTTGAATAAAAATCGTTATTATTTTATAATTTCTTCACTAATCAAATTTTATATAGTAACTAACGTCAACCGTTGGTTTGTGAAACTTATTTGAAATAAATTAACGAAAAAAAAAACCTATTTGATGAAATGCTAATTAATTGAATGGATGGAATGAATCAAACGAAATAATTTATTTTCTTTTATTATAAATTGTTTATCTACTTTGAATAGCTTTATTATTAAAAAATACTTCTATTGTAAAATTTAATATTCACATCATTTAAATATTTAAATGGTTCATATTCATTTGTAATAAATTTACTATAATTGGATAAAATATTTATGTGTTTAAACCTTGAAAAACAGCTTTATGTTACACTTTTAATAAAGTTTGACGTATTAATTTTCAAAAGAATCACCATCTAAATATCACTAACGAGAACATCAAGTGTAATAATGCTGTCCAACTTCGAACTATATTGGAACTTTTCGGTACAAATGCTTTTTTAACCCCATTTAATGTACGTTAACACATATTAAAGACGGGTTTCGTATGAGATTTAGAACAAAAAACAAACAAACAAACCTTAACGCTCACTCTCAACATCATCAAAGAACAGCAACACTAGCAGACGCTCAAATCACTATCTAACCGTCCATAAAAGTGCTTTTTAACGCTCCTGTGTGCTTGGTATAGTTGGGTAAAGTTCTTCTTCACCTTTTTATTTTCTTGCTTGCTTCCCGCATCGCATTCGGTATCGTTAGCGACACGGATCCGTCCATTACACCGGTCATGCCTAGTTTAGCCCTGGCATAACTCTACCAAACAGCCAGCATCTCCGCTAAGGTCAGGCCAACTGACCAAATGACCATGAATAAAACCCCGTCGCTGCAAGAAAGTTGAAAGTACGTACTTGTCGGTACTTGCGATGCTTTGCGCATTGTCTGCTTCCATCGCATTTTCGCTCCAACCCATTCGCACTGTCGTTACGCTCGTGTTTGAACGGATAACTACTTGCCGGCGACAAAGGGCCAACAAGTTTTACCCAAAACTGTAGGATATTTTACTCAAGTGCTCAAGAGTGTCGGGTAAACAAAATCATCTCACTTGCAAAACGCGTCCACTCGCAGTACAGCTCCTTCGGTACAGCTTTTTCCCTCCACTTGGTTGTGAGCACTGTTGTCGTTTTGTTCTTTTGCATTTTCACCCTCTTATCACCCGATTTTGGGAATCATCTTCAAAAACGTGAACCGACCGGGAAAGTGCAATCCGAACCAAACGCAAATCCGACAAACAAAACACAGGGCTACGGCAACGTGGGAAGGCCACGTGCACCGAACGGCTGGTGGAAACTTTTCGCCCATCGTTAGTGCCATTTTCATTCATTTTCGTTCGTTCGTGGGGCAGGACAGGCGTGTGGAGGCAGGCCAATAGAGACAGACGTTGGCGTTGTTGTGTTCTGCTGTTTGGCGAGAACAAAGCGTCAAGAGAGTACGCCGGTATAGGAGGCATCAAGCTTCCCACCGATATGGAGCCGGTTTGGAACGTCGAAACACCTGTAAGTACGTGAAAGTTTATCCGAACCTTGTAAACAATAATCATATTTTCTTTGTGTACTTCTGGTGGCCTGAAGGGGTGTTAAGCCACCACGGTGTAAGGTGCCGGATCTGGAGGTGTTGCTCACGCAAACACCACACGCTGTACAGTCAGCTTTTCAAGTGCACACACACACACACAATGGCGGATGCGATGAAAAGGACAAAATGAGCTTCAACAAAGCAAAAAAAGGGGGAATTCTCCATTCCCGCTGGAACTGGAACGTTCTCCATTCGCAAAATTCGGTTCTGAGCCACTTACAAAAGCAATGCCCGAAACTTTTACTCAACGGTTCGTCAGCTTAAGCAAAACGGGTGAAAATAATTGGATGCAAGCGGGGAATAATTTTGCATCCCGGCGAGAGCCATTTATGTGTCTCGATCGTAAGTTTGCAACACGGCGTTTGATAATGCTCAGCAGCAGCATTAAATTTGAAGTCAACGGTTTTAGGTGACTAAGGAATGTATGATGAAGGAGGATTAATACTTTGGGCACATTGGCTGGGTTGGAGATGCATCATGGGAGTTACGAAAATTAAATTGTTGTTTTACGTTTGAAACGTTTATCATTGGCCAATAATTTCGTGAGATATAGCAAAGTTTACTGTGGATTCATAAGACATTTAAAAAAAGGTAGAAGGTGCTGTAATATGAAAAGGAAAATGAAAAAATTTTTTAGTTCGCAAATCGAAAGCACAAATGTGATGCCATCATTCTGGTGGTCGTTTGCAAATTGAAAATGTTTTCTTCTCTTTTAAACGGAGAAGACCTTGAATCCTTATCTTGTGCAGAGATTCAATCAATTGTGTTGTAATTGAGACGAAGAAATGGAACAATACCTAACCGTGCTGATCCATAGATTTCCTAAAGCAATTTTAGATTTAACTAAAACATCTGAAGCTTCGGTTATAAATTTAGATTTATCTCTGCCCTATTGTCAATTGGCAAGTTATGAGTCTTATTTAGAGTCTGAGTCCTGTTCAAGTTGAACTAACATTTGCCCAGGTAGATCTGGAATTCTCCCAATTTCTGGCGCATTTGACAGACCATTTCTTAGCAAAAGTGTGAATGCAAAAGTCCTAGAGAAATCAAGACAGCATGAAAAGCATTCTAAATTGGTTTGAAGTTTATCTCTTGAACTCGAGCAGATAATTCAAAGCACAAGTTTTTGACAGATAAATCATTATGATGTACTGCTATGTTGGGTTAATGATTCGGCCCTTTTTTGTGTTCTCAGGGAAAATTCCGGGAATTGTTTAACTTAAAAAGATTTAATGTTTGAATAAACTCAATTACGACAAATAATGTGCTGGAGTTGTTATAAAACAAGTACCAGACTGCATATTAAATGTTGTTTATAAAAAGAACTGCAAGCAATAGCGTTGGAGTGCTTAAGGAACTGTGAAGGTTGTATTTTCTACTCGCTTCGAGTCGATTTTTCTCTCGCTAGAACTCAATCATAATTCGCCTACAGTCGCCACCTAATGGTTTCTGCACCTTCGCATCAATAAAAACCCACGGCAACATAAATTCTTTCCGCTATTACGAACGATGTTTCACTGTCTTAAGTATTTCATTTCACTGCTCTCGGCCTTCCCGGCGACTAGCCAACAATGTTGCCCGGCTTGCACATTTTGTAAGCCGGCGCCTGTAAACGCTCTCCAAAGGCGTGCGCGCGAGCTCCACGCGTTTTCCCTCGAGTGGGAGCCACTGATTAAATCAGGCCTCACGGTCTCCGCCACGGAAATGGTCCGCTGGGAAAAGGATCAATAATTTATGCGCTAATTTTCGCTACTTACTACGGGGTAAACGATGCCGGTCGCGTGATTAGTGCTAGTGCGGCGCTCCATTATATTTGTTCGCTGCACGGTCGCCTGGCCGACCGGGCCTACCTGTGCCGCCTCTCTGGTGGCAGATATTAATCCCCTAGATTTATGACAGCAGATTGCATTAAAAATGAATCTCATTCGACGCTTCCGGTTGCGATGGCACGGCCGTACGAGGGCCGCTCGATCTCGCACGCGGCCATCGACACTGCGCCGGCTCCCAGGAGTCGGCTTTAAAGTTAATTAAAAGTTCCTGCCTGCAAAATTTATATTTCCTCCGAGAGCCGAAATCAAAGCGCACGGCAAAGATACACCACCTTCCTTATCGATAAGGGATAGGGCAGTATTTTTATTATTATTATTATTTCGGCTCGCATCTTTCACCTCGGCGTTGTCACCTTCATAGGCACCAAACTTGTCTTTGGCAACAAACGGGCATCCCCTCAAGAAAAAAAGGTGCACTAGCTGGCTGGCCTATGGGAGACAATCGTTTTGCTATATTTTATTCGTTTCCTTCGCTTTGCCGAGCGAAAGGTTAAAGGTTCTTTTGCGAATCGATGTGTTTTTATCATTGCCAATGGGCTGATTTATGAGCCCTTTCGAGCATGAAATCTGTTTCCCACACCGTTACGCGAAGCATCTTGCGCTAAGGTGCCACGTACCACGGACAGTGTGAAGAAATCGAGAAGTTAGTACGATGCTGCGAACGGTTCAGAGTGCGTGTTAGTGCGGAACTGATCGAGATTTTGGGCAGGCAGGTTCGGTGTCACATCCGCCCTTGTGTGCTGGTAAAATGTGACCCATTTTCAATTATCTTTCCATCTCACCCTGGGTACACCGGGGCGCGTTCCAGGTAGTCGCACGCTGGCGAGCAGTGGAAAACGAAGTGGCCACATGAGAGCGATGAGGGCAGGAAAATCGGGAAAGGTCAAAAAGGTAAAGCACAATCTGCCGAGCGAAACCTACGGAAATGGGTTGAAAACGGAAGCGAAAAAAGGTAAAGGTTAATAAATATAAAGCAAACTTTGACACTGTAAACACCGGCTTTGCCGTGGGAGTATGTTTGAACAAAAATGTTTGTCTGCTTGGTGCTGTGTTTCTTTGCTCCACAGAAAATCACTTGCAGTGTGGTGGAAATATTCATACTGATACGCGTGTGCTTAAAAGCTTTAAAATATAATCTTGAAACAGTTTTCATTATGCATATTCAAGACAGTTTTCCGAGAATGTTTTACACCATAATGAGCATGAAGGTAGATTCAAAGAGAGTTGACAGTCTGTTACGGATTAAAGAACAGTCTTTGAGGTCGTAAATCGCACTGAGTCGTACATGGATTATTGCGAATAAATCAACAGTTATCAAAAGCAAATTACTAAATTAATGAATGTTCCGTCGATTCAAAATCCTTGGAAGTTTTTAGTATCAATTTCGAGAATAAAAAAGATCCGAGTTGTCTATTTTAATATTACTTATTGAGCTTAGATGTGAGCTTTGATGTCAGCGCAATGAACACGAAGCTTCTCTCTCTCTCTCTCTCTCTCTCTCTCTCTCTCTCTCTCTCTCGCTCTCTCTCTCTCTCTCTCTCTCTCTCTCTCTCTCTCTCTCTTTTACCTTTACGTACTGGTCATGGCTAGTGCCACATATATTGTTTTGGGAAAGTTCTATGTCTAGACCGTCATTATTACGCGGAAGCGCAAGTTATTTGAGTGGCACGCATTAGGTTTCACCGCTGTAATACAGGTACCTGATGTAAGCTTCTTGTATCGCACAACTTAGAAGATCACATTGAGACAATGTGCTTCTACTTATGAAGAGGCACCTTTTCAGGGTATTATTGTAAGAGGGAATAATCACCAATAACAGTACACATTTGTCTCTGCGTTTCTAAATTAATTAATATCGCTTGTTGATAAACTCATTTATCCTACTTCTAAAAATCATCTTTTTAGTTTTTACTTTTGTAAAGTTACGTTTCTTTCTATGTTGTATGTAATCACTTGCAGTTAAAATTGTATTTTAAATTAAATTTTGTGCAGTCTGAAACAATGAGTTCATATTTTTACCTGTTCCACACTTACAACAAAATTTCTTGTTTTGGTGCATTAATTTTGTAACACCCTTTAAAATATCAAACATCTCCTTACAGGTTTTCAATTGTCGGATAACAAATAAAAGGGCAATAATAACAAAAAAAGCTCGAATTCAGTAATCAATGTGAAATTGTGACGCTCAACGCTATGTAACAATACACGCACCAAACCAAAATTACACAAAGCACAAAAGGTAAGCTCACCGAAGCTGCACATCGAAACTCGTGCACATACGCTTACGCCGCATTCCATCAACCGGTACAGCATGACCTCAAAACACAACACACCGTTCCAGCAAAACCATTCATCTCACATCGCATCATCAAGCAACTGAAATCACGGCGCATCCATACATTTTCGCCCGGTCCCCTTGGGTTTGCCGACCAACCATCTGTTCCGACACTTAAATCTGTCACGGAACTCCCACACCCCAGAAGTTGCAACAGGACGTACGAAAATATCCAAACGTATAAAAGCATTCCCCATCACCCTTTCCCACTCCTCCCCCTCCCCTCCCCACCCTTCTTCCCATCGGTCCCCTTTCTGTGCAGCAACCAGAAAAGGCGCACCGGCAGTACAGTACCGGCGCTTCGCCTTTGCCCAGCCTTCGCTGCTGCAGTTTGTTGTTAATGTACCGTAAATCCAGTATCCCTCGGTAAATCGGTTACCCGAACGCAACAGCGCGCCGCTTTTGCGACGAAAATGTTTTAATCCAATTTAGAGCGAGAAAATGCATTAAAAAAAATTTAATTCAATTCTACACTTCCTTCCTAGCGAGACGCAAACGCAAACGCAAACCGCCCATTCAGCCAAGCCATGGAAGGTGGAGATGGATATATGGTATCGCCCGTTCACACTTAATGCCCTCTACCCTCCTCTCCCCATCCTCACAAATTTCCTCCCCCTCCGTCCCACAGTGTCAGACATCAACGGTGTTCGGTTTCGCTTGTTCACTTGCACTTGCACGACTTCCGGCGCACAAGACAGATGAAATCGCTCGGCAAAAAGGATGCGAAATGTTGGTGCGTGTTCTGCGCTTCTCTGACAGATGCGCTTCCCTGTCCTGGGTTTCCCCCCAGCCCCCCTTCATGGAGAATTGTTTGGTGGAACTGTGACAAACACAGGCAGAAGGCACCTTGCTACACAACACAACCGCTTGAGCTCGCTTCCCATCCCACGTGCGGACGTAGTCGCACGGAAATATGTACGTGTGCGCGGGTCTTATCCATCCGACGGATCATGCAAACATGGGTAAGCCGGGACTGTGTTTCCCACCAGTGTGTGTGTGTGTGTGTCGTGGCGAAGGAAATTTTGAATGACAAATTTAATAAAAAGATTTTAATGTCTTTTCAACGTTGATTCATTTAGCGTGAGGCGGCGCGTACTCGCGCGCGCAGTACATCGAACGGCACTCTTGTCACGCCAATGGGAAAACGGGCGTGGGCAAAAGAAAAACCAACCCGGAAAGCCCGGCAAAAAGGTGTCAACTGGATGGGTTGCGTGTATAAGTGTGTGTGTACCGGTAGAAGAAAAAGAAAACTTTCTTCTTCCACAAGAGGAAGAAAACACATGCCAGCTTAATTCCTTTGCCGTGCCATCCAGCATGCCGTGAATGATAAAGTCGACGGTGTCGGCAAATCCAACCATGTGCTCGATCAGTTCTATTCACTGAGGAAACCAATTTTAATGTCACATTTTATTTCATCGTGTTTTGATGTACAATTTTCCTTCAATTCGCTAAAAATAAAACGCTGTTCCGCTGTTTGAAGGTGATGTGGCGAAAAGCCACAGAATGGTACAGCTAGATAGCGATGTGCCTAGTGCCAGCAACAGTCAAGCCAAATCCGTTGGCTTTGAGGAGGGAGGGGGGGGTGGCAAGAGGGGGTGAAAAAATCCTTTCACACACACACACATATTTTTTCCATCAACAATGAGTGAAACTCGTGTGGATTGAGGTTATGGTTGTTTTGCCCGAACAAACCATCTTTTCCACTGCAGAATAAGGGTTTTTTGTTGAGCAAATGAGAGTAACAGAACGAAACGAGGAAGAGGAAACGAAAAACTCATTCCCATCTCTTTCAGTTGCCTGTTTTGTCCCCGTTTTGGGATGCCGTGTGAAAAGCAAAAAGCTTCCCTTCACGCCACCATCCCTTTCATCCCGTCCCGGCAAAGCGAAGGGAAGAAATAAATCCATCCCGTAACCGATTTTCGGGTGGGTAATGAAATTTGTCAAATGTTTTCATTTAGCGCCAAACGGCTTGTGCGTTGTAAAAATTGGTTAAAACGGCTCGTAATTTGCCTACGCTCAGCCGCACGCGTGTGTGTGTGGATGTGCGTACATTGTGCCGGAATGCTGCACGTTGATGGCAGGCGAAAGCAAATGGCAGAGCAAGTGAGCGATTAAATTTATCACCCGACCGGCACCTAAAATGCTGGAAAGTGTACCCCGGTCCGGTTGAAGAACAAGGGGTAGCTTGGTGGGGGAGGGAAGTTAGGAAGGAGGGATGAGGGTGAAGACAGGACGCGCTGGAGGTGGCACATTAAGCCGCGATTGCTGCTGACAGCTGCCGGGTTGCGCATAATCATGGCCCCCGGGGGCGAACACGTGAAGGGGGGTGGGGGGTTTCGGAATGTGGATGTGAAGCGCGGAAAAGTTTCTAATCAGCCACCCCGATTAGCGGAAAATGTGATGGAATCAAGCGCTTTCACGTGACACCCATTGGTGTGGGCATTCGGGATTTACTGGTGGCATGTTTCGGGGGTTTTGTTTTTGGTCTGATTTAAAGGATTTTTTTCGTTGGTATTTTCATTTTTCCCATGTTAAAGTGCCATGAGCGATTGTTTTTCCTTAAATAAAACGACTTTTTTGTTGCAAATAAAACATTTCTCATCTTTTTTTAAATAAATCTTTTACCATTCCTTGGTGTCAAACCCGTTTGATCGATCGGAAGTGTTTCGTTGTTAGTTAAATACAATTCGCAACTGAATTTAGAACCTTTTGTCTCAAAATATCTCCGCGAAATTACAAAGCTTAAGCCCACCGACAGCTACCGTTGCAGTATTGTTTGATGTGAATGCATTGTACCGGTCAGATCAAAGTCTTCGTTTCATTTTAAATTATTTTCACTTGACCCAGCAACAGTGCATTCGAGCGAGTGTAGCGTGCCGAACGGAGATTAATTAACTGATAACCAAATGCATGCTGCCTGTCGTTCAACGGGCACAATGGCGTTGGCAGCTGAACATTATGCCGCTGTCAGTTATCTTGTTTTGTGTCCAACATGCGAATGCAGTTGCTCTGCTGCTGCGTAATGATGGCTTTGTGGCAAGATTCGTTAGTTTTGATTCATTTACCATTGTTGAGAAAATAAGTTTTCAATGGAACAATTGTTAACAATTGTTGCTTTGATGGAATTGTTTAAATGCCAGAGAGTAAGAATTTAGCTTGCCAAATAAACGGGAGCGCTTGACCATCGTAGAAGCACATATACCATGAAGGTGATAAAATATATTCACCTTTCACGTCTCCACAAAGGCTTATTGATAGAGATCTTTCTGTTCTAAAAACTGTATGATTTAGATGGTTTTCTATACGATTATTCGTAAAACTCTGCGTTTATCAATAATGAGTTTTAGTTTATAACCACATGCTTAATGACTAACATTTATAATTTAATAAATAATTGAGATTAAATCTAATTTTAATTTCGTTTGAATAAGTGGCATTTAGTTTAAGCGTACAAGGTTTAGGAAATATTGTACAAGACCCATGAATTGTACTCACATGCATCGCTTGCTGATATTGGATAGATAGTCTCGGAACTGTAAAACAAAGTTCACCTACCAGATAAGGCTCTTCGATAGCTTCTAGCTACAAATGCAGCTTGCTGCTAATGACGCCAACGGATAGTGGACAGTGCTCCGTGGAATTTTACTTGAATACTAGTAAACATTATTCCAAGAACTATATACTAAGTGACCATCACAAAGTATATAAACACTCGATGATAGTGACTGTTTCGAGATAGTTTAACCATAAAGCTTATAGTTATGTTGGCTCGATTGTCCTAATATAGTTCGAGAGCCTATTATTGGTCAAGTAGAACAGAACTGTTAATCGATGATCATAAAAGTTGATTGAGTGGAAAAATCAATGGAAAACAAGGACTAGTACTAGGAGTCATGAAAACGGGCTGGAGGTTTTTAGAGCTTAGTGCCGCAACTAATAATGAAATCGATCACTTAGAATTTTACTGAGAAATATTTGAACGTTTAAGAATATTTACGACTAATGATAAAATGAATAAATATTTAAGTTCATCATTACGTCATCATCAAGAACTTGTCTCCACTTGCTTAAATATCCTTTCCTTGGACGATTTCACCAAACGGTCAATCTGAAATACTTTTATTCTAGCAGTGAACGCTCCAGGCCAGCAGAGTGTGTGAAATTCTGCGTTTTGGCTTGTTATGAAGGCAAAGTTTCGGAAATCCTCCGTTTAAGAACTACCGCAGTAACCAACGAGCTCGTATTGGCTATTGAAATACTCTATCCAAACTAAGTGACTACTCATTATCGTTCTGCGGTTTTCTTTAAGTTCAAATTCTTCAATTTGTTAATCTAAGAAGATAAAAGATACAAGATATAAAATACTTGTATGATTCATCTTTTGCTATCCAATTAAAAAATCATTCTTTCCTACAATAAACAACAAATGGCACAGATTTAACACAACTTAACTTTAAAAACAAATTCTATCAAACCTTGTACTCAAACACGCCGAACGTTTAACATTTTAAGCTAATAATTCGCACACGTCGCATTGAAAGGAACGTTTGGTCGTCCCCAATCCCGTAAACAGCATCGAAATGTCGTACGACACAAAAAATACCATGTGCATTACTAATTCGATATAAGTACGTAACGTACGCACCGGTGTTACGCCCGACTAAGTGGCATAATGTGGGTTGGACTCGCCCATATAGTTCCCGCTGCATCCCGTGCGAAACATACGCATCGCTCACACGCTTTACACACACACTGCACTGCGATCTACACGCTTCGCCTGGTGGTGCTGGAGTTGATTAAGCCAAAGAAAGGCGTCAGAGTTGAGGCGTAAAGCTGGGACCGCTACGGCAGGATAAATTTTGCTATAATTTGATGTTATGTAATTATGCTTTATGTGAAGCCTGTGCACAACCATTAGAGGAAGATACTTTGACGTACCCACCATACTTACCTTCCCCTCCCTTCCCATACCATCCCACCTCCGGAGCTCACTTTCGCCTTCGATCAACTTCTGCTAGTTGGCAAGTAAGAAACCATGGAACATAAGTTTGTTTTTTTTTTTTTGGTTGTTTTGTTACTGTTTGTCCTGTCCTAGATACTTGGGGACGTGTAAGATGCTTTCGGTGCGCTCGGGTGTGCGCCGGGTTTACCGCACCGTATCCGAAACCGCTCGGGGTTTTAAGGGATTGGGCGTCCTCGGTCGCCTCACTGCCACCGCGATCTGCAGCGAGGAAGCGCACAGCACTACGTACAAGTGTTGCTTAATCCACTTATGTGTCTAAATGGGTACCATCATTTTGTAAAATTTATATAGAAATGTTCCATTTAAGTTTTGCTGCTCATCCTCTCTCCCCTTCCAATTACGTTTTTTTTTTTCGCTTCTCCCCCATTTAGACCACTTCCATCCCCCAAAACGCCATACGAGCGTCGTGCTTGCTTGTCTTTCCTTGGCGAGCAGCTGGGAAAAAGTTTTCCAGTATTCCCATCCCATCCACCACTCCCCGCACATCCCATCTTGCCTCCCGTGCGGCACCAGTCTACCGAGTAGGTAGAGCAGTTTACTCGTTCGAAAACTTTCGAAACGCGGCAAGAAGATCACTTTGAGTTGGTTTGGTTTCATTCCGAAATGAAAAGGGCCAAGGATTTGCTGGCGGTTTTTGCAATGAGACGACAACGCCTTAAACGACCGGTCGTCCGTCGATGGTGGGGCTGGACCGGGATGGAGCACCCATGTGGGCGATGGGCCATGTTGGGAGGATGTGTCTAAGCACGTCCTGAGTTATTCGCTTCAGCTGGAATGAAGTTTATAAACATTATTGTTGATTTCTGTCCTCCACTTCCACTTGTGATCGACGTCAGTGGTACTTGAAGTACCACTGAAGCGGTTGGCTTGCCGGGTTGCCCGTACACAAGAGCTAAAGGGTGGAGAAAAAAACAGGTGGAAAATGTTGCAAATGCAACTTTCGCTTGATCTTGTGCGGTGCAGTGCATCTGACAATCTTTTCTCTGTGTGTATGTATGTTTGCAACAGTGCAACAAAGTACAACGCATACGTCGTATGCGCAACGGCAGGAAATGGATGGAGACGGTGCTTTGATTTAATGTGAAATTTGATCTAAGCTAGAGAGCGAAAGATTTATTCGGATCATTTGCACGGACCGGGGCAAGTGATAAAGCGGACAGGATGGAAACACCGACCGGATATCTTCCCAGTGTCTCGGGTCCAATAGCTGGTGAAACGGAAGGTGCACTAGCAGCGGTACAGATAAAGACACGAGTTGCGCTCACGGAATGAGTCGTTGGGCGAAAAACTTTCTGCCAAGAATGGTGCTCGCACCCAAAACCCCCCTTGGTACGATGCCATAAGCAAACAAATGCTGCCAGCACTGATCTAATATACCCCACCCTACCAAAAGCCATTCCCGGCTGGTTTGCTCTTTGGAATGCACCAGCTTACATTTGTCATGTATCCTTCCAGCCAAGCACCGCTGCGTACAAAGTCAGTGTGTAATTAAATCTATGAAATTTCGGGTTTAAATCAAGTCTCATTTAATCTACGAGCTGACAGTGTGGGTTAATGCATCACATGATTGCTGTAAAACGAGATGTCGTTTGGATTTGTTTTGCTCGCTCGCTCGCACTCTCTCACTATCGTTTTTGTGCCCTGTGGTTCCAACTTTTGCCCATTCATCTTTCCTTTTCCTTTTTATAACCGCAAGCACGAAGCATCACAAACTGTTTATGAGCAACACACACACACGCATGCGAAAAACACGTGACAGATGCAGACAGGGTCTGCTTTATCTCCCTCCTCGCTGGCTTTTGTTAAGCGCTTTGGTCAAAACTTCCTTCATTAACATGTATCCGGTGGGAACAGATTATGGGATGGTTTTTGATCGAGATCGAGTTTTTGCGTTGGCTGTGTATTGCCGGCACGCTCACCATGAATAATAGAGCGATGTGTGCCAGGTTTTTGGTTTCGGTGAGGCACGTATGCCTCCGGGGATTGGGCTGATGCACGCTAATTACGTGTCCCTGCGGAACCCTTGTCATGGTTGCACTTGACAAAAGGTTACGCAACACTAGATGGAGACGAGCGTTATTTTGTTTTTTTTTTTTGTCGGGACACTAGGCACACTATTCACTTTTAGCCCTTGCGAATTTGTACATTTTCGACCACATGGAAGAAAGGATGATTGCATGAACACAAACGAGAAGCATTGGAGAGTGTTATGTTTCATAAATTGGTAATAAGTATTTAGTTTTGATCGTTCCATTGTATGTAAATCTTCTGTGTTCACTAACAATGAACTAATTACAGCAAAATTGCCGATTATCCGGCTGCTTTTTAACCGGGTTCGGATTATTCATGCTGTTCGGAAATGACAGCTAAAAGGCAAATTGACAGTTTAACTGCAGGCAAGTCTAAATTTAAATTAGAATTACCATTATCTGTTGCCTCAATTGACAACATAATAAACTTAGTGAAAAAATCATTAATCTTTCATGTTTGTTAAGCAATTCATGTTTATTCAGCAAAAGAAAGTGTTGCAACTACCCGTGTTACCCGTTTAACCAGTAATGGTCGAGTCCGAATGAACACGGATAATGAAGATTCGATTGTTTACGAATAGAGAATAATGAACATATGTTAAGAGATTTCTAAAATTAAGTTACTACTTCTCAACTTAGGCAGATATTAGAACCAATACAATTCGTCAAAGAATGATTGAGGGAATTCGAGTTCCAAAGGTAGTCGTGGAGTCACCTTCCACAAACTGGCGATGGATCTTCAAGCGCATTCATCACCAACTGTCCTCGATCCAGAGTTCCACACTATACCTATTGGTCAAAACAAAGTACCACAAGGGCTGCTAATGCAGAGGATGAACAAAGCATCGTCGGCCTGCGTAGTATACTCCCAGTCAGAGACCCTGGAGCACAAGTTTGCAAAGTGTTCGAGGGTATCTTATGCTTGGAACATACTGCTTCAGGAAATTGCAATCATCATTCCAAACCATTCCCTAAACATCCGTTTCCTTCTCTTGCCTGTCTTAAGTAACATTAGTTTACGTAAGAGGACTCTACAAGTAACAATCCTTAAATGTTCTTTGTAAAACCCTGTACGTCATCCCTTATTTTTTCCCTTTCAATATGCTAACTGGGATGTAAGTTGTTTTTAGTAAACGCTATTTTATTTAAAAAAATAGTAATAAAAGGGTAAAATAACAATTAACTATTGAATAATACATGTTTAACTATTTTTAAATTGAAATGCAGAGCCATGCGAAACAAATAATTCAAATTTTTAATACTACTTTTAAACATGGTCACGATGTATGAAGAAACGAACTATCCCAAACTTGAGTTGAAGTTTGAAGGGTATAAGATAAAAACAAATTTGATTTTCAGTTTCCTGTAGCAAACTTATTTTAGTTTTTTTAAGACGATAAAAGTGTTGTGTGACAGTTATGAATAATTCACGGCTAAGCTAGTTGATTTCTAGCGTGGATTTATATTCCTTATACTTGTCACCCTGCTTAAACAAGCATTAAAACTTTAAAATGTTAAATATACTTAGGTCAATAAAACAAGATATTTAGTAAATAAAATTCTTAAATACAAGTATTCTTAAAATCAAGTATTCTTAAATTCAACACAAGGGCTTAAACGTCTTCTTTATACTATAGCATATATAAAAAGAGATTAATTTTAACAACTTACTAGTACTGACTGTTTAAAAAATCATCAAACCGCTCGTTAAACTATTCGTTAGTAATCCACTGGGCGACTCCATTAACCGCCATCTATCCAGCAAGAGAGAGAGACAATCTGTAGGAAACGTTGTACACGATGTGTGACAAAATCCGCAACGATAATCTTCAAAGCTTAGCTGGGATAAAAGTAAGTGTACTGTACGACACTGGCAAAACCGTACCTTCCATCCCGTTCAGCATCAACGGCACTAAAACTGTCGACCATCAAATTACTCTTCAGTTGTTTAGACAATTGCAAGCAATAAGCTCAATTTCGTTTCGTTTGTCAGGATACACCGGTGAAACACTCTCGTGTAATTGTTCCATCTTCTCTCCGTCCGGCATGAAGAAGGTGAATATTTTTGATCCCACCGTCACTAGCACGTTTTTAACCAATTGTAAGCAGTAATAGGAACATATTTTTCGTGTTCACTGTTGTGCTGCAGCATGGAAGCGTGCTGCACACGCTCCAGCATGACACATGTACCAACGCGATCGCTCCGAAAGCGCCATACATCACACACACGAACATGTCCGTTGCAGGTCCGAATTAGTCGCGTCCGCAGCGATTCGTGCCCGCAGGTAAGCAAGCAAAGCAAGCCAACCATGGTTTTCCCTTTTTCGGCGCAAGAGCAGGCTTTTCGGTTGGAGGCGATTTGAAGTCGAGACACTTTCCAGACCAAAGGCAATCTAAGCGATCGAGCTGGTGGCCGAGTTCGGTGGGCCGCATACCCACATAACCCTGAACCCGGGTGGCCACTTCATATGCGGTGGTCTTGGTGCGCTTCGGCATGGGCGGGGTCTAAATTACGTGACGCTGTTATCAACAGCCTGCATCACGTAAACCGACCGCTAGGCCGATTGTTGTGCCAGTACACCCGTACCAGCTCAAGTGGCACTCGGTACGGTAGCATACTTTCTTGCGGCCGCTGCCAGCCTGCTCCAGGTGAAAGCGTTGCGATGGCGAAAGAACCTCCATTAGGTGCTGCTGGATTACGGCTGCCGGTTATTGAAAGAGAAAGGCGTTTTGTAAACGATAAACACCGGATTGAAGGTGACATTCCATTACGACCGTAACACTTGCCGGCACGGCACGCTGAGTGTGCCGCGTGCTGAGTGGCAGATTTAATGTGTGCCACCCTTTGTGGTGGGCAGGTAAAAGGTGGCGTTTGGAAACCCAGCTGCCTGCTGGATGGTATTTTATGTGTACAGTGCAAGCGCGAAAAACAATTACTGTTTATTGCTATCGCATTTTAAAT
>STHB01000004.1:10167734-10224133 GCA_018908115.1 Anopheles rivulorum
GCTGTGTGTTCCCGCTTTATGCGACCTTTTCCACGTACGCTTTTCGGTGGCCGAATGACCGGCAGGAAGCATTTCGCAATTTTCCCTACTGATGATCGATAAATGAATAACGAATCTTCTTTCCTTGGCCCACCGGCATCGTTGCTGTTTGCCGATGTGAAACGTTTCGTTTGCGGCTAGGTTGCCACCGCAATGTACGGAGGGCTGCCTGCACAAAACTTTGCCATCCATCCGTGTACGAGTGCTTCGAGTACGCGGGCAGAACGATTTGCCATTGCCGTGTTAAACCATTATTCATCCGTTTGTTTGCATAATTAATACATCACAGCCGTGTTTATCAACAGGAACAACATTCGCAACATCCATCACCTGCCGCCTATCTGGAAAACCTTTTGCCTCAATCTTACTCACTCCCTTTCCAGGCAGGGGCTAGTGGATGGATCAATTTGTGTTCTCATTTTCCCGCTGGTACACTTTTGCGAAAAGAGCTACTTATTCACCGCACCGGAAATATATGGCCACTCTGCCACAATACCCGTAGCTATATTGAGATGTTCCAATGTGGGGTTGGGAGATGTTCGAAAAAAGAACGCTTTTCACACCCTGTCACAACGCCCCAAAACGATAATCAGGTGAACAACAGCTGGATCCAGTAATCTTTCCGGGAAATAATTCGTTCATGCGCTTCGCAAACGCAACATGCGGTAATTGGTGTGTCTCATTACGGAACTGATCCACGCCACGGACGGTTATCGATGGTGGTTGGGGATGGATGGGTAGCTATTTTCGTTTGTATGCGTGCACTCAACGGTTAAATGGTTCGGTAAATGGTTTTACCTGATATACATGTTAGTAACGCAACGCAACGCTGAACATGCTCGACGGAATTAGTGTGTGAAGTACGCAAACATGCTTGTGCATGATGTGTGCTTGTCTAAATGTTGGGTTTCCTTTGTTTTTCAAGAGTTAAGAAAATTTTCTTTGCAAAGACAAATGCATGACCAAATAGAATCAAGATATCATATCTCATATTTTGTCACACAAAACCTAGAACGGCACAAAATTTAGTTATACAAAACTAAATCAATTTCGCTTGCTGAGTTTTGAAACAATGTTTTCGTTTCGTTGTGTGTCTAGTTTGTACTTATGGAATTTTATCAAGCGCAGATGTTTAAAAGTTGTAATTCTGATTTGTCAACTTAATTCAAAGTTTAACTAATCTCAGATTATTTTCTGTGTTTGTTTTCAAATGCGAAAATTGCATTATGAACAAATTATTGGTTATTTTTAAACAAAAATCTACTGCTTTAGACATAAAAGGTCGTGAATTCATATTGCGTTGATAAATTTTAGACATTACAAAACGCAGAAACACTATTTTGTACACAATTGAGAAGTCATAGGCATCGTAGAATCCAATCATAGTTAAATCAGCTAAAGTTTTATTAATACATTATAATGTTTATAATTCATTGAAAGATCAATCTTTAGATGTCACAGGGTTTGTACCAGAACAAATTGTTAATTTTTTGCAGGGTTTTAAAGACATTTAAAAACGGTGAAAGATGTGATTTTCATACTGTTTTTAAAAGTATCAAATTACTTTTGACAATGCCAAAAAAAGATATTGACGTTGATATTGAAAACATCTCAGAATAAATATAAAATCAAGAATTAAGAATCTACTCTAATTTTACAATCGAGTTGAAAAAAAAAATGAAATAAACATAACGTAAGAAATAAAGCTTAAAAATCTAATATATTAATTACAAAACTTATTATTAACATTCGGATGTACATGAAACTTCGCATAAAACTGGATTGAACGAAAAGAAAAACGAAAATATCTTTTAAAAAACAAGCACAAAAACACATGTTCCCCGGGAGCGCGGATCAGTGCAAGAGAGTCGCGCCGTACGGACGACGACGTGCTCGCGAACGTGGCAGACATTGATTGATTTGTTCGTTAGTGTTATTCAATTGCCCTACTCCACACTGGCGAAAGCTTACCAAACTTTCCACACCCGGAGTTTACATTCCATTTGTCATCAAATGTGTGTGCCATCGCCACACCACGGCTACGTGCAAAAAGATGAATTTTCCCTTCAAGTGTTTGATTGGTTCGGTTAGTAGTGCCCACCACCTGTCCCAGTTCCTTTCACCCTTCTCGCTCTACCTCGCCCCTCGCTCCCCCACGTTGTTGGCAACGATTTCGTGCCAAACCAATTTCATCCAAGGCACAGACGCACCTTGCAATGGGGTAACGAGTCGGTGGAAATTTCATTTCCACTTCGGCTCCCTCTGCGTTACAATTTCCTGTGTCACTTAGCACTCGCGAACCGATGTATACGATGTAACCGAAAGGAGAAGAAGAAATAAAAAGGCTCCAAGTTCTTCCCCCACCCCCCACCCACTCCCACCAAACGCAGGTTGCGCGAACTCGCGGAGGCTAAAAAGTCAAGAGCGTGACACATTTTGATTGGAAACGTGCACTTGCTGAGCAGTATTTTGAAGTATTTTTCGTGGTTTCTTTTTTCCATTTTTTGCCGCTTCTTCAACTGTGTGAGTGTAAGTATGTGTGTGTGCGGTAAAGAGGGAGGAAATCAATAGAAACTCACTCAACAACCGACAAGGTTCGCCTAGGTTGAAGACCCAGACGAAGAATCTATCTGTCAAGAAGTTTGCTCACTAACCGCATTAATTTGCACAAAACCGGAAACTATCCAACCGGGCTACAGACTACAAATTGAAAACTTCCTTCCTTCGGTTCGCCTTTTTTCTTTGCTTTTGCATTTAAGCGTCTTGCATATTATACCCAGTCCCAGGAAAGAAATTGAACAGATTGTGCCGGCAAACAACAACAAAAACCCGAGCCTGTACAATCCTTCCTAAATAGGTGCCGAGATCCCGGGAAGCATTGGGTTGGGTTTACTTGTTTCGTTACCGTGCATTGGCACATTCGGCAAAGCCCAACCTGGCGTGCGAGTATCAAAACTCAATTCACCTTAAAGCCGGCTGCCACTTATTGAAATACCAATCAAACTTACCGAAGCTACCGAAGCACCAGTCCTAAACGTTCTCGCCCACATCGATCGATCGATTGATCCAGGAGTGCACGAGTAGTGACTTTTTTCGAAAGATTCTCCCTCAGCAAAACAATAAGGGAAAAACCCGGAGCGCATTCGATGCTGATCCATCCGGTAAAACTCCGACTGCCACAAAAAAAACCCTCCCTATGCCCATTGTTGCTCGAACGCTCACATACGCGTCTAGGCGTTTGCCGTTTGTTTTTGCCATTTCTTCCATTCGTACCATTTGTACCAAGCCGAAAGCGGTCTGGCAAATATTTACACTACACCGTGCGCCTTTTCACGTGGGCTGATGCTGTTGGGAAAATTGGAACTGCAAGGCTGCTGTTGCTGCCACACTGTGACTGTAGAAGGAGTTATGCCGTGCAATTGAATCTCCAATCAAAGAGGCACATATACACTCGAACACCCAAACGCCTTCTATGCCTTATTTGTGTCAGGCGCCAAAAATACCTCCCATCCAGCACCTTTAGCCACCCTTACCACTTGGAATTTGGGTCTGGTTCGCTTATTGATCCCGGCGCACACATCACGCAGCTTCCAAATCAATTTCCGTTTGGCAGGTTCATAAGCTGCAGGATTCGGCTGTCCGGGGATTCGTAACCATGGCTGCTATTGTGAACCTGTGTCTGTGGCGAATGCCCTCCTCCTAAACCCCCGGGTGGGTAGCTACAGTTGACGAAACACAACAACAGACGGTGGCAGAATATGTGCCCGATGTCACACACATCGTTCCCAAGTTCAATCATTATCCGGCCCTGGGATATCGGCCATTGCTTCGATGCACTACCAGGGGTTGATGGGTAGCTGAACGCAAATCCAACAGAATATTTGTTATTGATTTGCAACTGCTGCTTCTATATGCGGCCGACCGATGCTCGCTCGGAACGGGTTGACACGAACGTATTATTTCTACCGGCAGCTTGAATTTGGTTGCAAACACAAAAAGAAAACCCCCCGTAAAAAGCAGACACCGAGTTCAAGTTCGTTGCTGCTACCGACTACCATTAAAGACCATTTTTCATGGCACAAGGCATCGTCGGTCGCTTGGTGCGAGGCGTCTGGTCATCGTTAGTGACAGACGAAAATGCCGCTCGCCCTACGAACCCAAGCCTTTGCCGTTAACCACTTCTGCTGGATATGCAAACTTTCGATGATTTATCACACCCTGAATCACAACGACTGAACCCAGGCAGAGCTTGTGTTGTGGATGAACAAGGATGAAGACGAAATTATTTGTCACCCAAATATGCTTAATTATATGCCATTCGACCCAAATGCGTCTAACAAATGGGAGCGTTTCGTTAGCTTCGGGACGTTTCTGAGTATTGTTTTCTGACTCTGCCGAATGGGATTATGATTTTTAAGACAGTTGTTAATTGACAAAGTTGCTTGGAGGGAATGTTTTATGATATCTTCTTTTTAAGGGCATACATATCTTCTAGGAGAGAATTGTTTGCATTTGTTTTGTATACTATATACATCTGTCATAAGAACTGGGTTTTTTCTCTTTGAGTATGACAGCTTGTTTGCCATATTGTCAGCCATATTAGAGCTGAATAGTGTACAATGTTTTTCATTGTACATTTCCTCCTTGAATTTTGCCTCATCGCGGGCATGCCCGGTTCAAAGAAGAGGTAATGCTATACTTTTATCAGAATAACGTTCTACCGCAAAGTTCATTCACAAGTAATGTTTTCATAAGCTGAAAAGTATATAAAATATATGCACATTTAAATAAATCTGTTCACCCAAAGTTTAGAAAATAGTTTATTTTGTAACTCAATCTTTGTACCTAAACGTTAACCTAATTATAATGCTCAAAATTTTATAGCTTATTAGCTATAGCTTTATAGCTTTGTAGCATATTTGTACAAATTCCCGACAAAGAAAATTGTTCTGCATAAGATGAATTTATTGAATTATGTGTAAACCTTTCATTTTCCAAGATTTTATTTATTATTTATTATTGTTATTAAATACTATAAAACAATTAACAAAGGTTTAATTTGATGTGTAATAAAAGGAAAGTTACCGCAGATATTGGGTTTGTACCATTTAGACAAAAAATGTGTGTACATTCAACAATGCTAAAAAACATGATTCTTTCACAAACAATAATTGATTTGTAGTCCTTTCTTTGGTGAACTGTTTTACCACACTCTTGTAGCATTACACAGAAAAACATTGAACATAAATAATTTGCCGATTAAACTTAAAAAGTCAATTTATGAATATAATGTTTCCTATTAAAACTGTTGACGTTTTGCGTGAAAAAGCCTATTTTAAACTGAAATTTGATAAATATTTCATCTAAAAAAAGAAGAACTCAGTTTTGAAATAACAGCTCTAGTGAGGCACTTATAAGTTGCAGTTACAAAAACAGATGGAAATTTATTATTTTTTCGATTGAATTGTTCTAGGAAAATTATGGGCAACTGGATAAACATTTGCACTTTTGCATGGCGAAGAGTTTACTCTGTGCGCTGTTACTGCATAAACTGTCGGTGTAACAATTTCATTTTTACCAGAACTCTAGAAAACCTCGAGCTTCCAGATAATTGAAAATGGATGGAATTTTTTGAACTTTATCTTTAAATACCCCGTACCACGTAATAATATAGCTTAGGTAGCTTTGTTCGAGAAAATTTAATGAATTTTGTAAATATTTTAAGATTTTATTGCCATTGAAAATGCTCCTAGCTCGTTCCATAATTCCATATAATTTCCATTTTTCCCCTACTGTCAGGCAACCCCAACGAGGTGCAACGGCAAAAAAGAAAACGTCAACCGCTCTTTGAATCGGTCGAGCATCACTTGAAGAAATTTAATGCATCACCTGCCATACCGAAAGCCTCATGTTTGTTGCGGCTCTGTTGACATTGTCCCACTTGCCAACATGATTACCGTAAAATGTTATTAAGCAAGGCGGGCAGCATCTGCCAAAACAATTCACTTTCATCTCAACATGCAGCCGGTGCATCGAATGCATCGAACCGGCTCCCGGTGCTTGACCGTTGCTTAACGTTGCCTGTGTCTTACTAACGATCGTCTGTACGATCCAGCATCGCAGCAAGAGAAAGATGGCTCGAGGTCATCTTTAGCTAGTGGCTGCAAGTTGTCTTGGAAGCGAAGGACTCCTTCCTTACACTACACCATTTTGAGCTACCGAAACGCTCCTCGAAAGCGACAAGAGGAGTGCATTGTTTGAGCAGGAATTTAGTTTCAAACTTACCGGACGGCAAAGACTGCACGACCGACCGTCCATCCCATGCATGTATGCCTTGTAAACCCTGAGTTGGCATTTTCCATCCACCGTGCGTTTGCTTAAAGATTGGTTGAATAAATTGTGCCGGTTTGCTGGTAGAAAATGTGTCCCCAATTTAATCTTCAGCACCCTGGAGCAGCATCCCGTCAAGGTGGACGGGATCCTGTTCACACCGGTGAAATGTGCATTACCCTTGGCCGGTAATGGCGAAGCACTGTAGCACTGCTTCAAGTCTTCGTACGATCGCCGCCAGTCTGCACTTAAGCACTGCTATTTGCCAAGTGCACCCGTGTTTGTGCAAAGAAAACGCCATAAAATTGTGAACGATTGCCTTAAATCTTGATCTCGGTGCGGAAATCTCCTTGTTACCGCAAGTGGGCCTCTTCACGGCGCAGATCTCGGCCGAAGAACAAAGGCACAAACCGAAAGCCCAAAGGCGAAAAGCGCCTCAACGGAAATTGGAGCAAAACCGGGGTAAACAGTAACAGGCTGGGAACCGACCAGAGTTTGTGCAGAAACCGGTTTCTGTCGACCGGCAGAAACGATCCACAGCACTCCGGACACGAACAAGATGAGCATTTATTTGAGTTTTACTTTCTCTGATCCTGCTCGAAAGGTGTCGTTCGCTGACTTGGGCTTGGGAACCCTTTTTTTCCCCAGCGCTGCCAAGATCTTTACAGAAAGTGGGACGAAGAAAAGTTCATCACTCTCCTCTACCCCTACCAACAAGGCCCCCCGAGGGGTTCACTTGTTTTCCATGGTGGAACGTCGTACTCCGATGGCATAAAACTCCGCTTTTATTCCTTTCCAACAAAAAAAGCAGGCCCGCACAGTTTACGGAATTGCCGCACTCTCGCATTTGGTGTGGGTAAAGGTGGAAGTGATTTTCCTTACCGTAGTACTACCACTACTACCACTACTACTGCTACACTTTTACGACACACACAAAAACTCGGCATGAAGATGTTCGCCTTCGAGCAGTCAAAGTAAAGGACAGCACAGGACAGGACTGGCAGAAAGAAACAAAAGGAACTCTCACACAGACACACACGTAGTGAAAAGGATAACGCGGCTCAAGAACAAAAGCGAGCAGAAACAAACAAACAAACAAACAAAAAACAAAGCGTTTCCCCCGGTACGGTAAAGCGACTCGGCTCCCTCACAGCGGGACAGTCGAGTGATAAATGAAGAGCTTAAATGGTTTGTTTTATGAAGATATTTTATGAGTGAAAGTTTTTTCTGGAGCACAGCTTCAGGATTCTTGTTTTTTTTTTTTGCCACTGTTTGCCTGTTTGTCTGCTGCTCCTGATACGATTCGGTTTGTTGCTTTTGTCTTACGCTGATGAAACTGAAATGCTGCTCTTTTTTTTTTTTTTGGCATACCGTTTTACGTCTTGGCGTGACAGTTTTTGGGGTGTTCTTTCGGTGCGTACCTGAGACCCAAGTTCCGAGCAGTGCCCTGGGGCGATGCACACTTTTCCGTGGCGTGGATTACCGGGTTCGCTTCAAGTGGCCGTGTCACTTTCTGCCAACTTGTTTTCTGTTGTGGGTCGTGAGTCACCAGTTACGGTGACCGTCCCGATTTGTTTTGTGCTGGGTAAAGTTCTGACGAGGTCGTCCATTATCCATGCTTTGGATAGCCGTGGTGGAAGCTGAAAAGTTATTATTAAATGGAGAATTGGTTTCAGAAGGTAGATCTTCTGTTTGAGGTCATTGTTGGCCCTTTTTGTTTTTGTTTTAACAAGATCCAAAGCGCAAACAGAGTCGTCGAACAATGGCAAACCAAACTCCTAATCCGTTTCATCCCAAAAAGTCCCAATCCCATGCAGGGCGCATAGCCCTTTAATCTCCGTCTTAAGGCTCGGGAATGGGGAGCAAGCAACAAATTTTGCGTTACGATCGATACTAATTGAATTCCACCCTACCGAGGGTCGGTTCGAGGCATGATTTGAATGCATAATTTTTCGACCAAAAACAATTCCTTAGCCCAAACAGCACACGAGATGATGCTACTTAATAAGCGGAACCACATGTGGTGTGGGCGAGAAGCAAAACACAAAGCTGCAAACTATGTGTTTGGTGTACTGCTTCGGTAAAGGTGCGATGTGAAGTTGAAGCTTTATGAAATCGTATCTACCAATTTCCAGCAAATGAGAAGAGCATCCAAACCCCAGCAGCATCACCGTAAAAAAAAAGGGTGAGGTCCTTTTTAATAAGATTTCATCTTAACATGCAAATTAGTTTTGTCTTTTCATAACGCACCGCGCGGGCACCTACACAGCACGGACCGAAGTTCGAACGATGGCCATTACAACGTGAGCCACAGTGCGATCTGTAAGAATTTAAGCACAACTAAAACCAAAGGATTAAGCGAGCCCGGCTAGTGGAAAACGGAAGAGAAAAGATCAGCACGGGACAAACAAATGGATCAGAATCCGTTTTTAATTGTTCCAAGCCCGTTCTTCAATCGGTCCCCAAGAAACCTTTCGCTTAATCCGTAACGTGCAACGCCCGACTGTACAGAATCTGTGAAACATAGTGTGCTGGAATCTGTATTCAATACGTGCAATTTGGCATGCGGTAAAACTTGGTTTCGTTGCACGATAAAGCAACGATACATTAGCAACCGGAGACGCAACACGCAAATCCATTGCTAGCCTGTATGTAACACACGCTGGGACACACGCTCTACATATTAAAGCAATTGCAGCAGAAATTCGTACCTCGGTTCGGTCTCGGACGGGTTAGGCTATATTCAACAGTTGATCCCATTGCTTCCATCTACACTGATCGAAAGGGTACACACCGTACAGAACGACACCGTTCCAGGACACTTTTGGTAGGCTTGGAAAGAATTGGTTTCCAGTTTATTTACATAAATTACGTGCAATGGAGTGCAGCAGTACTGTTGGATGGTCTAAACCGAAGGAAGAAAGAAAAAAACGAGAAAAACACAGAATCCTTAAGCCGAGAAACACGAAAGCAACCGAAATGGGTATCGCATCTCGAGTGGGCAACAAGACAAGAGCCTATTCGTTTCAATTTTCTCCGGAGAAGAATGATTGCAAAGCGTACGAATGGTGTACGGCCATTCGTCGGCCGGACAGTCGAGCTCTGGCAGTAAAGGATGAACCTTCGCAAAAAAAGACTGTACTAAACGTTTATTAAACACTCGACTTTGCGCTCGAGCGCTATACGGAACCAGGATGCCTTTCCGGAGCGTTCGGTCGGTTTGATGCTGCCAAATGCGACTAAAAAAGGGATACTTTTATGTACTATCATTAGTAGACAAGCGTACGGGTTCCTTTGTGACAACCGTGCTCTATCTACGGGCGTACGTTGCGCAACACCGGGCAAGCGATGCGATGCTAAAATATGAATAGATTTGAATTATTTGACGTAATGGATGAGGTAGCGCGTGCCGGAATCCATTTTCGGCCCAAACTTCCATTATGTTGTCAAACATCTGCCTTTCCCTAGCCACGCTGCGTGTTGTTTCGCTCGTTCGCTCGTTTCCATTTCCCGTGGTGCAGGTAGGGACTAAATCCATCCGGTACCGTACAACGGACACGTGGGCCACTCCCAACGCCCTATCTCGATCTTGACCTGGTTCAGGCTGCACCATAGCGGAACAGGGATTTACCAGTACCGACCCGGTTCAGCAGTGGATATAAGCTGTAGCACGGGCTTTTGGAAGCGATCGTGAAGCGCACTCGGATTCCGGTCGGTACGTGATGATCCGCGCGACACGAACACATCCCGAGCACGGCAGCAAGAGCGGTCTCGGGCTATCTCGTGTACGCTCGCACCTTCGCTCGCCTGCACCGGATGGTGCAGTTCCTTCCCATGGGAGGATTTGAAACATTGCAAAATTTAACTATCGTGACCATTGGTCAGCCTGATGCGCACGGGTGCACTCACTCTATCCGGGGTCCGGGTTCCCCGGGAAATGGTACATTTCCATTCACTACGTTTAGTTGCTTTTTTTTTGTTTTAACTGGCGCATGGCGTACGAACTACACACCTTGCTAACATACCAGAGAAAAAAAAACGTAAGCCACGGTACACACGGTTTGAAGATGGAAGGTAAACGCAATGGCTACATTTGTGATTCCTCTAGGTGTTTTTATTCGATGTTGCCGCTCCATTTCAGGAAAGTCGCTGGCGGAAGTTACCGTACACACAGCACGCTTTCTCACCAAAAAAAAAACAACCTCCAATGGGAATGGTAAAAATGGGCTAAATCATTCGGAATGAACCCGAATAGTAGAGCTATCGTTGGTCATACGGTTAGTGGCTGTACGCGCGCATAGGATATGTAGTACAATCGTAGTTCTGTTGCAAGCCAACTAAGGGATTTTATCGTTTAGAAGGATTAAGGGATTTTGGAAATTATTTTTATAAAGTTAATAAATTTTTAAAACAAAATTTTCTTTAATGGCATTTAATTGACGTCTCTTGTATCGCATTTTGTGGTTTTATTAAAACATAACCCAGCACTTATGTTGAATTTGGGAAAGATATAAAAAAACTGTTTCACCACTGATTTTAATTATATTTCTCTATTTATTTTATTCATTATTAATTTAAAATTTATTATTATTATTAAAAATTGAAAATTTGGGGCGTCCCGGTGGTGTATTTGGCAAAGGCGCCAGTTTCTAACACGACCGGACCGGGTTAGGCCAGGCCGTTCTGAAACAAATAAAAAAAAAATGGAAATTTGATTTATTATTGTTTTGATAATATTTTTTATTTCAACAAAGATAATCAATGAGACTAAAACATAACTTTTAGCTAAAACGTTTTTTCACAAAGCTAACATAAAATTTTGTTTTCTGCCATTTTTTCAAAATACTGCTGATTTATAAAAAAAAAAAACAATGTTAAAATGAACAAATTGTTCATTTGAAAGCGTCAATGTTGATACGTTTTTAACTCGTTTTAACCACCGTTCTATGTTTGCTTCAGTTGTGTTATAACAAGAAATGTTCGAAAATCAACCGAATTTTTCAGGAAATGTGCTTCCAAAACGCACTGAAACGTATATAATCTACTAGTTCTAGGTTCTACTGCTTTACAATATTTTATATTTTAAGCTTTCCTCTACTTCCATAGTATAATGAAGCGTAAGAGGCGACTTTTTATGCAACCTAGAGCATCCTATTTCTACAGTGTCAATAGAACGTCAATAATGTCAATCTTAATATTTCTATCTTGATTTCTCTGAGATAGATTTTATTCACCTACACGAAACATGTATGCTTATTTCAAATCTAATTAAACAAGTATTCATGAAAATAAATGTATTCATTGTCATGAAACTCATGTATCACTGGATCGGAAATCAAACATGCAATTAAAAGCCAGAATAGCTTATTCCAAAATTTAATATATTCCATACCGACATACCGGTACAGTTGTACAGTACAGTTTTCCCATAGTGTGCACTTGCACATTCCAACTCACACTTACCCCTCCCCACACCTTAACCGGTACCCACTAATACACCAGCACATCCGGTTACCTTCGCTGGTGGTTCGAATGGTGATTTTTCAAACGCTTTTTCATCCTTGCCCCAATGCTTGAAGTGCCCACCAAACCCCTTTCCCCACCCGATCATAGTGCGAAACAAGGTGAAACACTCACCCGGGCGAACGGCAACAGTAGCAGCAACTACAAAAAAAAAGCAACACACCAACCGAACCGATTTTCCTTCCGAACGGGCCGGGCTGCAGGAAAGTACATCAATATGCAGACTGGAGCGATTACTGCTTTCAGATACGTGAAATGGAATAATAAATAAGCATAAATCCAATGATGTACGATGTGCAACGCCCGCCACGACCGTCACGTACGTCCATTTTTCCGGGTTGCGCTTTTGTGTGTGTGTGAGTGTGCGGATAGGTATAGTCCGACACCCACCCTTCCCACCGGTACTTGGCCCCTTTTCGTTAAGTGGAAAACTATCGGATGCACAACCACCACCGCCGGACACTCGAAATGTTGGAAATGGTGCGAGAAATTAAAATAATTCCCTATATCAGGATTATAACAGCTTTGCGTCCCCTTTGCGCAATATCAAAACCCGTACGGAGCTTTTGACGCGCACCGTAGCAAACTGTAAGTTTTCGCCAAACAAATGAAAACGATAAGCTTTAACTTTTTTCATTTCTTACCGATGCTGTTTGGTTTTGTTTTCCACCACCACATGTAATCTAACGCGATTTTAATTACATCGTTCACGCGCAAATTGCTGCGCTGTAAACGTTTGATTGTGCGCCAGCCTTTGCAACGGCTAATAAGATCTGCTCGAGATAAATCTTGATGAAACAAGCTTAACAATTACCGCGCACAAATTGAACAACCTGATGTCTGGTGGATGGCTTTTCGTGCTTCGCTAAGTATTCGCACTCGGTGCGAAGCGAACGAATCCATTTCCACAATCTATATCCAACAAGCGCGAATTCTTAGCCGCCGCTAAGTAGATTTGCTTATCGCAAGCAACAAAATGAGCACGATCGCTGACGGCGTTTTTTTTTTTGTTGGGGGGGGGGGGGGTAGGGGCATTAAGGGCCAAACGATATGGAATAGCCACTCAACAGCACTCCACCCTTATCGATGGAGTGTGAAATCTTTTGCTTTCGCTTTTTTTTGGAATATTATGTTGCCCTTGACCAACGCTTGGTCGGACAGCTGGCACACACCAGGATCGCATAAGAAGGCAAGAAGCAAAAGCAACACACAATCAGCGTTAACGCGGAAGGCCATCACGTTCATTTCGGGCTTGCCTGCCTGCCGTTCTGCGAAACAATAGACGAAGTGACGATAGAACGAATGTTCGAAAGACGCGAGCTAAACAATATTCCCCCAGCACCGAGGCGAGTGGCATTTTGGCAAGAGTAGTTGTTCGGGCAACGAAGAAAGGAAGCAACGAAAAAGTAAATAAATAAATAAAATATGAATTTCCAAATAAAGTGGATGCGTGCGTGGGGTGGGTCGCTTTGCATGTGGGCGCAACGGAGATGCTCGCCCAGTCTGGAGGAATAAAACGCTCCCCGAGCACAAAGCGCAACTCCAAAAAAAAAAGCGCCCCAAAAAAGCAGCAGCGCACGGGCAACTGCGAACAAATGGAAGTATAAATAAATGAATAAATATTTTTCCGATAATAGCGCACTAGCGCGGTGCTGGGAAGCGAAATGGGAAATAGCGATCTCGTTCTCGGTTCTTCGGTGCTTGTGCTGCAATCGGCGTCTCGTCCGTCGTTCGCTGTGCACGAAACTTCTAATCTAGACGGAAACGTACCGTCACTACGAGCAGGATCGCATTCAAACGAATGAGACATTTTGGTGCTACCACCCCTACAAACACGTGGAAACGCCGTACGGAATAGAAGCAGGAAGGAGAGAGAAAGTAAAAACGAGGAAAGAGAAACTAATACAGCTTCCCCGAGCAACCATCACCGGCGTTGCTTGCCAGTTTACTCAGAATGAGCATGCATTATAAAAGAAGATACTTAAGAAGCGCCGATAGGAAAAAAAAGGAAAGAAAGGTGAAGCGAATGCGAGCGAAAGATTTCATCACGCACAGATTGCCACTTAATAATACAGATTCACGATCAACAATCGCTCTAGGCGTTCGGTTTTGGGTGCTGTTTCGCGCCACCAAGCTACCGTCCTGGAGGCATAGTTATTATAATTTACTCGTTTCCGCTTTTTTTTTTTTTTTTGTTCGACACAAGAGTTTTGTTTAGCAATTTCGGTCCTTCGGGCCGCACTGAAGTGAAGTGAGGATAAATTGCATTTACAAAGCTGCAGCTAATCAAACGTTCGCCGCGATTCCAATCACGTTCCGACAGAACGACACGAGCGGTACGTGCGCCTAAATTTATGCATTTGCTGCTTAATTTCTGCCATCCCTTGCCTTTTGACCCACTTTCGCGTACGCCGGAGTCCAATTTTCGGACATGGCACAAACGGGACATGCAACTGTCCGACCGTACTGCGACTGTATGCGCCACCCACACCGTAATGGGGGGCGGCCGGGTCGCCACCTGCCCGGTACAAGCAGTCGGGCGGCCCACACCAATAAGCGGTTGGCCGAGCTAATCACTTAACCCGGCGGTTGTGTATCCCCGGGACAGTTTGAAATTGAAATGTCGCCCATTAATAACGCTGATGCATGTCGTTTTTGTCCCGGGGTTGACCCACGATGCGGAAGGTATGCTCACTGCTTGCCGCACTGGCTGCTGCTGCTGCTGCTGCTGATGTCTGACGCATACATGACATGGTGCCTCTTTGCTTCCAACGCTGCCCACAGCAGTACTGCACCGCCAGCCCAGTGGCAACTACCTTTGGACAAGGAACTTTGCCGGACGAGAGCGAGGAGCAGGTTTTGGTCCGTTCGAATGGCCGGCCAGATTCGTTGTTACACAACACACGACACATAAACCATAAGCAAATGGCATGTGCCTCATTGTATGTCGCACCCGGTGGGGAGGGAGGACGTGCCGGTGGAAGAAGGTGACGTGGGGTGGAAAACACACACCCCAGCAGTGTGTGTGTGTATGTGCTGGGCGACAAATCCAATTTTCTTGTGTGTCACATTCATTCTCTGCAAGTCTGATCCAGCCGAACGTTGGCAGAACGAGTCGATAAGAGCGTGTTTTTTTCGCTTCGAATCGGTACGGGCACGGCACGGGTTGGGTTTTCGGTAGTTTGTAAACTCATTTAAAAATCTCAGGTTTTTAAACCTTGTTTTCCAGTTTGAGACCCCGTTGGGTAAGGCGGGGTGCACACGTGTACACACATACACACACACGTATGAACCGGAGGGTTGTACAATACCTTTTCGACCGGTTCAATGTCCATTCTACACGGTCCTGGCTGACTGGTGTGAAGGTAAATGAACCGACTACACTTGTTTTCGTGTTTCGTGCCTCCGGGGCTGGTCGCTTCTGTCCCCTCCCGGCCGAAGGGTGAAGTGCAATTATTTTCCCGATTGAAGTTTGATTGGTTTGCCAATGTATTTGCTGCTGCTGGGGGAAAAAATGGAAAAGCGTACTTTTGTTTTAATTTAATTTAATTCTTTATAGTTATTGGACTGGTGCTCTTATGTAGGTATGGAATAAACGGCCATTCCCCAGTACCACAACTTCCTGTTAAAATATTCAATCAAAGCACACACACATCTAATGTTCGGTGGATGTAACTACTTGCTGGGCGCTGGTCTGCTTATTAAAATCACACTTTTGCCGTGCGTCAATCATGGCGACGATCAGCATGGTAACCACACACTCGTAATGCTGGCAGACAGGCACACTACAAGTTAAAAGCTTGCTCTTTGCTTATCGTTACCTGAACTGGCTTTACCATATCATAAATCATTGCACGCACCAGTGCTTTTTATTACCACAGTGAGCAATATGTATATGAATACATTCCTCAATAATATGCACAAATTGTTTGATTTTGACGAATGTTGCTCCAAGCTTTCTTCCATCACTGGACCAGAAACAGCCTCTGCTTTGCATTTTGTAGCTATTCTATTGTTGCTCAGATCGAATTGGAATGCAAAATTGCCTCCGTAACAGGCACTGCAAGCAGAGCTAAATGCTTTCTACCGGAACAAAGCCATTTTTCATCCCGAGTGTCGTCCGGATATTGGCATTTGGGCAATATTAGATATTCTCTTCATTAGGTAAAGGCCAGAGCATTAAAAAGAATTCTGTTGCCCGAAAGCATATGTCATCTTGAAGACAAAGATCTAAAGCAAAGGGACATCATATTTTCGCCAGAAGGTTGGAGTAACCGGTTAGACAGTAACAAAGTACATGTAGTATTTACTACATGTAGTTGACTAAAATTTCTTTTTGTCAACATTCTTTAAGGCTGAATTCTGAACATTTTTAACCAAACGAGTTAAAAATATATAATTTATGTACCAAAGTACGCCTCTTTGAAGCGACTTTCACATTTTAGTTAAAAAAATCTCTAGTCTTCAGTCTGAAATCTGTTCCATGATAATATTGTCTCCTTTTTTACAATTCATCTCTATTGAATGTAATGAAATAAGATATACGGCGCCATTCTTAAGAGAATAAGAAGCCGTTCTTAAGAGAATAAAAAAAATGTAATTAAATCTTTCGCTGTAAGCATTTTTACCATTTGCAGCTTACCACATATAGCTTCATTCAACATTTAATTACATTAAAGCTTTATTAAATCAGTATTAGATTTTTCTGTTGTTTCTTTAGTTCTAAACAAAGTTAAATTTATTTCATATAAAAAATATTGTAAAATGTGGCCTTTTCGCGGCCAGTGAAAAAAGACCAAAAACAAAAGCAAGTATAAACATTAAAAATTTAAATCAAATGCAATTTTCCCAATGGAACTCCCAGCACAGCCTGACAGTGTGCGCGGCACAAAACGGCTCCACAAAGCAAACCGTATCCGACGCACCGTGGAGTGTAGTGTCCCATGGAGGATTGCTTTCATGGCTCAATAAATAAAGCTGGATAAAAAATTACGACCTTTTTCTTTCTCTTCGCTTGCCCCACGGAAAACCAACTTACCGACCCATGGCAACGTAGAATAAAAAATAAACAGACACAGTAACCCACCCTGTGTTGGGACGGCCGGGAAATGGGTTCTCCGTTGGGCGTGCGTGTGTGTTTTGGTAAATTTTTGCCTCCGTCTGCACGTAAAATCTGCCTTCCGGCAGACGAGCGACAAAAGCAAAATTTATCACCGCCGGTACCGAGTTAAATTGTTGTTTTTTACGCTTGCAGACGGCTTTGGATGCTCGTTTCTTCCCCGTCGTTATTATGATCGCCCTTTAGCTTTTGTTTTTTTGTTTCTCTCTCTCTCTCTTTCTCTCTCTCTCACTGTATCCTTTGTTAATTTGTTCCTACCCCAACCGCATTGACAGTTGTTGATACCTTTGACAAACCTGTTGGCATAACATCTCAACGCACCACGATGCAATCGGTCAGTGATTGTGCACGTGGAGGTACGATTTGCGATCGTGATAGTGTCATCCCACTAGCAAAACCAATAACCGCCGCCCGGCATGATGTAAATTAATTAAAAACTACAATGCCATTCCTTGCCAGTGCCGCCTGCCGTTGCCGGTACGGAACTGGAAAATATTAACACGCGCGAAACGGTTCCCGGGTCAGAGCTGGCATTTCACACCGGCGTTACCGATACGATGATAGGCAGATATGGTTATACGGTCTTCTCGTCATCTCGAGCAACACCGGTCCGCCAAACAACGCAATCATTAACGGTTTGCCCTTCGCACTGAACTGGTGCACTGATTTGGAATGGCGTATGACCGGAGGCTGAAGTCAGTCCTTTTTTTTATTTTTGTATACCACCCACATCCGTTACCCTTTTGGGAGAGTGTATGTACAGCACCAGAACACCCAGAACACCATGAAACACGCAGGCAGTCAGATGGGAAGCGGGACCGTTCCACGGTGGAAAGATCCGAACCGTCACGCGGTGAGATATGTAGATTAAAAAATTGTGCCATAAAAAGGGGCATAATTTATAGAAGTTTTTAAATTAAATTTTTCCACTGTAACGTGGATGAGCGCGACGGTGTCAAGCCTCGACATATCGTTATTACGTTGTCGGATCCACCGTGATTGTGGCTGTGGTGTGGTAACGCTGGCCCGGATACCTTTAAAACTGCCAACCGGGTTGTTTACTTTGTTAACGAGCAGGTGCGCAGATGTAACTTTTTAACACTGCAGGAAATAAAAATCTAACTACTAAAGGAACCTTGGCTAAGTAATTTTATGGTAAATTGTAGATAATACTCATTCCGGATGATCTAACTAATTCTAAGTGTGTTCAAAGTACGGTGTAAAGCAGTATGCTTTTAAAACCGGGTGTCGGTTTATCCGTGCTGCTCGTAAATGACAGTTAGATAGGCGCTTTGACATATCTATTGCTAAACGAATGACAGTAAACAATAAAGGGTTGGTGAACGTAATAAAACTCTGAATTTGTAAGAATGTAGCCTAAATTAAAATAACAGTTCAAACCTTTTTCAACTACCGAATATGCCCGGTAAAAGGCAAGCAATGCGGAAATGCTTTATACAAAAGTTGTCTATGTATTTCGTCAACACAAGCGATGTTGATAATACGGCGCTGAGCTGTAATAATAAATTAAGAATAAATAAATAAAACAGTTTTATTCAAATTGATGTATTTAAAAATATTCATACATTATATCGGCTGTGAAGCAAAAAGATTCACTTATGGAATTTTAATAAGAAATTATACTAATGTTGAGGTTAGGGAAAAGTTTACATACATATTGTTTCATGTTTAAAACGGGGAACATTATTTATTTTTTCCCATATTCCAATGAAATAGAGAATTTAAAATCAATCGATCGTGATATGTATGAAACTGGTGAGCATTTTTATAAACCTTTCTAGTGTTGAAACATTTCATATAACTAGGGCGAAAAACCCTGCAACAGTTAAGTATCTATTTAAAACACATGAAAGACTTGTCCCGATGCGAAAAATCATCCTGGTTTCTTGTTTTAGTAGTTTCTTATTGTGTTTTGAATAAAGCGAGATAGCATGCCGATGTTGCTCGTTGAGTGTAAATGTCTCTTTCACATACTGGAATGGGACGATTGATTTGTAATAGTAAATAATTATTCAATCTAATTTATTTTTTTGTGTCGATCTGAAACATATGTGTTATTAGAGATACCTACGTCACAATTTAAGTGAGTTTTAAACAGAAAGTCTTTATCCGTCTAGTTTTAAAATCCACATCTGTACGGCTTATCATGATTCTTCGAAATGCTACTGCACCATTCAACATCCCTTTGAATCATCTCCACAAACTTTAAAAGGTTTAAAGATTTGTTCTGTTGTCTTATAGCAGCATAATCCCTATCCGTACCAGAAATCAAGCCCAATCACAACCAGCTAAACAGGGGACTGTTGTTTTATGGCATGCCAGAGCATTTTCACCATGCACTGCAGTGAAGCTTCTTATCCCAGCTTGAATGTATGCTTGAGCTGAATTGCTATTGACATTCATGCTGCTTCATAGCTTTACGCCGGCGACGTTCTTTCACTTGTCTGCACTTGTCCAGACGGCGGTACTGCCAAACGGTTTGTTTGGCTGCTGCAATCCGAAAAATTCTTCAATCTGTGCACCCTTCACACACTTCACATTTATCCTGCTTGTCTAGGTAAGGATGATGCTGCAGTTTCTTTCACTTATTCTTGTACACTTTTCTGGATGCCGGAATTTTGCTACATCTGTTCCAGTGCAATACGGTTCACAATGATCCGTCTTGCCGTCGTACATGGTATGAATTTTTCGTCAAAAAGAAACGAGATCAGCCAGATGGTTGGAAGCTTTTGTTTTCAATTTGATACAATCCTTACCCGTGCCAGGCTGATGATACCGAGCAGCAGCCAGATTGCCGACAAAGTCTTGAGCAATCAGCAAACGGCTTAACGGGCGAGGTGCTTTCGCCGGGGTTTTCTTTGTTTGCCTGGCATGCCAAGTGCAACCGGAAACAAACCGTCTGAATTTGAAGCAGCGCTCAGCTGCATATGCTCCACAACACTGTTTGCTTTCGTCGAAATTATTGAACATTTCGTCGCATAACGATATCACATCAGGAGATTGATTCGATTGGAGCGTCAATTTGTAAACTCGATTCGACTCAGTACAGAGATTACCGCTCTGCTTTAAAATTATATTTGCGAAAAGGGTAAAAAGAAAGCAATGTATGCAAGTGAGCAAAAAACTTCAATTTCTTAGCGTCCCTTGTCTTAGGTTCGATTGCAAATTTAGTACATAATAGAGCANTTCACTTGTCTGCACTTGTCCAGACGGCGGTACTGCCAAACGGTTTGTTTGGCTGCTGCAATCCGAAAAATTCTTCAATCTGTGCACCCTTCACACACTTCACATTTATCCTGCTTGTCTAGGTAAGGATGATGCTGCAGTTTCTTTCACTTATTCTTGTACACTTTTCTGGATGCCGGAATTTTGCTACATCTGTTCCAGTGCAATACGGTTCACAATGATCCGTCTTGCCGTCGTACATGGTATGAATTTTTCGTCAAAAAGAAACGAGATCAGCCAGATGGTTGGAAGCTTTTGTTTTCAATTTGATACAATCCTTACCCGTGCCAGGCTGATGATACCGAGCAGCAGCCAGATTGCCGACAAAGTCTTGAGCAATCAGCAAACGGCTTAACGGGCGAGGTGCTTTCGCCGGGGTTTTCTTTGTTTGCCTGGCATGCCAAGTGCAACCGGAAACAAACCGTCTGAATTTGAAGCAGCGCTCAGCTGCATATGCTCCACAACACTGTTTGCTTTCGTCGAAATTATTGAACATTTCGTCGCATAACAATATCACATCAGGAGATTGATTCGATTGGAGCGTCAATTTGCAAACTCGATTCGACTCAGTACAGAGATTACTGCTCTGCTTTAAAATTATATTTGCGAAAAGGGTAAAAAGAAAGCAATGTATAAGCAATGAGCAAAAGACTTCAATTTCTTAGCGTGGCTTGTCTTATATTCGATTGCAAATTTAGTACATAATAGAGCAAATGATGACTTGAATATTTTCCTCTATTTTATCGTATCCGCCGCTCAACCTTCTAATATACCAAAGACAAAGCAAAAGATGTTGCGTATTTATTAAGAATTAATTTACTAACAATCTGTTCCATTGTTGTTGTTTTCTGCCCGCTCACAAATCCCTTCCATGCGTTTGATCTTCAGCACAATCAGCAAAAGAAAGGAAAAACCTTGTTAGTGGTCTTACCTTTTATTCAATTGAACTCGAATGTGCGATGTGGAAGCAGGCGGGAAGCAAAACCATTTACCATTATTCGTTCGGATCCGATTAATAAAGCAAACACGGCCACCACTCCACGGCCGGTATGTGTCTTGTGAAGTAAGTGCAAAAGTGCTGCAAATTAAGCGCAAGCAAGCAAGCACAAAGCTCTCACATACACATACACGAAGCGAACAAAGAGCCCATTTCGTACGCCCCATTGTGCTTCGATGTGATAGTGTGTGGCTGTGGTCTTCCTGTTCTACACTGCAACAACGATGGGAAGACCGGTTTTATGTCCGATCAGATTGCATGAAAGAGGGAGAGAGAGAGAGAGAGTGAGAGAGAGAGAGAGAGAGAGAGAGAGAGAGTGAGAGAGATAGCAAATAAAACAAAAACCACCCGGAATCTTGTGGCAACCCGCAGCAGACACAATGGACAACCTCCCCCCCCCCCCCCCCCACCTCAGACGCAACACACCCACCGGAAACGGTGAACGGGGCCGCCCGGAGACGAAGACGATTCATTCATTTCATCTCGAGCCATCCATCACACTCGGGGGAAATTTATCCATTTTTCTGCATCCCCTTGGCAGACTACACGCCTCCACTGCGAACGATCCCTTCCGGTAATGAGGGGGAGAAGGGAAGGGGGAGGAGGACAAAGCAGTGCCCTTACAAAATCTAAAGGGCATAGCAGAAGATGACTACTACACCGTGGCAGTACGACGGCGACGACGATGCTGATACTGATGATGATGATGATGATGGTGGTGGTTGTGTTATCGTTATTATCGTCATTATTATCGCACTATCGACAGGCCAGGGTCAGTGCAGTTGCCGTGTCTTGTTTCGACTCGTTTGCGATGGACCCCGTAAAACCCCATTGTGCTGGTCGGGTGTTCCTTTGTTCCTTGCACCGTTCTTCTTTTCATCCGTCATCCGTCGGGTTCTGGTGCGATGAGCCCCAAAACGCCAGACCCACGCTCGGCGTGCTGTCGCTTGCGCTCGAGTGTTGCATTATCTGGAGCATCTGCTAAGGACATAGCCAAAAATGAAAAACCAAGAAAAAAAAACACACACACCGGTGCTTTCACCCCGTAGAAAATGAACTTGAGCAGAAATAGCAAAAGTTCAGCACGGTTAAACACACACACACACACAGAGGGAAAAAGACCGGGGGTGGGGGAGGGGGAAGGAGGGAGGGGTTTGGGTGCACATCAAATGCCAACACAGTTTGCCACGGTACCAAACTCACGTGTCGACAAGTGGGTTTGCTTGTACCGACCGACCGCTTCAAAATGCACCGGATGCGCTTGATGCAATAACCCACATGCATTCTAACCGACTTGACGTTCGATGCTGCTGGAAGCGCACCTTTTGCGAACGCTTCATCAACTGGTTGTCTCAATTTTCACCGACATTGTCCTTTCGGGGACACCGTACCAAGCGAAGCATCAGTAACAAAAAAAAAACCCCGTGAGCGGAACATAGCTTGGTGCAGGTTGGTTTCGACACCAGCATGTCAGGTGCTGGCTGCTATTGCTAGATCTAGCATCTTCATGGGATGGATCAGCATCTTGTTCCTTTTTTTTTGTTGTGTTTTTTGGGAATGGAGGTAAAAAACACCAGCATGGCAGGTGGTTCATTCTTTTCGACGCTTTGAAACCGAACAACGTGCAAGCATTATTTTCCTTTATTTAACACCATTAAAGAAAAGTTTAGTTTTCTGTGCTAAGATCAGTACTCTTTCTTACGAAACTCAAAAAAGAAAACAATTAACTCTAATGAATATCATTACAAAAATAGTGTTTTTAATATGCAATTAATTATTTATATCCTTAACGGTTGGTGTACTTCACATTTGCTGTTGTTAACAAAATTTCCATGCATCGAACATTGTGCTTTGTGCCCATCGCAAGGCATGAACATTTTCTTCCCGAAATTGATGTGCTTAACTAACTGCAACAAAAGCATGCGAACAAAGCAACGTGTTTAAATTAAATTTTCATCTATATACATTCGCTTCGGTTTGCTGTACTCCAGCTTGGTATCGAGGCAACATATCCTAACATAATGTAAACTTTAGCATAATTCTGCATCGCGCGAATTAGAGTGATAATTAGCTAAACAATATCCACTTTATCTCCGTTACACACACGTCTCCCCAAACAGCAAAGCACAATAGCACCGGCATGAAATCTATCAGTGCTGGCGCACGGCTTAACCATGGCACTAATTAAATTGTGCTAGTTCGCTGGAGCAGCCGCACTATCCTGTGCTGTAATCTTTTAACTCACCTTTTGCACAGCAAACCTTGCACAAATGATTTTGCCAACCTGCCTTGATAAAGCTCACCGTTCGGAACTCGGTCGGTTAGGAAAATTGCGCACGGTACTGCTGTTTCTGATCTGCGCCGTGTGCCGCTCGCAACAAACATCACGCCTTGGCTAGGCTAGGTCAGGCTTGGCAGGTATGGCAACCGCCCCACTGCACAGGGGGTTAGGTACGCTCGTTAGCAACCGAGCAGGAACATCCAATTCATCGTATCGTGTCGCTTGTCGCAACCCGGGCATCCCCGGATTACCTTTGCTGGCACGCCGGTGGGGGGAGGGGGGGGGGAGGTTTGGTTTTCCCCGTCGAAGAATGAAAATTTTCTTTCCACGCCCATAATCATTCCGCCCGAGTACGCAACGAGCTAGTATCTGATAATGTGCTACCCACGCGAGGGAGGGGTTTTGCGCTGTTTGGGGGACGCGTTTTATTGCAACACAGCTTCAGTGCCCCGTGGTAAAGAAAGTAAATCACGTTGTTATAGTCGAAATGTGGAGTGGTACCATCGTCAGCTGTGTCTCGTACTGCCGTTACCATTTGCTATTCCTTTCTTTCGTTCGGTTTTTGTTTTTTTTGACTCCGAATCCGAATGTGGCACAATCTTGTGGAAGCAACGATTCTGATCCCGATAGAAGCACCATCACCCTCTTGGGTTAATGGGATGTGGCGAGTGGGGAGGAGAGAAGAGGAGAAGGAAGAGGAGACGGTGGGGGTGGACCATAATCATCTTGTTGACTACTGTTGCTGTCGCGTCGGCAGCACCAAACTTGTGCACCGCTTGCGCACTTGAGCACGAACGTGCGGCTTGCCAGTGCCGCGAAAACTACCCAACTTCATAAACTCTTATGATCGTGGTCGCGTACACACTCACATACACACCTCTCTCGAGGGTTTTCTCAACATCTAACCCACCGCCCCTGTCGCCCGCTGGCACCCCGGGCAACACTATTGTCTTGCGCGCGCGAAGCAAATGGCACCGCAGGCCGACAGTTACGCGGGGTGTGGGTTTGAATTATTTAACAGCAGCAACAAATAAATGCAACAAACATTGAAACGCCGGATGAGATCAGCATGGCAAGCAGTTTCCCATTTTGGCACTTGTTTGATCCGGAACATCATTTGTTTCAACTAAGGGCTTTAGCTGGTGCTGGCCGGATGATTCAGTCACATCGATTTAATGGTGCGGGTTGGTTGAACTTTATTGGAGCGTAAAATTGCACGAGTGTAGCTGATAAAATTCATTGTAATAGGAAAGTATGTTTGCGGGCGTTCTATGTTTATCATTTAATTGTACGAAACCAATGGAGACGCCCAGTACTTTGTGGAAAATCAAATCGAAAGGTGTGTCGGGGTGGAAATTCAAGATTGATTAAATCTTTACAATTGATAAATAAACAAAATCTAAATGCAACGAGACACTTCTTCTTTCAAATTGCACACTTGCCTTAGTTTTTTTCCCCTTTAAATCACAATTCATCTCACTCGTGCAATCTTGACTAATAAGTAAACAAATACATCAGCTGGGTAGGACATTTGTGTAGCTTTTTCCCCTACCTAAGAGTATCTTTAAAACAAAACAACGTAATGAGATTCAAATGTTTCCTTGTCAGTCTCTCAGGATCTCAATTTGAGCAGCATTCTGCAAAAAAAAAAAACCGAAACAAAAAAATAACACCAAATTACTCTTCGCACGCCGCACACTCGGCGGAACAAAGCCCAAGAACGGACGGACGGAGTTGACGAACTCTCTCTCCCTCACTCTCCCCCTGCCTGCTTTAAGTAAATCATTACGCAGAACGCCGTACGACAGCGGGATTCAACAACGGCGATAAGTATGTATCAACATTTTGACACCTAAATCTATCGAAATCAATCACGCGACTGTCACGACCGACCGGCTACCCTAGCACCGAGCAGAACAGACTTGTTAGTTTCCTTCTTTCCTGTTTTTTTGCTTTCGATTTCGTTCGTTTTCCTTGCGAACGCAGCACACGAACGCTTTACATCGCTTCAAAATGTTCTGTCGGGTCGGGCCGGATGCCGTCGGGCGAGTACAAACGATGATAACGATAGCGAGAATGCTTCACCGATGACGATAACTAGCGTCGCGCGACAGGACAGGATCGATGGCTACTCGTTATGCAGATCACGTTTGAAAATCGCTAAATCCAGCGGAAAGCGAATAAAACGAAAAAAAACACCAGCAAGAAAAGAAGTCACAAAAGATGAAGCTTTCCTTACTTTGAAAGGTTTATTTTTCTATTTTTCTTCCTTCTGTCTCTCTCTTTCTCTCTCTCTTTCTCTCTCTCTCTCCTTCTCTTAACTCTGCTCTTTTGCTTGTTTAGCAGCGTACAAGCACACAACGTGCAAGCATTGAAAAGTTCGTTGTGCAAATTGGAAAGCCAAGGTTTGGAAAAGCAATCCCATTTCGACTGGCGGTGTCTAGTGCGAAGCAAATGGGCACAGATCAGCACCGTTGACAATTGTTAATTTTGTAAATCGATTGGAAAATTTGAACCATTTCCTTCTGCTCGGAGTGGAAGAAGTGTTCGAGTTTGGAGCAAATTCCGTCGTGTGCTACAATGGTACTTATGCAAACGGAGGATGTAAGAAAAAAAAAACACAACATCATTACTAAAACTGTGCAGTCGCTTTACATCATTGATGGTTTGTTTTGCGTTTCTTTCCGTCAACCATTTGCATAAACATTTCGAACCATCGATTCTGTACCAAAATGGGGCAAAAGTTTTGCAAATAAACACTCGTCTCGAAGCAGCCAGAAGCTAGTACGAACGCTTTAAAGCTAGAAAAGATAATGTAGCTTTAAGTGACAGTGAGATTTTTAGGGACATATGAACTAAATCCGGGCAATTTTGTTAGCATGATTTATCGATTAGCAAGCGAATTATTTATTGTTTGATTCATTTCACTTTACAATGGGTTTGCGAAAAAAGTTACGGATAAATATTGTAATAAATATTTTGAAATATCGTAATCCAATTTGTTTTCATTTTATTAAAACGACTGTATAATTTTACACTGATGGGTGAAAATTCCCTAACTGTGATGTCGAACTTGATGTGACTCGCTTGGCTTTTCTGTTGCTACTGTTTATTCGTTTGTCCCTTTAGTTCATTTCTACAATTCATGCGTTCATGCAACTTAATTCCAATGGCTAACATGTTGCGTCCTGTTTACATATATAGCTCCTAGGGTTGTCAAGTGTAACACGGATATAAACAAAAACAAAACGATCACTTGACATGTTATAATTAATCTAAACCCTATAAACCCAACAACGGCATTAAGATTACTAATAATCTCTTTAATATTGTTCATGAAAACTCCGTTTGCATTATGGGTAGAAGGTCTCATCTTTAGTCAGATGTTAAAATTTTCAGAGACAAAAAGCAGATAATAATGTGTTTCGCCTTTTATTAGTTGAAAAAGCACACAAACTCAAATGCACTAAACTCAATTTTCTTCGTCTAAATGTTCTGTTATTTATTTTCGCACGCAGTACACTGTTCTTTTCTTATCTTTTACCTCTCAATTGAATGGATACATTTTTGTATTATGCTCTAAATCGTGATGATGAAAGAGCTGGTAGACATTTGGCAAACATTAAACAAAACCCACATTTTCTGGAAATTGTGGCATAAGCTGAAACTTTTCTTGTAACCTTTGGAGCAATCAATTCTTACAAAAGCCAATGGTGGACATATTGGTCATTTAACTGTGACAGCAAGGCCTTTTTGGCTATGTATTTGTGAGAGGATTTTCCGAAAACTGCGGAAAGCAATCGTAACAAACAATCTTTTTCTGAGATATGCGGATATTGCAATCCGTAGAAGGTTGTGAGACATGAATTTATGCGTAAACTGAACATCGTTTGACATGTTATTAACATTTCGTTCAACTGAAACTTATAATCCAATCAGTCAACTTTTTCATCGCAAATTTCACTGCTGGAAAATATAAAGACGAAAACTATTTTTTTAAAATACGGACAATTTTGAAATTCAAAAACTAAACCGATTTAGATACAAAAACTTAAAATTCATCTCAAAAAGATAGATACTTTCAAATAGATTTTGAGAGAAAAAAAAGTCACGAATCATAGGCCTCTATTAAGTCTATTCAAAAACCAACAAAAACTGTTCACAAGGGTAGAAACAGACAGTTACACGTTTCTTCATTTCAGTTTGAACAGTTAAATATCAATCCAACGATAATATCAAACTCCAATGTATAGATCTTGAGTACAACAAAGGATTTAAATATGAAACATATTAAGTTTCAAACATTTGCATAAAAAGATACCTGAAAGATATTTTAATACTTAACTATGTTTGTGTTTGTGTGTTTTATTATTGTAGTTATAAATACCCTTTCTACATGTGGAAGATGTTTGCATAAATTAGATACAGCCGAAAGTTTTATTGCATCTTTATCTGCGAAACAAACTTCCAAACTGCAACTCATGTGAAATTGTTTCAATTCCTAACGTACACCACCAACCGGTGCAGTTTCTTCCTCGATTGCATATAAGTAATGGACCGGTAGGTGGTTGCTACTAGTAGCTAAACGTTTCCCGTATGCATACCATCAAAAACACCGATATCATCGAAAAACCACATACCTTGTATCTACTATTTGCCACAAAAACGCAAAACAAAAAGAGGAACCTCCACAACCGGCACCGTGCAGGTTCAAATTATCCAGAACGTCCGCTGTTGCAACAACGGAGCTCCTTCCCGAGCCGTGGCAAAATGGGAGAGGAAAACTATNATAAGTAATGGACCGGTAGGTGGTTGCTACTAGTAGCTAAACGTTTCCCGTATGCATACCATCAAAAACACCGATATCATCGAAAAACCACATACCTTGTATCTACTATTTGCCACAAAAACGCAAAACAAAAAGAGGAACCTCCACAACCGGCACCGTGCAGGTTCAAATTATCCAGAACGTCCGCTGTTGCAACAACGGAGCTCCTTCCCGAGCCGTGGCAAAATGGGAGAGGAAAACTATTTCCACTTGTGTTCGCGGTTAGCTAATTTTTACCACCCACTTCCGTTCTCGATAAAAAGCACCTCCTCTCTCGGCCTCCTCCACCCAATCGGTCACGGTGTTTGTGTGTCAGTGGTGAGTTGTGGAGCGTTGCATTGTTTTCCTTTGCTTCTTTGGAATTATTTAGCTTTTTACCCGTTAGCGCTGCTAGATCGCTAGCAAAACAGCACAACCCCTGCTCCCGGTTGGGTGGTTGGGCGTTGCAAATTGCACTCATGCTCCCAAAGAGGGTCGGTCCGTGCACTCCATCAGCTCGGAGTCACCGGCGACCGGCCGGTCAGAAACACGAACAGCATTTGCAGGAATGCTGCTCTAAAGCACCCGGTAAACCCGACTGGACTGGCCATCGGTTTGTCGTATGAATATGCATGCACGAGTACTATATTCACATTTTCTGCATCAAGCTCACTGCGTTCGGCGATTCCCGCACACAAACCGAACCGAATTCGGAAGGGCCATCATCCAAACGTAACGATGAAGACCAAAAAAAGCAACACAGAGGCTGTGTGTGTTTTTAGGCGCTGTGCAAAGCTTGCCATATTTTATCCTGATCCTATTTTGTGCCATTTTTGCTACCTTTTCTTTTTTGGCGTGCAATTTTTCAACGTTGTTTCTTGCTTTTTTATTTCCAAAAGATGCATATACATATAATCTGTTCTTTTATTCTTTTTGTGTTCTTTTATATTTTGTATGTTGGGTTGTTGCGCCAGTTCCATTTCGCAATGGTTTTGCGCATTCAGCGGACGGCAAAACTTCGCCGTGCAGTAGCTGCTGATCGTCTGCATTCATTATTATTAACTTCTTTTTTTGTTCTCCTCACTCCTATATATTCTATTATAACTGTTTGAAACATTTCGCTCTTCACGTGCTTCTGTTATTCTCTCTGTATTTTTGGTTGCTGTTGTTCTCTTTTTTCTTTTCTTGTTCGAGTTCCGTTTTGTATTGCATTACTTTGCATTTGTTCTCCTTGTTTTTTTGGTGCGCTTTATTTTAACTTCACTCTACCCGTTCGGCAAAAGCGGGGAAACTCAATTGGCTTCCTTGTTTTTTCAAGTTTTGCTTTACGTGCAAACAAACAAAAAATCGACAGTGAAACCAGCCAGTGAAACTGAATTTCATAATGAATTGAGACAATGCGACACACGATAGACGCGAGCGTGAAAGGATAGAAGGCGTGCGAAGAATGAGAGAGATGCGATCGCACACAAAAAAGTTTTCGTTTAGGCTGATGGAGTTACTTTATTTTTTTTATTGGTTGTGCAAACAATTTTGCGTATACTTATGCATGCTTAGTTTGCATATCCATATCGGATTTGGCTTTTTTTGACCGGTGTAAACTATTACTGGCGAAATGCAAAACGTGCCTTTTACGTTACATTTTAAATGCTTTTTTCTTGTGGTCAAGGATAGCAAACAGGCAGAGCGAATTAATTCGAATTGTAGACATTAAGTTTGGTTTTAAAATTCTAATGAATTCGATGAATTTTTGCGAAAGGTTAATTTTCTGTAAACCTTTCCCTCTTTGATGAAATTTTAATCATTTTTGTTTAATTTATTTTTGTTAAATAAAATTTATACGAAAAGACTACGCATTATCGTTAACAATTTGGCTAACAAAGCATACTTTACCCTGTGTTGTCTCTCACCAGCAAAACCACCACCAAACAACATGGTCCAAGATGTAATGTACGATGCGTACGGTTCATTGTGCAACACACGCACGTCCAGCGGGAGGAAACGTGCGCACTTATATTGCTACCATAATATCCAATTTAGAAAATCTACCTCTACCACCTTCAAAGACAAGTGTTTAATATCTGCTTGATGGCAGGTAGCAAGCCCACCCATCCTTTGTTTCGGGGGTGGACGAGCGTATGCTTCACAGATGCGATTCCCTGCGTATGTGATTATTTTTTCGGGAAGGATATTCTGGCTCCTACGCACATTGTCTCCCGCCAAGTGGGTAGGCTAACCCACTGGAATAAAAGTAGAAGAAAAACCCCACAACCGAGAGGTGGAACAGGTGCAATATTAAATTGTCTTAGAAAAAAGGCCGACTTTCGTTTGTAGACCAGAGCGCCCAGAAGGATCCAGATCCTAGCAGAAGATGGTGTTCCATATCTGTAGCAATCGTGCTTTTTTTCTCTCTTTTTTACTCAAGTCTTTGCCTCATGGTGTTGCCCCATTTACTAAGCACCCATGTTGGTTGGTGATGGAACAAAAAAAAACCCCGTGCCGACACCGAAGACGAAAACACAAACTAAAAGCTTTCCTCAATGAAACGGAACGTTTCCGGTACGAGTCGGTGAACTAACAAACCTTATTTCCCACGTACCAGCAACGATGAGAACGATGGTTGGTGTGTTGTTTGGTAACAGTAGCGACTGGTTCGCTGGTAGATCTGGCGAAGCTGACCAGCCGGAAACGGTGCGAGCTATTCTTTTCCCCCCAAAAAAAAACCCCCCAGTACCCGAGAGCGACTTGTTTCGCCGAAAGGACACAACAATGTTGCGCCACAATGGGCATCCATTGTCGTACGACGAACGGCACCTTGAAGCAAACGTTTATCACGGACACGGTGGAAGCGTATAGCAAAGGCGCTGGATTTAGAGTGATATTGAAAAGTTAATATGCCCGGCCCGTCCCGGACCACCATACCGCACTTCCATGATGGAGCGTGAACCATCGTCCACAGATGGTGGATGTTGGGTTGGAGTTGATAGAACTTAATTATTGCATTAAACTTTAATCAGGTAGCGAGCGCCGCCTTTCGGACGCTACGCACTCGTGTACCGCGTTCACTCGACGTTCGACGAAGGACGACGTTTACACTAATTGAAGCCGGTTTCGAAGAAAGAATCCCGTCCACGGTTCCACCGACAGTCGGCTGCACCTTCTTCACCTGTATGTGTGTGTGTGTGTGTAAAAGTGTGTATATGCCCGGCTATAGACCAACGTGTCTGGATTGAGCAGAAGACATATCGTTCGGTAGCAATATCGATCGCGTCGGAGCAAAACGACGACGGCCAGCGAACAATTATGCCAACAGTGCAAGCTGAGCTAAGCGGGTGTTCGAACAATTTACCGATTCCAATTCGCTTTGACACAATTGATTGAGTTTCTTAAGTGGTGTAGCAATCGCACTGTGCGCTTGCGTTTTTTTCTTCTTCTCATCAAGCTTTCTTTCTTCCGTGAGGGTATTTTTAAGAAAATGAACGTCTTAAAGCAAACCCAACTATTACTATTTCCAAAGGTACTGAGTAGTTTTAATTTTTATAAGACTATACAAATAAATTATTGAACTCGAAGGCCAAATTTTATCAATTCATTAAACAATTAGCGTTTGACTTAATTTCATTATCATTGCTAAAATGTAATTTATAGCGTTTATAATACATTTCAATTGTGTGGAGATCATTGAAAATGAAACGAAAAAACTGGTTTGAGTAACGATAATGCAATTTTTGGCCAACTGTACTGCACTGTAACTACCCAAAAGTATAGGTATTTAACATTGGTGAATAAAAAAAGAGATATAAAGTAAAACAAACAATTTATAAGAGTTAGTTTATAATTTGAATGATGCTTGAGGTTGAAAAAATTTCAAATTTGTGTAAATTCCAATATAGTTATGGTTCTAATCAAATTACTGATCTGGTAGTTCTTGTGTTAAAAATGGATATGCAGTGTCACTCACGAGGCAGAATCTGTACCAAATCCTTACAGCATACATTCAAGGACTCGAGATAAACAGAAATAAAAGTAAATTAGAAATGGCAGGTCGTGCTGCCTTTAACGGTCGTGCTGCCAAGGTGAGGTTTAAATGCTACTCACATACAGACAAATAAATCTTGATGGTTGCAACAGATTATTTCTTGTTATATCTGATATTTTGTATGTCTATTGCTACACTACGCAGTGTAAAACAATTACAATGAATAATTCAATTTTACGGTAAAATAGATTTTAATGTTCCCGATATTCGTACAGAAACTATAAACGTGTCTGCCCATCTTTCAAAAACTGACATTAACTTCAGCAATAAAGAAACAAGAATTTGCTTACCAGCCGGTGTAGCCATAAACGCCACCAAACATGTAACCATAAATCCTAAACCAATGTTGCAACACCTTCAACCTGCTCGTAGGTGGCCATCCACCCAGCCTTTCAGCCAGCTAGAAAACTTCGTACAGTGCTGCAGCAAAGATCATTAATTGATGCGCACTTACTGCCGATCAATTCGTTACCCAGTTGGCCTCGTGCTCCACCTGTTTACGGTGGAGTAGGTGGGCCAACACAGAATAAAAGTCCAACTAAATTATGGTTATCGCCCAATATCATGTGAGCAATCAATATGTGTAGCGCCATTTTTTTTTCGGAAAGTAAAATCCGGAGGAAAAACTTCAGGCAACCCAACCAGGCGGATAGCCAGGTAATCTGGGGGGAGGCAGATAGAAAACTTATCCCCACCAGCCAACACATACACACATACGTCGGTACACCAACGCCGAACAACACAAAAAAATGGGAAAAGATATGAACATACTCTTTTCGCAAGCCACAGTCATACATTTGTAGGTTAGTACCACGAAGGATCTCGATTTATTTTCTCACACGATATTTAAAGCATTGGTGCTGGAGTCGCATCGGATGTTCGTAGCATTCCGGTAACGACACAGTATCCCCACCATGAAGGAGAAAGAGAGAGTGAGAGAGAGATCCTAAAAAAAAGCAACAACGGCTGTCAATGTACGCTAGTTTCGCTCCGATGGCATCGAATAGTTTTCAAGAGGCCTTGTGCTTCATTCACCCTCCAAAAGGCAGACGTTAGGGAATGGCAAATCTACACCCCAAAAGCCATAATAGAAAGAAGCAAACAAAAAAAGCGAACAAAAAATCGAATGCTTTGAAAACGTGTTTTCGTTAAACGAGACTTCGTGATAAAATTCAATAAACCTAAATCCTTCAAAGCCAACCAAAGCGCCTCGTGAGGATATTCCATGGGTCCGCACGCTTGTCCGGGCATGTTTGCGGGCGTGTTTGTGTGGCATTGGGGAGAGGGTAAAACATTCGTCGGTGGAGGTCAGCCCAACCTCATGCATTCATTGTATCATTTGCTCCCTTGGCGATACCAAAAAAAAAAAGCAGCAAAGTGAAAAAAGAAATCCTTTCGCTGTTTGTTTCGAGCTTTCCGATTCACCGTTTCTTCACCGCTGGTCGCAACTGGCAGTTGTTAAGCACATCAAGCAGCAAGGTGGTGATAGCATCGACGCTTGGTAGTCGATTTACCGCAGGTGAGGCAGGTGGATTTTGGCAGGAAAAAAAACCCCAAAGAGCACAACCTCAATGGTGGCAGAGAAAAATAACTGTTATTAGTAGCATTGGCAGGAACGTATCCACACCGTACCAGTGATGGGTGATACCATTCGAATGGGCCTAACATTCCCGTCCGTAGCACACCAGCGTTGTTGTGAAAAGGAAGACACAAATGGCGCAAAACGAAACTCAATTTACCTTGCAGACACACACATAGCTACGTGCGAGCAAAATTAAGACTGGAGACGAGGGTGTTCCATTTGGGCACAAGCAGTGTTTCCACCTTTTGCCGGTGGTCGTTTTCATTAACCCTGTCGAACCATTCGGGAACACACATCGTACCACGGTGCGCGTTGGTGGCACTTCCAAAACGCAACAGTCAACAGTTCCATCGAAAAGAGGGAACTAATTTTATGTTTTATATTTCTATTAACTGGCCCGGAAACTTTTCTCCTGCCAAACTATTGGCGTGGTGAGACATTTAATTGCTATAAAATGTTAGAACAATGTGGCTTGCATTGGGTTATATAATTTAAATTAGGTAAATTAGCTTGTTAATTGAGTTTATTATTGTTTTATTAACCACTTAACTAATCATCCATGTTGGGAATAAAAACAACAAAATTTAAATGCAAATTATTGCAGGTATCCTTATGCTTCCATGCCTAAAAATATCCCTGAAAGACGCCTCTTTCGCAGCTAACACTTGAATTAACTTAAGAATCTAATTCTGGCACAGAAATGGCCCTAAAGCTAATCATTATGCATAGTAAAGATCGTGTAAACATTCACTGTTATGAGTGGATATAGCTTCACCACACAATGTGCTGCGATTTGGTGGAATAATTTACCATTTTATAATAAAAACAACACAAATCCCTGCCGTACGACACAATTAAATTGCTAATTTATATCGCAAAAAAACAATACTTAAAAAAACAATACAATAAAAACCATTGGAAAATATATTTCAAATGAATTTAATGCACTTATTTCCATCGGCATTTCCACTGTGCGCCGTGCATACATACATATGCTGCTGCGAGTCATGACCAGCACGGGCTCGTTATTATTTTCCATATTAACGGTTTTGGAACACATTTCGGAGGTTATGGGGTTTCCCTCTTCCAATTTCCCACACACACACACACACACACACACACACACACATTTCCTATTGGAAGAATAAACCTCCCCCCCCCCCTCCCAAAAAAAGCAAAAAGAAAAAGCTCACCAACAGAAAACAACGTAAGGAAAACATCTCCGCCCTCCCATTTGCCAATGGCAAAGACTCCACCCAACCCAAATGCGTACGTAAGCGAACTGTGCTGGTACCGTTCCCTCGATACCGAACGACACCGGCAGGATAGCTGACGTTCGCCTTGTTTCTTCTTCTTTTTTCTTCTCCTTCCTTTTTTGCCTCCCCACTCGCGAGAATTATGAACAGTATGAAAGGCTCATAATTTATGGTAAATGGTGTCATTTATCATGGAATTTATCGTGAGACTTCTACTCGCTCATTACTACTTTATGGCAGCCGGATTTTCACGCACACTCGTCGCTCGTCGGGCGGATTTGCGTCCTGCTCATTCTGGCCCCCGTTCGCATTGTCGCGGCGGACAAATTTTCCTCCGGGACTTTGAATCAATTTTTCCCGAGACTTAATCCCTTTCCTCGGTCCGGCGTTCAATTTTTTTCCCGACGCTGAACCTGAAAGATGTCGGGCAGGTAACTAGCACAACTCTAGCCATAGCCGCGACGACATTCACACCCCACAGCTGGGGTTGAGGGAAATTTTAATAAATCGATACGCCTTTACCACCCACTGGGTTCCACTACCCGTGCACCCGTGTGCAACAAAACGGACGTACGGGCGAACGTACCGAATCGCATGTGTGTGGGAGCCATCGAGTCGCAACTCACGGCAAAACGGTTAGCTTCCGGGATGGTAAATATTGACGTTTCTCGAAATCCGACAACAAATAAACAAAACTTCCTGACGGCACTGCCATTCTCACCGAGCCCGATCACAGCCCATCAGTTTCGGGAACTGCGGGCACTAGCGGCAACGGCGTTCTTTGCATTGCGCAGGGAATGGAATTTACGAGTGTGCCAGAACTGCAAATATAGCTGCACCACCCACACCCACCCACCCACACAAACACACACACATATAACACACTACGGGAACGGAGCCAATTTTCGATGAATTTTCCTAACGCTTGACGCTTGGAGGAAGGATTCACTTCGTTTCGGGCTTTTCGAGAGCGCTTCCGGTATGGTGTTTCCTGTTTTGCTTCTTCTTTTTTTTGTTTTTGTTTTGTTTTCTTTTTTGCTTTTTTCCGTTAAAACGGCAATTCACTCAACCTTCACCAAGCCACTCCAACCACCCCCACCAACCTGACGGTGTCGATCGGATTTCGGATCGGTACTCAGGCCGCGGGACTCGCCGTGGATTTGAATGTTGCATGTTAACTGACGATTGTCGAAAGCTCTTTTAGCAGCAGTGCCACGCTCAAAAGCCAGTGTCGGGGCGTCCAACGACCCACCGGGATCCGGGAGGGGTGAGAGAGGTTAGGTTAATAGATTGTTAGTGGGAATGTAAAATTTAGCAGACACGTCAAAACCGGAAATGTGTTTGGCAGCGAAAACAGTTAGCACAACGTTTACCGGATGGCAGCGTTGACAGACACGCCTCACGCTCCAGCCGAAAGTGTGTGTGTGTGTGTGTGTGTGTGTGGGTAGTAGTTTTACTGAACCTTTTCTTTCTATAAATATACACCTTCGGTTGGTGCAAATGTAAACAAACTAGACTTATTGTAACATTGTAGTGGGACTGCAAAATTAACAACCTTTCCGGTAAAATCATTGCTGCAACTTTCACAACTCATCATTAAATGGTATGATTTGACTGCTTCACAAATATTATAATTAATTTAATACCAGGCCTCAATTGCAATTTAAATGATTGCACCAGCCTTAAATAAATCATGGCAATTCGACTGTTTAAATTCCAAGAACGCTACGTGAGCGAGTCAAAGGATAATACTTGTTCAAAACATTGCAATGGTGGATTCTATGAATTGCACAATGTTCACAGTATGGTGATAAAACAAGTCTAATTCTTCGAAAATATTGAGTGCCCATGAGGGTAAAATTGTTTAAAGCCATCATTCTGATCGTTTTAAAGTGTATCGAAAGGCACAAAGCGTTTGTAGCGTCCTCTATTGTCCTATATCAAAAGTAAGTACCTTTTTCCGTGCCTATTTACCTTCAAATCCATGGTAAAGCCTTCATATTTGAATTCCTGGCTGAATTTTATTCTGTTCGATCTCCAAGACAGTTTTTAATGTAGGACACAAGTACTTGTACGGTCTACCCTTAAGTGTCGACCATTCTTAAGTTCTTACAACAGGTTAAAAACTTTTCGAAACACCGGGCTAAAAAACTTAATGTATAATGATCAAGTTAATCAAAGTATTTAATACCATTTGAAACACATCTGTAGAACTACGGATAAGAAGTGTATAAATATATTAAAAGTTCTTGTAGAGTTTCTACATAAATTTTGAGCCAATGTGCATTAAAATCTTAAAGAGAGGTTATATATGTTGAAGTTCCATACATAATGAGGCTGCAAGTAATTCCTAATCATGGACGTGGTTATAGTAGAAATATTAGAGTGTTCATATTGTTAATACCCAATACTGATACTGATGTGAAGTTATCCAGACTATATCCTGATCATATTTGGATCAAAGACAACGACAAGATCTTTAGCATGGCTAAGAAAACTTTATTTAAGCTGTTGAATGGTTTATTGTTATCTGATTATTAAATCTTGAACAAAAACATCCAATTTTTAAGTAAAACCAAGCCGTTCTAGAAGGAAATGAAAACAACAAAAATTTAATTTGGAAGCATTCACCTACATGCGAAAGTTTTCGTTTGAGAAATGCTATACAAGTGTTAAATATTGTGATGAAAAAAGGTTCCCAAAACTTACTTCAACTTTGAAAAACAAATTAAATTTTGATTCAGTTTTCCCTTGTACAAACTTCTAACTTCATTACACTCGTTCCACATTCACATACCAAAAAAGGTTCTTTCTAAAATAAGCAAATTGACAACTTTCCACATTCGTATGATTTCTGCCACACTCGCTTCTACAGCAAAATAGTGTTCATCGATTCATTACGAGTGCGCCCTCACCGCGAAACACTCGCCCTTTCTTAGTTCGCTTCCCTTTACCACACACGCCATCGTAGCAACAAATTATATTAGATCGCTTCAGGTAAAAATGACTTTTTAACGATGCCGAAAGTTTAAATAAATTCGCACCTATGTTTTAACAGCGTGGCACCGGTGCGGACCGAACCGCGGCACCCCGGACCGGTAGCGTTTGGAATAACATTAAACTTTCGCAACCGTTCGCAATTGAATGTGTGCTACATCTTCTCTCGCGTGCGCTAAAAACACGACCACGGGTTGGCGCACCCCAGACGCGCCAAAAGAAACCGCATCTTGCTCTCACTGACTGACGATACACCGCTGGTGGAAATGTTGTTATCGTTTCCCCTCCCTTTCTATTATCAACCACCTCCCAGGCATTTGTTTCATGCTCCACATGGGCGAGAAAAGGCGAGGAAAAAAAGGCACAAGAAAGTTCTGCCATTGCCAGTGTCATTCTTACCTTTGCCGTTAAGCACCCGGCCGAACCCTCGGCGAAAAAGCTTCACACGGCGAGTGCTGGTTGGCCAAATTGCTTTCAACCAAACCGATGGATGGGTGGATGGTACGGTGTGGTACTTTTCGAGTGCACCCATCATCCTCATCACCGCATGCGCTGTTGCGGTTGACGTGCGCGTCTCTTAGCCTGTGTGTGTGTGTGCGAACGAAGCGCACACAATTATTGTAAACTTAATTAAATTAAATAATATTATTTCTAACGAAAGTTACGTCGGTCGGTATCCGCCCGACTTCGACTGATGAAATGAACGAAGCAAATGGCCACCCAAAGGGCTTGGGAAAGGTGTTACGGGAGGCCGGGGGAGAGGAGGGAATGGGGGATTTTATAGGGGAGTGGAGGAGGTAAAGTAACTCGCGCTAAGTAGAGTTTCGACTTACAATTTTCGCCAACCACCTCTCGCCAACATTAAGTACGATCCGGGTGGGATCCTCTTGGATGGCTGTGGATCGAAAGCGTAAGAAATTGTTTATTTATTTAAAAACTTATTCAATTACACCAATTATTCAACTGTGATCTAGAACTCTTGAACGCGTGCGGCGTACCATTCGGCAAAGACGTTCCGCCATGGACGCCGCGCACGAGTTCGAAGCCGGTCGCCTAAATGCGAAAGTTTTGCGTTTTGTGCAAATGTTTGCCAAAGTGATTGAGCGTCTTTTTGGACCGTGTGATGAGCTGGCCGGGCAGATGAGCAGACCGAAAGCAGTTACATTGATCACTGTCAATGTTTGGCCGTGTTTTCTTTCGATTTTTTGTTCCCTCGTTCGCTTTCCGAAGGTCACGTGCCTTCGCTACATGATGTCCATTTTGTTCTTGGCCCGGTACGGTGCCAGATTGAGATATTGCTGTTTTACACGCGTACCCATTAAAACCCCGTGCCCATCAAATCCAATCTCCGGCATGCACCTAATGTGGGTTTTGCGCGAATGGTGTACTGCTACAGTGCGTGAAGCGGGTGACGCTACGCACATGGCACGTGGGAGCGCAGTTCGAGAACGCACGCAGAATATTAATCATTGTCACCGACCGCACGCGGAAGCAGCGCGAGCATCCCGAAATCAAGAAGCCGCATGACAAATACCCCCAGAGACGCCACTCACTCACTTCTTTTATGTTTTGGGTCACTGTGTAAGGATGGCAGAACCAAACCATTCCAGCTGCCCTGTGTCCCACCTGTTTTTTTCCCCTTATTTTCTTTCCCAACAGCCACACAATTCTAGCGGACGAAGCTTAAAGGTATTCGCGGTCGCTTACGCAAAAGGTTCTCCACAGTGCACAGCACTTTAACAAAATGCTACCGGTCGTGCCGAAATTGCCGAGTAAACCACATAATGGTAATAAAAATTTTGTTGATCATAATAAGACGAATAAAAATAATCCATAAACCCAAAACGAGATGGCGATATGGGGAAGGCTGGTCGACCAGCCTGGCGGGCAGGTGCGGGTTTCTGGGGCGAAAAAAGCTCATCACGATCCGCGGACCGGCGACCGTCGCTGTTGATTAAGTAAGAAGACAACGCCACAAACGGCACGAGGCGCACAAAAAACGTGGCCCCTTTCCTGAGTCTCGAGCCCATGCGCCTGTTTCGATCGGTGTAGCAATGTTCTTTTTTTGTTTTGTTTTGGGTTGTATTTATTTTTCCTTCCTCTTGCTCACTGATCTGGCTGTGATCCCGAAAAAAACACTGACCAGCACACAAACACACACGGTACGGTGAACCATGTGTCGGTGAACTGTGAACACTGTGAAGCAAACTAAATTGGAAAGCATTTTCATCCAATTTCCAACTATTCCCCCGAGTAGAGCGATACCACATTACCGAACGGTACCAAAAACGTACCAAAAACTGTGCCGGTTGGTTGGTGGAAATTGTCCAGACCCCCCCAAAAACCGAACCCAGACGCTTGACGACTTGCGGATCCACCAAGACGTGATGTGGATTGTTTTTTTTTTGTTCCTTTGCCAAATCCTGAATTGAAATTCAAACGGTGTTGTCGTCTGAATGGTGGGAAAGCTAAAAATAAAAGGCGAATAAAAGGAACCGGAAATACGTTCCACGGACTTATAGGTCTATTTGTGGCTTTGCTGCTGTACCATCGCTTTCTTTTTTTTTTTAATCGCAACAGGACTTGTCCATTCCAGTACGATTGCAGTAATTATGCCTGCAGTGAATTTTAAAGACGAGAACCCAACACAAACCAGCCCAAACCATCGTGATCCACAACTGGTGAAACGATGCTGGAGATAAAGAAACAAACTTTCTACAAAACAGCAACCGAGAATGAATGAAACTGTCCAATTCTGTCCAAGCTGCCCAAACATCATCAACACACATCACACTGTGGTTCGCCCACAAGTTCCGGAGAGTTTCTTCACTTACATTGAATGTGCATTTATTTAATTTCTTGCCTTGCCAATTTGTATGGCATTACGAGTGCAAGATTGCCGTGGGAGGACACTCGTTTCGCTCCGAATCCATGGTAATTAATTAATCTTGTGCTGTGCACAGAAGAAGGCAGAGTGAACGACCGTTTTATATGAAACGAAGCTATTTTTATCAAGGTTTCTGACTGGGAAAGGAATATTAGAGTAAAATACAATTTAATTTAATTTAATTTAATTTAATACAATTTAAAGATTATTTAATTTCCCACAAGCTACTTTGACAGGGAATTGATAGTAAATAACCAGATAACCAGAAAACCTTTGATAACAAGTGTTCTAAACAGAGAATAATATTTCAATCACTAAGATAAATACTCCTCAAAATGAATCCAAGGCATAGGAAGATGAGTTCATTCGAAATACTATACTGATAAAAAATATTCATCAAAAATTAAACAACTCATAATGTAAATTAGTCAATTTATAGATCTGTTCCAAATATGTTCTCTGTTCAATCAGCAAACTAAAACATTAATAAATATATACTGACAAATTCTGCTGGAGTCCCATTCTGTATAATCAATTCTAACAATTCTCTGCATTTATTTCCTATTGTTTATTCGTTTAAACCAGTTTATATTCTTTCGCATGAATCAGCACAATCTCATTTGAGATACGGAAGAAAATGATAATCTCGCAACTTCTAGGGAAAATTTCTCTCCAGACTTGCTCTTTTTGTAAGTTTTATCGTATTAGCGGGTAGCACAATTTAACGGAATTTAGCCGCACTGATTAAAATGTAACACAAAAAATGGTAAAATCTAAAAATAATTACCTCACTCGATGCATGGAAACGCTGCTTGGAATGTAGATAACGAAGACGTTATCTTTGTAAAGTGTGTTGATTATTCGTCTGCGAATGTGATGTTAAAACTGATGACGGTGGCGCACCTTTTGTCCCTACCTTGAATCTATCTTAAAGATGATTAAACAAATTTTGAAAGCTACCCAAGACTCTCTAATCACTGATTACTTCTGCCTTTATTGTTTATGAAGGTAATGTTTTTGACTCTTTTGGACTTTAAGACTATTTTCAAAGTATTTTTGGGAATTAACATGTAACGATAACGGAGATCCAAGATAACGGAGAGACTTTGGAATCAACTTTTGTAGAATTATTATTCTCACAATTCTGATTTTCAAACGATGTAGTATTTCCCAATTTTCGTTATTCAAGGAACGATATGGTCCAAGTTAAAGTGCCATAAGTTCTTGTATATTGTTTCATGAGAACGGTCAACACTTGGACATCATTATGGAGCCTACTGCTAGCATACGCTTATTAAATATGCAGAACAATCTTTTAACCGTAAAAATTTCAGATTTTAACCAATGCAGACTCTTATGGAACAAGTGTGACAATATTATTTTCCAACCAGGGTTATTCTCTAAACATTCTTTTCTGACACTCACCAACTCAACTCATCAGGATGATGTTCTCATTTTACCACAGCCATCTCACCTAGCACACCCACTTAAAGAAACGCGATAACAGATGAGCCAGCCGAAATGAAGAAATATGTTAAGGACCATGGTTACCTGTCAACCGTGCTGCCTGTATGCTTCACCCATTGTTTCCCATCTTGGGCTCATTAAAAGACGAAGCACCTTCTGCTGTATGCTCAGGTGCAAGGATATGGGCCCCGTTTCTGCTAGCCTGTTTGCTGCGCTAGTTTACATTTATTGTTCTTATTTGTTCCTCCCTCTTTCATAAATGAACGTTCAAGGGCGCAGGCAGCACGGGCTGCGTGTAAGCACACGCGAAAGGAAGAAGCGTGGCTCCATAATAGGCGAATGTCGACCGGTTGGAAAATGATGCCGCTGCGGTTTGGACTTGTAAAGCAGCAGCGAACCTGGTGTCCTGGCAGCCACCTGCCATATGAGGCGTTTGCTGCGGTTTTTCATTCACTCCCAAACACCCACCAACCTACCCACCCAAGGCAAGCGCCGACGACCGGTCGGTGGGTCGAAGATTTATATAAACCAAGAAAACAGCACAACCCGAACACCAAAGGCTTGAGTAAGCGCAAAAGATACGCGCTAAAAAAGAAAAGTAAAAAAAAAACACCCGGGCAAAAAAATACACGGACCAGAACGCAAGGCCAGTGCACGATGGATGGATGGGTGGGTGGCCGAAAAGGATACGCCCACCCGCAAGGAAGGAAATTTAAATAAAATGAAAATAAATATGAATAGGATGAAAGGCTGCCGGTGTTCCGAAGGACGGTCGGTTTTTCCTTGTTATTTCCTTCGGTCTTTCATGCCGAAGATTGTCGGACGATGAGTGGCGGGCTGGCGGCCGGGAAAACCTGGCGCAGAACGGCACAACGAGAAAAATGCTCCGGAAATTAGCCGCCACTAGTGAGCGAGGGTGAAACATTCTTCGTGCGTTCGAAACTTCAAACCCAGTCCCAGGGAAGAAAGAAAAAATCAATAGTTTTGAACAAAGGAAAAGCGCATTCGCCGTGGAACTATGCCGAGCAAAACGGGCTAATGATACGTGAATTTTTCCCTTTTTTAAATTGCAAATTGTGTGAAATTCTTTTTTCCGCTATTTACCTCTTTCTTTTTTCACTTTGCTGCAGTTTAAGAAGACGGTTTCGTTTTGCCTTTCCACTTGCACAAACTATAAGTGAATTTCATCGATAAACTATGCGATCGATTCTTAAACTGCGCCAGAACCAGGAAAGCAACCGTGGCCTTAACGGAAATGGGACAGGATTATGTTTCGATTCTCGACGCTTTTTTTTATCCTTGCTTGCTTTCTTGTTTTGTTTATTTTCGTCCCTTTTTCCGTAAATTGATTTCTGATGTGACTGGCTAATTGAAGTTCATTGGATGTAATTACTCGATGGCATGCGACGTGACCAAAATAGGTCATGAAATTGGTCGGTTAAAGTGCCACCGATACACCGGAATCGTATGTAAACGCTACGGAAACTAATACAAGCACGATTTAGTTATAGATTTTAGTGATGTGAAAAAAGCAGCTATGGAATAGTTCTATAAATAAGATCATGAAAATATTTGTTTTAAATACTTAAGTGGGTAATGTTAGCGTATGTTTCTACTGTTTAATATTCAGTAGCAAAAACAAGTGCTTATCCTTTAACTATCGGGAAGCTGCTACGATCGTAGAATCGTAAATTTGTGTGAAATATTTCATGAAACAGCGCAATGAAAAGTTTCTTCTACGATTGGTACAAAATTCTATCGGGAATAATGTATGGAAAATTGTTGAGCTTTTACGACTATTCGACTAAACTACTGAACATCCAATTCCAAACGATGTTCCTAATAGACGGGGCTAGCGTAAAATCATATCGCTTGATATGTTTTTCATTTTTGTTTGGACTTTTTGTGCCAACTTGTTCATGCCAGCATATGGGAGTGTGATTTGCAACATTTTACTGATCCGAAGCTATTACAATTTCACTAACGTGAAAACTTTCCAACGATTACAGAATAAGCACTATAAATTGTTCACATATACGGCGTAAGGTGAAAGAACTTAACAAAAGACATCTTAATTTTATGAGCATTGGCGACGGGAAGTGGTCACAAGGATTCGTTGTTAAAGCTCATCATATTCACCTACAAAATGACAAAGTTCAAGCACTGATGCAAACATTGGTTCAGCTTTCAATCATCTTTCACTTATTGATTGTTTAATCCTCAATTTGTATTAAAAAATGAAACATTTTTTTATTTTTTCATGCAAATTCCAAAATGTTTCGCAAAGGATTAGATCGATTTTTTACTATAAATCATCAAATATCCTAGGGCAGAGAAAGTAAAATGCTATGTCAAAACATATAATGTTTACTTATCAAGAAACTTTTTCTACAATTATCCAGATCTTGTTAAACTCTATAATGCTTAAGCTAACGTTGCACAACTTATCTTCTCTTACTTATTTCTACTTGCAAAAAATAATTCACTTTAATTCATAAATATCAGCTGTTCAGCATTGGATCAAAAAAAAAACGAAACACAGTCATTTTAAAATTCAGACGAATAGTGAGTTCCCTCGATCGGTTGTTTGCATATGCCTTAATCGAATATGTGCATATGCACGAATAACAACCAGGTAACCAGGTAAATTTCTGTCCATATGCAGCTCGATAGTATCTTGCTTGGAGATTCGTTAGTTCCATACGTGTTTGGGCCGAAGGGTGGCATATATGCAAGCCAGCCATATTGGAACCCCGCGTGACGATGAAATGCTGCGAAACGACAGCCTCCCACCTCCACCCAGAAAGAAGTACAAAACAACGTACAATACAAAAGGAAAAAAGTGACGACCAAACCACCACTCAAAACGCTTCACCACTTCCCAATCGCACACGTCATATTTTTCCACCATGTGCGGGCGTAAGCATGAACTATGAAAAACCTACACGGACACCGATCGACTCCCGCCCCCCCCCCCCAAACTCTGGGGGCTCCCGGGCACTAACGAGCGGTGCACAGATATTGGATTTTGCGAATCTAAGTTCGTTAATTCCAAAAATCTGCACAATAAATCTAGGGATGACCTGGAAATCGTAAACCGCCTCAATGGCCAAGCGTTGCCTCGGCAATATACACCCCCGGAATGGACGCACGGTGCCACCGCGCCAGATCTGATGAATCTCGGGGCAGTAGCGGGAGGAATCGGTCGGAAGGAGACTTGTTAACATTTTGCCGTTTGCTGGTTTCGCTTCAGCGAGCGAACAACCGAGCTCCAGGATGGTTGCGCCGGGACGCATCGTGTTTTGTTGTGTGTGAGTGATGGTTGTTATGTGTTCAATCTACTGCGAAAATCCAATTTCCACACATGAATCAATTTCTGATAGAACGATCACGGTCATCAATTTGATCGAAACGAAGGGATTCTCTTCACCAGTTGTTGCCCTTTCCAGCGAACACTTTGGTGCAGACGAAAGACGGAGCGGGTGATGTTAAGAGAGGGGGAATGGGAAGCCACTGTCCGGGAAAAATACCAGGAATGCTTCTGCCCGGTTCAAATCGACTGGGCCTGCTCCGGGCAGAGGGGTTGTGGCTGAGCTGTCCGGAGGCTGGTCAGCGCAGATCGTACACCGGCCGGTGCAGAGGCAAACAGGCAAACTGATGCAAACCTTTTTTGATGAACTATCAATTTTGGCATGATGAGTTTGACGTTCAATCATAAACCAACACTCGATCTGCTGGATCACATCCAGGTCCATGGGGTTACCTTATTTTTTTTAATTTTTTGCAGTAGAAAAGGCATCGATGGTGGTGTAACTTAATGCACTTTTACAAAGTGCATCGAAATTTTTCTCGTTTTTTTTATTCAAACAAAGCCAAACGAATGAAGTGCAATGTAATCAGTGTGTTGTAGTATCGCATAATTTGTTTGGATATGCTTTTAGCCATGCAATCAATAATTGAACAATTTTCGGCCGAAATAGCAAAATGGTGCACGTACAAGAAAACACAAAGCCTCCAGTAGCGGGTTAATACGTTGGATAAAAAAAAACAGGAATACATGAAATGAAATTGTTTTGTCCGTAAAAACATTAGAAAATGAGTTAATACCATTAGAAAACAAAATCAAAATTACCATTCGAACAAATCTTGCAACATGTAACAAAACTTTAGGCGAAAAACTAAAGTATTTTCTAAGCTTATGTTAACCCAAAAATGGATCAACCATTGTTCTAAAAATCATGTAGTACTTGTTCTTTGTTTGAATTGGCTTCAACGATCGCCCATGAAAGATCACATGATTGAAAGTATAAATACATTGGAAAAAGAAAACTTTTTTACATAAATGTTATGTTCTTCTTTCAAAGCTGGACTAATTCTGGTCAAGTTGAATTAGAAAGCAAGCTTTAAGTAGTATGATCCATTTCTGAATAATAAAGATAAGTTTAGCTGAAGGTTTTCTGGTGCATCTGGATAATGCTGAAAATTGTGGCTATCTTTACTTATTCCACTTCAACTGGAAAATAATAATGAAATATTGAAAACAGTATCATTTATTCTCAAAATCGAATCTTGAAGTAGATATGGAATCCATTCTTACTTTGTTGATTCAACTTCAAACTTAATCTGCTGGCATAGTGATAACTTTAAAACATAATGAATACCTTGGAAATGAAATTGCATTGAATTGTTCATCATCATTGAGGTTTGCCTGTAACGAACCTCAATTTAAAGGAGATTTAGGAACATCGTATCTTACTGACGCTGAAGCATGTTAAACAATGAAACAATCAAGCAACATTTGTACAAAAACTAACACATTAGATTTGCAAATGCTGTCCATTTTTTAAATAGTATTGTTGATACAAATGTGCCGAAGGTTTCGAAATACAATCACGCACAAATTGGCCAACACTTCGCTTGTTGCACGATCGTTTGCATCGTGTCACCTGGCCAAATATCACCTTCGAACCGAATTTATTCCTATTGACTGCAACACCTCTGGGCCCATTTCATACCCAATTTGCCTGCAACAATACTCAGGTTGCAGAAGACAACAGCCCCTCGTCCAATCTCGTTCCTCCTTCCCACCTTCACACGCATGGCACAACCTGCTCTAAACCCTGCCACAAACTGTGAAACATTGCTCGAATCGAACGAATTAAATCGCACGCAACAAATTGCCCCGGCTTGGAACCGCTTGTTGACTCTCGTCCCGAAACAATGTAGCTCCGAAATGATTATTTATACGCCGTTTTATGTGGCGCGGACGGGCGCATTATGCTTTGTAATGGGATGGTTGTGCGATGGGCTCGTCAAGCAGGTGGCCAACCGTTCCAAACCCCCGGCTAGTGGGGGTTGTGAAACGTGAATGATTTATTCGCCTGCGATCGTAAAATCGGATACTAGAGCACTCTCTTCTCCCCCCAAAAAGCAACAGAGAGAGAGAGAGAGAGAGAGAGAGAGAGAGAGAGAGAAAGAGAGACAGAAAAATCACCCTTTAACCACACTCGCTACCCATCATCGTTCCCTTTCCCGCATCCCTTTATCACGGCACCGGATCCCGCGTGCGTCCATCAACCGACCGATGCCCTCAATAAAAAAGGGACTCCATTCACAGTTTAAGGGCTTCCGAGGCCATTTCTGAAACCCATTTGATGAAGTGAGGGTTGATGGGGCCTCGTACACTCCGGGCCTTACGCTACACCGGGCTGAGTGTTCCGATGGTAAAGCGGTTTTAATTAATTAGAAACTATTTGTTCTCGCTGTAACAGCGGTACCAGCCTAAACCCGGAGGAAGCCCACCCCGGGGTGTGGAAGATGGTTTCTAATGGGGCGGAAACCTCCCCACGGCTGATTCGGGGCCCGTTGTGGAAGGCGATCTAAAGGATACGAAGCTGCCTAAAAGCTTTATCATGGGAGGGGTAAATAATCCTTCTGGTTGCTGTTTGATTGGATGTGAAATGGGTCGGCGAGTTCCGAGCGACCCCAGCGAAACCGGTGGTCGAAAGTGAAATGTTAATTTGTATTTCTCGGCCACTGTTTTGGTTTCTTTTTTTATTCGGAGGATGATTTTTCAAGGAAGGGAGAGTTTGTTTTGGCGGGAGGGGGATGAGAATCGAGTGTGCGGGAGGACATAAAAGGAAGCGACCTGGGGGGAGGAAATTTATACTAAGGAGTGGTTAGCCTTACTTTAACCGTCGATTTAAAAGAAATGTGCACATCAATGTTCAACGTCGGTCAGTTAATCTTTCTTGCGGTGGATGGGTAATTCCGGTCAATGTTGGGGCGATGTTAGACAGTAATCTATTCGACGTGGATATGTTCCCGGAATTGTGAAACCCTTTTGCTGCTCAGCTCGACACTACGAGGATACGGTATGAAATGATTTTGTGAAGGGTAAATGACTTTCACAAGTATTAATAATTCATGCTAATAAACATACAATAAATCATGTACTTCCCAATGAACATTTCTGTATAGTTGATGAACTTCTTTACTACCTGTTGCAAGCAACTTCAAATTTCATTTAATCTATGCCATATAAATGTAACCCAGTTGATCCATTTATAAATAGGAACAATTCTCAGAAACTAAACAATAAACAGATCGTGCTCAAAGCGAGACAACAAATCTTGTAGAACACATCACAGCACAGAAATGGTAACAGCATAAACGGTCTCACCCTTTACACAGCCCAACAAAACATCTGTCCTGAATTTCGATCTTGAAACTATTGATCCATGCACATTTTGCTGTCCTTCTTACCAATTCTTATCCTATGCTTATCCACGTGCCTTTGCTGCTGGCTGATAAAACATTTCACCCTTCAACCCCAACCAACAACCGAGATGCCGAGTCATCGAAACGGATAACATTCGACCGCAGCTTTGGGTTTTTTTTTTTGCAAAACGACGAATCCCGTTTCGCATACCATTCGTGTCACTAAGCTTAGCTAAAAAAAAAATCATAAAAACACACACGCCAGTTTGGTGAACCACATTGGAATCCCTGTTTTTTTGTCTTATCGCCTTTCTTTTATTTGTCTCATTGCCGCATGCATGGCGAAACGTTGCTGGCAAAGAATTCGACGTTTCGTGACCGTCAAAGGCACGTGAACGTGCCGTGTCTGCTGCTGCTGCTGACTCACTATTACTTTTACGACTATTATTATTGTTATTATTATCATTATTGGATTGGGAAGCGCAATAAAGAAAAGATGAAGATCATAATCCATTTGCACCATTCAGATTCACCGGGACCGTTTTCTTTTTTTTTTATATTTATTTTTACTTGGGACGAACAAAATGGATGACGGTCGAGTGTGAACGAACATGGCAAACACCCGTGTCGGGCCACCGGACAACACGCAACCATTGTGATTGTTTACCGAGAGAAAAAAAAGGCAAAAAAATAATAAAAATAAAAATAAAAATCAGTCCACCATCGTTTATCTCCTGGGGATCGCCGGGATGAGCCCAAGCACAAAGGGACGCCGAATGGGTTTTTGGGACAATCGAACCGAACTCTGGTGGGCCAGTGTGGAATGGTCCACATATCCGTGTCGGTTGGCGGGTGGGTGGCGCAGAAGGGAGAAAGTGGGACCGATTCATAGTTATTTCGTTTCGGATTCATTTTCCGGCGAAAAGAAAATGGTCCTCCGATTTAGTGAATTGTAAGAAGCATTGATCCACCCAGAATTCGGCGAACCTTTTACACCGCGCCCGGCTCGTACGGCTTCAATCGGTCCTTCCGGGAAACATGGCAGGGATGTTTTTTGCGTGCCGGACGAGAAACCTGTCCTGGGCCCTTGGATATTGGCTTCCCCGTAAACGGCATGCGGAACGGCAAAATCCATCGGACCGGGCCGGAAAACAAACCGGCCCGGGGTTGTCCCCGGCATGGGTGGGAAATCTCTATGGAGCTGGGAATTGGAAAACAAGCGATCAAACGGAATTGTTGTGGTCGGTCCGGCATGTTGTTTTGTTTCGTTCGTCTGAAGGGTTTCAGATTTAAAGGTTAACTATTTATTGATTTTCAATATAAAGTAAAAGAGGGAGGAAAAAAACGTACGAAAGCAACAAACCACGAAATCAAGAATCCTTCCCGCCGTATCATAGTCGCAGTTATCGACTTACCGACCTTGTGCGGGCAGACTTTCTTACATTCCATAAAATATTAATCGAACCGTGCTTTCTTTTTTTGTTTTTCTTTCACCTTGCAGTGTCCACCGTGACAGTTGAAGCGGTCCTCGGACGGACGGCAACCCTACCGTGTGACATCGAGCCGGAGGAACTGAACGACCGGGTGTATATGGTGCTGTGGTTTCGGGAAAGCGCCGGCAAGCCACTGTACAGGTAAAATCGTGCGCTGTAATTTTCTGTGCTATCATTTATTTACAGCGAAGGTATTTTTGATTTAACTGTAAGACATTTTTCGACAGCCGCGCTGCGAACATGCTCGTGGAAAAATGCATTTACGTTAATATTATATGAATCGGTTGGGGACTGGGATAGTAGCATACGAGCGAAGGAAGTTCGGTGCAATACACTCTTATATTGTTAGATCATTAAAAGTTTCATGTTGCAGGCTCACACCCAATGTTCATCTCCTTTTGACGTTCTTGCTTTTAATTTAATATACTTCTCACATTAGCTTTGCGTAGTTGCGATATCGTACCTAATGAAGTTCAAACGAGGTACGATTATTGCTAGTTGAAAACTCTCTGATTTTTCAAACACTGATTAATAACCAGAAAGAGAACGATCCCAAATATCTCTTTATCTTTGTGATTGATTGCAATTGCAATAGCAAAGAAGTATAAACTAAGTACTACCATAATTTATGCTTATTTAGTACAAACCAATACTAAAGAAAAATAGAATATAACATCATCTCGACTACTGTTACTGTTTCCTGTAAATCAATAATCTTCGTTAAACATGCACGAAGTACTGAATCTTTTATTGTTATATTTTTATCGAGCATTACTAATTCCTCGAATTCTAGGAAAAGTTGGAGCCAACTCTATTCTGTTTTTCCCCTGTACATTACAGAAGATATAATCAATGCTTCAAACGCTTAAAAAAAACATTGAAATAAATGTTATTATTTCTGATAAAAGCTTTAACTAATTGCCGATTATGTTCAGCAATACATATTCTTGCTACCCCCAAAAGTGCAAAACGTAGATTCACATGTATTTAATGATCAATTTTTAAGTTCGAGAAAATGAAAACTGTGTTTGTTTTTAATATTTATTTTTTAAACGTGTATTGATACACGATCATCATCTTGGTCTTCAACTTGCAGATGGAAGAAGTGCTTCTCGATGTTTTATTGGAACACTTCTTCTAACTAAACAAAAATCGCTATCTTATTTCTCGAGTAATGGTCAATTCCTGGCCCGCATCCATGCAACGATTAAATTATTTTGGCTTCAACATCAACTCCGTCAACATCAAGTATTGGTTTACCAATACAAAATTGAAACTTTCAAATCATGGATCCCTTCCGAGGAGCTTCTTCTGCTAGTGTAAAGTTGTTACAAGTTTCAACTAAAACACGTTTGCTTTCAGGAGCCGTTTTTTCATATGGAAATCATGGAATAAAACTCGTCTCAAAAACACAATATTTAAAACGAAAGCTACGATTTCCGGAATACTCATAAACTCTATTTATACAATCTAGCAAAATGAATGCTAGTGTAAAAGAAAGACTTGAAAATTGTAGTGATGTTTGATTAAACAGAGAAAGTATAATCCTGGTGACGATATCTGACATCTTCAAAACGATGTGAGCTCTTATGTTCGCCTAATATATTGGATATCCATCGAACTGGAACTTCTTAATGAACTTTCATCTTGCTAGTTCCCATTACCGTCAAGTTCAAGTTCCCTGTAATTCTTTAAAGAAGAATGGCAAACGAAATACTTTTTTAAAACTTTCTTGTATCCTCTTGTTTACCTCAATTGCAGAATGAACAAACAAGTATTGCAAGGTTTCTAACTGCCTACGCATAGCATTTTCGTAAGAAATTACTATTTAGCAGCATCACATGTTATTCTATAGCATTCTTGGAGCCGCATTCTAGAAATAGAAATGTCTCAAACTATTAAGCTTTCAACTCGTTTCGTTCTAATCAAAAATAAATTCATCAAACGCGTCATTCCTGTGATCCACGTGTACCACAGACCAGCTAGTTGCGAAACTACTCTGCACCATTTCGCACGATTATCTAGCAACGTACTTTGATAATCATTTCACAACCGGCAGCATCATAAGCTCATTGCAAGCAAAACTCGTTAAATCACAGCTCCGACCGTTAGATCTCGCGCAGAATTTACCATTTAGTTGCAGGCGGACGAAAAACAACGCCACGCAGGGATTTCCCGTTCGTGTTCCTGCTGGCTGACGGCACTGAACACTATGCCACAACGCCCGCCGAGTACACCAAGGGGGTAAAATTTCATTCGGTAAGGCAGGTGGATCAACAAAACAATACCGCAGCACGCAGTAGCACAATCCAGCTGATCCAAAAACGCGCTGCGTAGTGGAAGCTGGGAAAATAATTACTAGCCCTGTTGGCCCTTTCGTGCTGCACCACAGCACCGGGATGGGTTATTTTTGGCAAAACAGTTTCGAAGTAGCTAACTCATCCCACACCTGCAACCATACAAACACACACATACCTACACAAAATGGAGGGTTTTGCTGAGGTTGTGCTGCAGAAAATCACACCTTCACATGGTGCCAGGCCATCCGGTAATCCTTGCGTCAATCAATCACAACCTGGCCTGGCACAGCAATGGGTGGGACGGTTTTCTAGCAAAACTTCATATTCATGATCCCATCACGCGATGAGATTTACTTCGCACCACTAGTGCCGGAGGACCGAGTGCGAGTGTCACACTGCTGCGAAACCGGACTGACGACCACAATCCGTTGACGTTTTCTCGCATCGCATCCAATTGAGCCCGTGGCCTAATTTCGACTCGAAACCACCAAGTTGGATTGCATGAAGCGACCAAATTAATCCACGGTACGAGACAAATCCCACGATTCCCAGCCGTCCGTCCGGGTGGATTCGATTGTTTGTCGGTGCAGATTGGCGGTTGAAGGCGTGATGCTGATGGTGTGTATGTGTATATATGAAGGCGATGGCGTGATCGGTTCGGTCAGTGCATAATTTGTAAGCGAGTAATTGTGCTGCTGTAGGACATAAGTTAATTACAATACGAAGCAGCAACGTGCGGTACAAATAGTGTATCCTTCACGGGGAACGTGTGTGACACTCTTACGCCAAGCATACTTTTACAATGGAAGAAAATAAACATAAAAATTCCTAATTATAATTCATTGGCTCTGAACAAGCCCAACTTAAATTGTCAATAATTACCTAAATCCGCAACGACTCTCCGTGTTTTCTGGGTTATCTTTCTACCCTTTAAATCTCTTATAATTCTTGCCATACTTGGCATGACATGAAAAAAAATCGAGCGGAATTTGAGGCTTCCGAAAATTGATCCAAATCGATAAAATCCTTACTCTTCTTCGAATAACCCTTTTACCCTTCTCTCCCCTCCCCCCTTCTACAACTTCCCTCTCCATCACCAGTTCCTCTCCCGCAATAACGGATGCTGTGCGAAAAAAAAAACCAGTGCCCAACCCCTTTTCTTCACCGGGCAAACCCGTGCCCACCGTTACCCAAAATGTTACGAATTTCCGGAAATTTATGTCTATTGACAAACTTCAGCGCACGGACCCGAAAACCCGGCCATGCATCGAATACCGAACAGCGAATGTGTTTTCTTTTCTGTTTGTTTGTGCCTGTCTTCCAGCTCTCTCCGGCCTTTTTTTTTTTTTGAGAAAAACCTTCCTTCGGTACGGCACTTTGCTTCACCGGGTTTTGCTTCTTCAAAACCCCGCATGGTCACGTAACACGCCGTCGGTGGAGGTGGGATTGTCCTTGTCACCACCACCGGTACAAAGACACTTTAACCTCCATCTACCGGGCCGTAAAAGCATTTCCTGACCCAAACCTTTGGCAAGGAAATCGAAAATGTACGTTCGGTTTCGAGTCTTGCTGCAGGCAAACGCTGAGCTGTGCGCGCTCCGTCTGTCGATGGTTTATTTCCATTAGGAGCGGTTCGATGCTTCCTTTCGTTCTTTCTTCCGACTCGTTTTGCTTCTTGAAAAGGTTTGCGAGATGATATGATGATAAATATTATGTCGCCAAAGTTACGCTTTGTACTTCGTTCTTTGTACTGGAAGCGTTATCTGTTGCTGAATGATCGCATGATCGTACGGATCGAGTGAAACGATACATGGGAAGTTCTATCAATTTATATTTATTTAAGTAATAACTTTGAAATAATTTCCCTTTAAATCTACATTTTATACTTAAAATGGCTTCAGAATGGTATAACATTTTTATTAGATTTTCCAAAACGATTCCATTTTGCTTAAACTTTTCCCACCCACGTTCATCCCCTAAAGCTTTTCACTGGGGAAGAAAAGAAGCTTCTAACGATGATAAGCAACTGTTCGGTGATGACACTTTGGCAAACACCCGTTTGTTATGTATAAAAATGTTTCCGAAAAGATCAATGGTCACATTTTCCCCAACCCCAGAACACATACACCTTAATGCGATGTCCCACGGCACGGCACAACAAAGATGATTTATATGTTCGTCGTTACGCAACGGTTCATTTATGGCACTTTTTAAGGAGCCCACACACACACACACACACACACACATACACACACACAACTGACTCTCTTTTGCCTTAACTCTGACGTAAGTTCGATGCTTCCCGGTTGGAAAGGATTATTGATATTATATTGTCAATTTGGAATATAAATAGGAACATTTATCCCTAATCCCTGTGTCCTGCTGCCCGATTGAGAAGATCAAATTGCACCGGTACAGTGGACCGGACAACAGGAAACCAGTGATACCCGGATACACTACCTTTCTCTCCAGGCCAGGAAAGGCACACAAAAAAACAGACCCGAACCCGAAGGAAGATTCGGGCAAACAACCCGGGACGGAAATTGTGCCCGGAAGAAAGGAAAAAGTCAGCCACGTTTAAGATTTCTTTCACCTTGGTGGGAGATGTACTCCCGCTTCGGGTTTAGGCAGCCGTGAAAAAGGGTCTTGTGAGACATCATAAAGAGTTTGGCTTACACGAGGAAAAGAAATTGGGCCCCCTCTCAACACGTAGCACACAACTTTCAAGTGCGATAAATTTATCCCACACGCTCACAGCAATGCTGATAAAAGCTAGGGCCCGAAATGCCCTCGAGCTCGAGTCACTATCAGGCGGGTTGGTCAAGTTTTGTTAGAAGAAAAAGGAAACATAACCCTAACGATGAAGGGGATGAAGAAAACATCATCCCAACATCAAGGCTTTTGGCAAAATCCACCCACGAACGTCTTTCAAATTTGGCTGATTTTTACTCAATCATTGCATAAAGCCCACAACCGGGCTTCCATCCCGGTCCCTGGCTTCCCATTATCGGATTTCCTGCCCACTTTCTCATTCCTCCTAGCCACCAACAACCTTCCCAGTTCGTTCCACCGTCCTCGCCGTGCTTTTAATTTCCTTAATTTGCGATAACAATGATCCAAAATCAAGGCGGTCCCAACCTGGCAGTGAAATGAAAGGTAATGTTTCAGCCGCGCTCGCTACGCTTTTCATTAAAGTTCCTTTCAATTTGTTGCCGTTTCTTTCTTTTTCCTTTTCTCCACGTCTCGTTTTGTTTCCTTTCCCTCTCTGCTACAGATTCAACAAGGCACTTTATTGAGTGTGTATGTGTGTGTGTGT
>STHB01000004.1:10236373-10243873 GCA_018908115.1 Anopheles rivulorum
GTATTGATATTCCAACAACTCGCAATTACATCGATGAAATTATGTTAAGTAATTTTGTGGGCGGCTCGGTGGTGTATTTGGAAACGGCGCTAGGTTCCTACCACGACCGGACCGGGTTCAAATCCCATCCGGACCGTTCCCCCGTAGTGAGCACTGACTATGCAACTACGTGGTATCTAATAGTCTAGTAAGCCATTTGATGGCCGGCATGACCTGGTAGGTCGTTAAGCCAAAGAGAGAGAATTTTGTCAATGTACAACTGAATAGCAATGAAATATGAGCTTTAGCTAGACTCGCCTAATTAACGACAGGAAACTCGTGGTAAAAGGAACAAAAAATCAGTTTTCATTACTTACATTATAATAACGAACAGTAATTCACTATAATATTGTTTCCACCTAACAAAGGTACCGACCATCACCTTAATGAAACTTAGCACACCTTAACCATTACGCCATACATTTAAATAAAGCATTCTACGAATAAATTTCAAACGACTCGGCCGTAGTACTAAAAGCTAGAAATGGAACTACTGCACATAAAATCGCATTCTACTCCCCCCCCTCTCCCCCTTCCCACCCAAAACTTACCGCATACCCAAGGGCGTATGGCATAAACGGGGAAATGGTAGAACGAATGGTGAACAATCAGGCAAATTTTCCTTTTTCCGGAAACTACACAGCGTGCAAGCATACCAGCGTAGCGTCCGAATGCACAGCACAGCATATGACACATGACGGGACCATATCGGGCACATTCATTAGAGTGAAAATTTAATTATGTTGTCCTTTAATTGTATAATTTGTATTAATGTATGTAAATAGCGTTTCGCGTCTTTCTCCCACTACACTTCCTCCTATCAACCCAATACACCCTCCCAAACAACAAACTTGGTCACTAATTTTTCTTTCACTTTAAACTAACGAGCGGACCGTCACTTTCACCGTACAAAAGCGTGGCCGCCCTAAGCGGTCACCATCGTTCGACCTTTTTCGCGTCATGTATGTGTGTGTATGGGCACATTTTTTCTTCTCTCTACATCGCTGTACAAACGTGCGTCACACATTGCACACACACACACATGGTGCAGCCAAACCAGTGTGTGGCCACTTGCCATAACGAACCACCTGACCACCGGCCAAAGGGGTGTCCTTGCGTAAAAGGGGTGTGTGGTTTTTTTTTTTTGAACTGAAACGAAACAGAACCGTCGGGCAGCGGGTCCACAGCGGCTCTTCGTTTTTTTTTACAGTCGAAGGTGGGTAAGGGTTTAATTGGCTGCCGTGGCCATATTCGTGTTTCGTAATAAAATCTGATTTATTTTACTTACCTTCGCCGGTTGGCCGGTTTCTGCTGCGCCACGTGGCTCACGCCTAGCTAAATCCTCGGCGAACCATTTGCCCACCTGACGGGCGGACCAATGCATCAAGCACCACGTGGGGGTGGGGAGAGGGGGGGGGGGGTAGAGGGGAGTGTGCAGCATAAAAATATCACCGAGTCGCTTCTGCCGTTACTGTTGCCATTACTTTCTGCTCGAGGTAAAGGTAAATTTATAAAACAGGAAGTTAAAAAAAAGAAACAGCAGTAGCAGCACAGCGGGTTACAGCGTGCCGAACGAACGAGGCAAAAATGAGCGTACAAAACACCCCAAAGGCCCACGACGCGTTGGCCTGGAGCGCAATTTTCCACCCTATTCCCGTGAGCCAACGCAAGGACAATGAACACTTCGTTCGGGTCGTTCTCTCTTTCTCTATGTCTCTCTCTCGCTCTCTCTCTTTCTCTCTTTCTCTCTCTCTCTTTCTCTACCGCCCAGCACCCGTCCGGACGGGTGATTGCAGTGTAACAGAGGATGTAAATTTAAAACACGTATCTGATTTTCGTCCTTCGACTGTGGGCCAACCGGTCGGTCTGGTGCGAACGTGCACCAGCCCCAAAGGCAGACGAACGTTGGGTGGTACCGCATGGTACCAGAAAACTTACGTAATCCATACATGACCCACTCTCGCGTGACCTGCCCGATGGACGGGGTACTGCAACGATGGGGTGGCCACTACCAATGCTGTGCACTATCTTCACTTTACTTTCTCCCGCGCGCGCGGGTGTACATCATCCCGTTCCCGTCCACCCACCATTGCTGCCGGTTGATATTGCTTTCCTCTTAATGAAACTTTCAATGTACGGCAGGATGGTTTTGTACACATCGTGACACACCGGTCGGTACCAGGTCGGGTGGAAAATATGCCTGCATGTACGACTCAGCGCAACAACAATTTGCATTCAATAGTGTGCACTTGAAATTGACGCATGAGTTAAGGGTGAAATGCGGTGCAGTGTTTTGTGCATGTAAACATTTTGCTAAAAAATGTTGATTTTTTTATGTAGCTCAAACGAGGTTATCGAACAGGGAATGTTATCTTGTATGAAGTTTTACATGATTTGAATATTTTCGGTGCACGAAAAAATAGTATACACCAAAGAAATATGCTTAACAAGACTCGTACCTTCGTTTTAACATAACTCTTTTAACCTATCTATCAGTTCTTATAACAAACTCATCCACGATGTTGAAGAACTTTGGTTGATCGGTGTCATTCTCAGATGACGGAAAGAATATTTAACATTCTATAGCTAATCGAGCAGATAGTAGTAGTGATCTATTTTCGTTTAAATAATACACTTATACACACTCACAGAACTATTGTCGTATCAATGTCGACTTATGACGTAAGAAAACCCCAATTTAAATTATGATTTTAGATTATGATCACCACCCTAATACAATACAAATAGCTATTGATCTAAAAATTTGAATATCATGTGCTGCAGTAGTGTTATTATCTGATATCACTATAATACTGAAAAATGTCGAATATCCTTTTGAATTCCGGCAGTCTAAGACAACCAATACTGTATGCTTTTCCATGGTTTTGAGATTATATTTGAAAAATAATAGAAATTAGCATTACAATTACCGTGTAAATTTGGTGCAAGGACGAAAATAAAACTCTCTGGAATATTCTATGCTTTAATAGCACAAATGATCTGTAGTATTTTTTTTTTATCTGATCAGTCGATTCTAACCTCTTTACTCTACTAAAACATTGTTTACCATGTATACAAACAAATAAATGGAATATTTTTAAGATGAATTCTAAAGAACAAACCATACATTCTTTAAATTCATACTTTCTTCCTATCTGTATCTATGGGTCAGTGTGTACTCCCACCAATGCCATAAACGCGTTTCGATTTTGCTACGATGCATTTTTCCTCTACAGTCTTTGTAAAGCCATCCAAAAAAAAACAGAAGTAAATTAAAGGGCAAACATTCTAAACATGCTGTTTGCAGCAAATTTGCTTATTTCCTGATAAAAACCTCCGTCTCACCAAAAACCATCACCAATGTCGTAAAATTTTCACATTATTTTACGACAAACACACACACAGTCACAGGCACATACAGCCCACTGGTGCACTATACGCAGATACCACCCGGCCCGGTGTGTTGTAATAATTTTAATGAAATTTTATGACCTCTCCAATTACCCATCGTACGCGTTCACTTACAACGTTCTTCACTCTCGTGCGGTGGATGCTCCGGTTGGGCCATGATCACCTTCTGTGTCTTTTTCCTGCAACAAACCTCTCCCAAANCTCAGCGCAACAACAATTTGCATTCAATAGTGTGCACTTGAAATTGACGCATGAGTTAAGGGTGAAATGCGGTGCAGTGTTTTGTGCATGTAAACATTTTGCTAAAAAATGTTGTTTTTTTTATGTAGCTCAAACGAGGTTATCGAACAGGGAATGTTATCTTGTATGAAGTTTTACATGATTTGAATATTTTCGGTGCACGATAAAATAGTATACACCAAAGAAATATGCTTAACAAGACTCGTACCTTCGTTTTAACAAAACTCTTTTAACCTATCTATCAGTTCTTATAACAAACTCATCCACGATGTTGAAGAACTTTGGTTGATCGGTGTCATTCTCAGATGACGGAAAGAATATTTAACATTCTATAGCTAATCGAGCAGATAGTAGTAGTGATCTATTTTCGTTTAAACGGTACACTCATACACACTCACAGAACTATTGTATCAATGTTGACTTTTGACGTAAGAAATACCCAATTTAAATTATGATTTAAAATTATGATCACCACCATAATACAATACAAATAGTTATTCATCTCAAAATTTGAATAGCATGTGCTGCAGTTGTGTTATCATCTGATATCACTATAATACAGAAAAATGTCGACTATCCTTTCGAATTCCGGCAGTCTAAGACAACTAATACTGTATGCTTTTCCATGGTTTTGAGATTATATTTGAAAAATAATAGAAATTAGCATTAAAATTACCGTGTAACTGTGGTGCTAGGACATAAATGAAACTTTCTGGAATATTATATGCTTTAATAGCACAAATGATCTGTAGTAAATTATTATTTTTTTATCTGATCAGTCAATTCTAACCTCTTTACTCTACCAAAACATTGTTAACCATGTATACAAACAAAGAAATTGATTATTTTTAAGATGAATTTTAAGGAAACAAACAATTCATTCTTTAAATTCATACTGTCTTCCTATCTGTATCTATGGGTCAGTGTGTACTCCCACCAATGCCATAAACGCGTTTCGATTTTGCTACGATGCATTTTTCCTCTACAGTCTTTGTAAAGCCATCAAAAAAAACAGAAGTAAATTAAAGGGCAAACATTCTAAACATGCTGTTTGCAGCAAATTTGCTTATTTCCTGATAAAATCCTCCGTCTCACCAAAAACCATCACCAATGTCGTAAAATTTTCACATTATTTTACGACAAACACACAGTCACAGGCACAGGCACATACAGCCCACTGGTGCACTATACGCAGATACCACCCGGCCCGGTGTGTTGTAATAATTTTAATGAAATTTTATGACCTCTCCAATTACCCATCGTACGCGTTCACTTACAACGTTCTTCACTCTCGTGCGGTGGATGCTCCGGTTGGGCCATGATCACCTTCTGTGTCTTTTTCCTGCAACAAACCTCTCCCAAAAACAAAAACAAAAACACATAAAAGGCCCTTCCATGCACACGTTGCATAAGCCAGTACTGGCCAGTGTAGTGTGTGGGGACCCGATTCGATGGGCATAAAAGATTTTGGTGGTGTGTGCGAAGGCTGGTCGGTCGGTGGGATAAGGCGGTGTAGCGAAAAAAGCACCGAAATAAATTATCGTAATTACCGGTGCTAATACGTCGTAATGCTTTGATACACTTCTTTATATGTGTGTGCTGGTAGGCTGCTTTTTTCATTTTCCTTTTTTTTTTTTTTTGTTTGAACCCAAAACGGCCACCACGGCAAGGGCGTTCGCGTTCGTATGGCACGCTCATTTCTTGTGTCGCGCTCGGTACATCGGTGGAGCGCATAATCTCGTCCGATGGCAAAACTCGCCATAGATCATCCGGAAGCCTCAGGTCTATGTAAATTTGCCCAGCTGCTCCGTAGCTGCGCCAGGCCGAAGGGCAGTGGCCGAGTTCCCGGCGAACACGGCGAATCGGCCAAAGCAGTACGCCAACGGTCCGGCAAATTAATTCTAACGATCGGGGCATTATGTGTCCGGCAGAAGTTTTCGCAACAGTTTTTAGCCCCAGCAACTGCCGTTTCGCTGCCGTTAGTAACAAATTTTTATTGCCCCCCTTTTTTTTACCATATATTTTTTGTTTTGTTTGTTCTGTTTCGATGTTGTTGTTGTCTGCTTTGTGTTTGTGTTTTGTTTTCGAGTGGTGCCAAATGACACCGTTTCGCTTTGCTAGTGGATGGGTAAAGTTTTCCCATTTTTGCTGTCATTTTTGCGCAAAGACATGCGTTCGGTGTGGCGCTTGTACGGGAAGGATGCTGTTGCTGGAAGGATGGCCAAACCGGGTGAAGTGACACACGGGATGTAATTTATTGTACTACGCTCGTTATGAAATTATCGTCTTAAAAGCATTGTTTGAGCGCTTCATTGCCTAACCAGGATTGATGGTGCGCTGTTTTGTTTCCGTGCTGTTTCGTGTAAAACAATTTAGTGCAAGTCCAACATTGGGTTTAAATATCGTGCACACACACACACACACACGACAAAGTGCTTCGAAGTGTTCGAACCCATTGTTATGGTTTATGCTTTAAATTGGCATGAAGCACATTATTTATTCAAAGACAAATTGATGCTTCTTTACGACTTACAACAGAAAGCTTATGCCTTTGTTTCTATCATCTCTGAACGATTGTTTTTCTTCTAATTTTATGAATTACGGATAGATCAACAGCCCAACAGACACTAACCAAGCATTCATGCTTTCGACAAGAGTTCCATTTTGTTTGTGTTACTCCATGATTTGGGAGAACCATTCCGTTTTGTATGGATTCTGTTCGCCCAAAAGTCCCATTTCACTAATGACGCAGTCCGTCATTTACATACACCAAACAAACAGAATTATATCCACTTTCCTGGAGGAATAAACTGTCCACCTTAGCCTACAATAGTTGGGAATTCAGTACCGATACAAGGAAATAGTACGGCAGAAACCTTCATCGCGTGGCAGAGAGCCAACTTACCACCTCACTCACTCACTCACCACCGAAGCTCACATTTTTCGTGGAAATGCACTTTTATAACCCAACGACCAAGTGCCGTATGCAGCGGGTTCCGTTCACAACCGAAAGGGCACACGCAATTTCCCAAAACGTACCCTGCCTAACATCGCGTGCAACAACAAACAAAAAAATGTGCAATAAATTATTTTTGGCCCGTGGTTAATAAATTATGCACTCCCCGGTGCAGTGCCAATCGTACTAAGTGCACACGCAGAACTTTACAGTGTGGTTCAACTTAAATGCACATGTGTGCGTGTGTGTGTTTGTGTGTGTGTGCATTTGCTGGTCACGGGAACAAAGGTAACCGGTGATAAATAAATGGAGTTTTTTTTACCGCGAATCCAAAACTCACGGTGCGCACGTACAATTTGCCTCATTTGATGTATGCTTCACGTCGCACGAAAACGCATGGGCAATTTTTACCTTTCGGGGGTGGCTACCCACCACTGTGATGGGAACTGTCAGCTGGTAGGTCAGAAGGGTAAACATTTCCCTTGTGCGAAACGAGCAGAGAACGGGGCGTTTTGGACATGGGGGTTGTGGGAAATTAATATTTGGTTTCGAGTTTTTGGTAGCTTTGTTGGCAACAAATGATCGCGCTTATGTTCTTCGCCCAACATTACCGCGGGAACAATGCTTTAATTAGGAACGTACCAACATATGCAACTGGGAACATTTACCAAGAGAGGAAAAGAGGTGTTTTTTAATAAAATATACAATATGTTTTTAAGAGATGTGACACAGCTCATTCGTTTCGGTCCACAGGATTTAAACATCATTGTACTAATGGCCAAAATTAGTAACGGATGAAAAGACAAAAATTATTTCTCTGCAAGTTTAATATTATAAGGAATTTAATTTAATTA
>STHB01000004.1:10246373-10279067 GCA_018908115.1 Anopheles rivulorum
CTATCATCTCTGAACGATTATTTTTCTTCTAATTTTATAAATTATGGATAGATTAACAGTCCAACAGGCACTAACGAAGCATTCATGCTTTCGACAAGAGTTGCTTTTTGTTTGTATTACTCCATGATTTGGGAGAACCATTCCGTTTTGTATGGATTCTGTTCGCCCAAAAATCCCATTTCACTAATGACGCAGTCCAACATTTACATACACCAAACAAACAGAATTATATCCACTTTCCTGGAGGAATAAACTGTCCACCTTAGCCTACAATAGTCGGGAATTCAGTACCGATACAAGGAAACAGTACGGCAGAAACCTTCATCGCGTGGCAGAGAGCCAACTTACCACCTCACTCACTCACTCACTCACCACCGAAGCTCACATTTTTCGTGGAAATGCACTTTTATAACCCAACGACCAAATGCCGTATGCAGCGGGTTCCGTTCACAACCGAAAGGTCACACGCAATTTCCCAAAACGTACCCTGCCTAACATTGCGTGCAACAACAAACAAAAAAATGTGCAATAAATTATTTTTGGCCCGTGGTTAATAAATTATGCACTCCCCGGTGCAGTGCCAATCGTACTAAGTGCACACGCAGAACTTTACAGTGTGGTTCAACTTAAATGCACATGTGTGCGTGTGTGTGTTTGTGTGTGCATTTGCTGGTCACGGGGACAAAGGTAACCGGTGATAAATAAATGTGCTTTTTTTACCGCGAATCCAAAACTCACGGTGCGCACGTACAATTTGCCTCATTTGATGTATGCTTCACGTCGCACGAAAACGCATGGACAATTTTTACCTTTCGGGGGTGGCTACCCACCACTGTGATGGGAACTGTCAGCTGGTAGGTCAGAAGGGTAAACATTTCCCTTGTGCGAAACGAGCAGAGAACGGGGCGTTTTGGACATGGGGGTTGTGGGAAATTAATATTTGGTTTCGAGTTTTTGGTAGCTTTGTTGGCAACAAATGATCGCGCTTATGTTCTTCGCCCAACATTACCGCGGGAACAATGCTTTAATTAGGAACGTACCAACATATGCAACTGGAAATATTTAACAAGGGAGGAATGGAGGAAAAATTTTAATAAAATTTACAATATGTTTTTAAGAGATGTGACACAGCTCATTCGTTTCGGTCCACAGGATTTAAACATCATTGTACTAATGGCCAAAATTAGTAACGGATGAAAAGACAAAAATTATTTCTCTGCAACTTTAATATTAAAAGGAATTTAATTTTATTAAAAAGTTTATGAAACATACTAAAACATTTTTTTATTTGTTTATAAAGAGCTTCATTCATTAACACAAATTAAAATAAATGTGTTAAAGTACTATAATACTTTTATGGAAAGGATTGAATAATTAGATAATTGAAAAAATTGTTCCGAAACATGAATCAAACTGATTGTTTGGATAATTTGTTTAATATCAATCTGATCCATCTCTTCAAGAATATTTCACATTTCAAATAAACAAGTGGTCTTAAAGTTATACCAATAAACTCCGCCTACTTTAGAGAATATTACGTTAATCTGTTTGACAAAGCAATAAATCGATTTTTACAGAATAAAATTTAAGATCAACACATCGATATAGTTTGCTATAAAACGATTAAAATTGTTGTTAAAAATAAAAACCTGGTAACATTAACATATTTTTATTATTCACTTTTCTTCCCGCAGGTCGTCCGGAACCGACCGTCACCTGGCTGAACGGGGACGAAATCATGCAAACCGGCGGCGGTATCTCGATGGGCCGGCACGTTACCGTCAATCGGTTGGAAATACCGAAAATGACACGATCGGCACTGAACAATACGTACAAGTGTCAGGCATCGAACACCAAGCTAGTGCCACCGGCCGAACGCAGCATACGGGTGGATATGTTGCGTAAGTGTGATACTTGTAACGGGCACATTGTGCAATGCACTGGTTCGCCCTACTAATGTGCCACGTTTGCGTTCCCATTTTCTGCAGTGAAACCGCTGTCCGCCGCACTCTCGTCCAAGCCGAAACAATTGATATCGAACCAGGAGTACGTGCTGGCGTGCAATGTGGAAGGTTCCGTGCCGGAGACGGACATCAAATGGATGCAAAACAATCGGCCCTTCACAAAGGGAAAGGTGTGTATTATATTTTGTGGAACGACTACTCGGTTCCGTCACATATCCAATATGGAGATATATAATTCTTTACGTTCAACGTAAGGATTTTGTTGCTAGGCATTAAAATACTTTAATCCGATTAATTTGAATAAACATAATGTTTGTAGAAAAAGGCTGTTTCCAATCACTGGGAAATCTTACCCAAGCATAACATGACCTTAATATCTACCCATTGTTTCGCTCTGTCTCTCTCACACACAGATAAAAATCATCAATAACAGCTCGATGGTGTCGTCGGTGCTGAGCTTCCGGCCCCATCCCGATGACGATGGTACGATTCTCAAGTGTGAAGGTTCTAACCCACGCCTCCAAAACTCCGTCCTCGAGGATTCGGTCATCATGAACGTGCTTTGTAAGTGGCATTTTCAGTATCTTTCACACCTTTCCCATGCCTTCAATAGGGCGAACGTACCCTCACGACGTAAGGCCACCTTTCACAACGAAAGATGATTTGTGGCTCCAAGGCCGCAACAGTGGTCTGCGTGTGTAAGTTATAGGAAATGAATCAACTTACACGTCAGCATCGACCGTCGTTAAAAAGCGCTGCTCGCATGACTTTCACACCGACTTGGCAACAAGAGGCTGACAGCAGGGCGATGCGGAGACACCCTATCTTCGAATAGCGCCACCAGTTACTAGTTCCCGCAACACAAAGACTCCCGATGTCCAAAACGCTTCCAACGCTTCTCACCCTGATGGCTGATGCTTTGCTACATTAAAACTAAACCGCTTTTTTCTCTTCTCTCTCTCTCTCTCTTTCTCTTTCTCTCTCTCTCTCTCTCGTTTGCTCCGGTTAACCGGTTTCGCTGGATTCACGACCGAAATCCCCAAACCAGATCCACCGCAAGTGACACTGTCGCTCGGATCAACGCTTAATCCCGACGACATCAAGGAAGGCGACGACGTCTACTTCGAGTGTCACATTAAGGCAAATCCGAGGGAGCATCGCATTACATGGTCACACGATGTAAGTATCGGACGGGGTCCGCGTTGACACGCAGATTAACTGTGGCGCTGCTACCGGATCCAGCTAAAACCATTGCTTGTACGGCACCAAGTACCGGCATCAAGCGGAAATGGGGATAGATAATTCATTTAATTTCACCTCCCACCATGCCTTATCAGCCCGCGCGGGCTCGTCACGCTCACGGGTAGCGGAAAAAATGTTTAAGAATTTTCCATTTTGTATAACTCAGTTACGATTAGGAAGAATGGAGCAAAACATTCGCCCGGTTCCAGTGGGTCTGAGGTAGGAAAAGGAAAACCTGAAATGTTTAATATGCGAATAGGGAAAGCACACGTACTGTCGTCTTTTTTTAAGGGTTTCTGTTCCACGTTTCGTTCATTTTCATTCTTTCCATCGTTTTTCGCAAACCAGCGGGTTGCTCTTTCCGGGTTAGACCTGCCCTGGTTAGGTTGTCCTTTGCTGGCGGCAGATGATGTCGAACCCACGAGTCTCTCGCAGCCATTGAGCGTACTCGTGCACCAAAAACTGTCAAAGTCACAAAACCGTTCACCGTACAAGGGCGGTCTGCCTGCTCCGGACGGCGGCACCACGCGCCACCGTCATCTTGAAGGATCAAATTGAAATTGAATGAAATCAGCTTAAGAGAGATAAATTGCTCCGCGAAACATAATGGCATCATATTTTCTCGATGTGAATTTAATGGGATTTTAATATGTTTCCTCTTTCGCGGTACGAGGCGCCAGCCCGGAAGCAACCGGCACCGGTCGGCTTCCTTTGCGCCTTTTGCGTGGTGCGGGAAGCAGATTTTCTTGAGCGACGGTGGTTCTTACGCTTCCGTGCTTCGTGCCCGCTGATCCCGCGTCACGGAAGGAAGTTCTTGACGTGGGGCGAGGGGGGGGGGGGGGGCAGACGATGAAAATCTCCTTAAGATTTATATCGCTGATGAAGATTGCTTTGTTTGGGCAAACTAGAGATTGCAAATGACCGAACAGGTGCATGAACCACTTGCCCCGGCACGGACGAGCGAGACGCCCCGGATAAAGCGGAAGTTTACGCTAAAGGGTGTTTTTCCGCAAGGTTTAAAGCAATAAAGTTTATCGGAAAGATAGAGAAAATAGTATTATAACTTTATTAAAAAGTACAATAACAATTTTAAATAATAAACTATTTTATAACAAATTTATTATATATTTTTGCTATGCTTTAGCACGCATCATTCAATGAAGAAACAATATTTTAATACAAACCCACAAGAAAATGATTTCCAAAATCAGTAACTTGGCTTGTACCCCAAATGAATCTTTTGTACTCCAGACCCTATGGATAATACGGTGAAAAGCCGACTTTATAAAGTATTAATAAATAAGAATGATGTTCATTAAAAAGTTAATTCCAACTATTTGCCATAATCGAAGAACATTTTGAACATTGATGAAAACATTAAATATTTGAATGCAACCTTAACAGTCTTTCTACTCCTTTTTTTCTACTTCCTCAAGATTGTTTCCTTTGTACACTGAGTGTATATTTTTACGTAATCGCCTCTGATTTGCCAAAAATCTGTCCACCAAAAACACACATTGGTAAGGCTGGTGAGTAAGCAGTTTAGTGCGAGCGTGGTACACTATTACCTCGCAAAAGGCGCTCAAACAAAGAGCATCAATTCCAGTATCCATTCTACCTTGAAACAGCGCACCACTGCGAGCAGCGAAAGGTTTTTCTAATTAAAAAACCAATAAAACCAGGTTCATTTTGCTTCAAGAGATACAGGCGCCGCCTGTATCACAGCGGAACAAATCTGATCCTCCGACGCTCGTTTCCCGCGCAGCTTCGTTGGGAAGCTTCGAATTGCGCGAATATCCTTTTGTAACCGAACCCCCGGTGGCCGTATTTTGTAGAAAATTACCCACAGGACTCAATTGCAAAGGAAAAGAGAGAAAGGGAGAGAGAAAAAGAGCGAGCGAGAGAGAGAGAGATGAAAGTAGATAAAAGTGTAGGAAAAGAAGCTTCACAAAGCTGGATAATTATATTGAAAATCTAATTAAAGTTATTTCTTAACCGGGCGATACTTTCACTCCTCCTCGTGGCCCGGTGGCCACATCGCCGCCCTCTAGCCTTTTTTTTCCCCCAACCTAACCCGTGTACTATCCGTTGGTCTGCGCGTGTTCAAGCACTTGAAGCAGCAGCATTTGGTATTAATTTGCATCCTAAACACACGGATAGAAACCGTGCCACCCACTCACCAGTTTTGGGAGGAGATGAGAAAAGGGACAGAGAGGAAGGGCGGTGGGGAAACGAACGGGAGGGAAGAGGGACAGGTGGGTGAAAAGCAATTTTATTAAGCAGATTCCGTTCGCCATTAAGAACCAATATCGACAACGGTTTTATCGCTCGAAAACCCCGTCTCGGCGACTGCTGGCTGCATCGGTTGCCATACCATGGCGAAAGGGTGCGAAAATCGTGCCCACCATCACCCATACCCGTCCCGAAATCGCTCGCAGGCGACTGGAATAATGTTGCGTAGTCCGTAAATAAAATATCTCAAACAATTGCCGTAATCTGGTCGGTCGACGGACGGTCTCGACACCGGCACCTCGTAGCTGAGAAGCCAGCACAGTTCTGTACACAGCACACTACCGGCACCCACAAATGGAACCCATCCCGTACACGTCCCTTCGCTTCGGTTGGGTTTTGCCCTCTCTACTAGTACGCCCTTTTTGTGGCACGTTCGGCCATGGTTGGCCAGAAAGGGTGGTTGACCAACCGTAAGCCTAAGACGAGTAGGTGGCTTGATCAAATCTGAAACCACAAATCCCATTGCCCCGTTTTCCAACATCAGGTTTTCCGAACCAGGCGGCAGGAATGGGTACCGGCCCTTGGAACGACCACCCGGGCACCGTGGCACCGTGGCGTTCTCTGCTGACACCAACATTCTTCTAATCCTCCGTACGCTTTCCTTTTGATGTTGATGCCGGGGGTCCGTGTAAAGCCGACCAAAAGCACAATTTCACAAATTAAAATCATCATTCATTCATTAAAATATGCAAATAAATGTTCGCTCCCTGGCTGCTTGGCTAATAGAAACTCCCCACCCTACTAGGGAAGGGTAGCAAGAAAAGTGGAAGAAGAAGCAGGTACTTCCACCAGCTACCGCACGCCTACCGCAACATCACCTTCCATCATCAGAACCCGGAAGCACGTGATTATACCAGTGCCGTGATTATCATTATTGCTGCTACTCGTACTCGTACTGCTAGACGAACTTCCGGATCCGGTTTCGTCGGTCAGCCTTACCCGGATGGAATTGTTTCGTTCATTTTCCGTTCCGTTTGCGCAGCCACGTGGCAATGATGGTCGGGAGCGATCGGGTGGCCGGTGGGTAAAGCGATGATTAGGATGATCAAAACGTTTATCGGCAAAGGGGTAGGATAGCATTTTGCCTTCAATTCGCTTCAATTATGAGCGTTACCGGGCGGTAAGGCGCATAGATAGAGCAAACCAAAAAGGCAACAACACACACACACACACACACACACACACACACACACACACACACACACACACACACACACACACACAGAAAAAATACACTGGTTTAGAGCACATCCGTACTTGCACAATACACAAATAGATCCTTTTCCGTGCCAAAGCGCTGCTGAAGCTTAAACGGAACGTGATGCTCCGGCTTCGGACTTTACCCTCTGAAGCTGAGAGCCAGATTAACGGCCAGCACCAGCGAATTCAATCAACAAAACTCGTCCACAGCGATCCGTATTCATCATTCCCCGGGACCAGTTCCGTACTGTTTTCCTTTTTTTTTTTTTGCTGATAAGCGGATAGACGAACGTTTGGAAGGTTTTTATTTACGTTGCTTAATCCGAAACAGCGAAAGAAGCTCAGCTGCCGGCTTTGCTGTTCTACTGCATGTCAACTAGCACATCCTTCTAAAAAACATGGATGAAATCGAAACAAAAACAAAGTTCACTATTACACTACTTACTCTTGAAATCTATCACAAAATGTTTCTTTGTTGGAAGCTACGATAAAGTTGTTATTTAGCTTTTAAATGTAATCAATAAAGCATTTGAGAACAATTACATACTTTTTGAAAGCTTCACAGAGGCAAATTGATAATGTCTTCTCAGTTTAGAATATCATTTTCAAGTTTTTTTACGTATATCTCTGCACTTTCCTCCAACTGAATTAATGTATTAACTGTAAGATTTAACATCCTTTAATTTGAAGTTTATTTTCTTTTTTTTTATTGGTACTTACTATACGAATTATGTAGTTAAATCATATTACTGTTTTTTTTAAATAACTTGATTACTATTTTTTCTACAGGGACTCTTCTAAATTCAGCGAAAACCCGGGTTTTTCTTCAAACAAAGGGATTGTTGCAAGGAAGATTCAAAGTTTTAATATTCGATAGGTTATCTAAAGATTATGATTCTCTCTCTTTTGTATCGTGCGGTTTTCGTTTTCATTTTCTCTAAAGAAATAATTCACAACTTTACTAGTTTTGCTTTCTAAATCTAGCATGCTAAGGCTAAAAGATATCATTTCAAGTTTAAAAATCATTAATTTGAGTAGGTTTTCACAGCATTTTCTCTGTCTCATACGAATCCATTGCTGCACGATGCACGTGGAGACACTTTTTGCAGCTTGTTCTTTTATTTTGAAACCTTCTCAACGAGGGGGACGAAGGAAATGCCTTGTGAAGCTTGTAAACCTTACCTGTTATGAGGCTGACAGTACAGTGAGAGCCGTTATGATAAATGATACATAAATAAATAAAAATTAAAGTTCAGAAATCTTTTAACTGCCTTATATACAGACATCCTTACTTGCTACTAAGCTCAACAATTTTAATACAACTTTGATTGATATTTTGATTGCTTTAATTCTCATGGGACTTTTTTCGATGAAAAATTACCCTTTCACTAACAATTGTTTTAGCAGCGCCACAAAAAGGAAAAACCCCGAAAACCTTACCTACTTTGCTGCTGTATAAAAATGGTCTTCTCTCTTTAATGATTGAATTTTACCCACCCGCAGGGCCAGCCCGTGACGCAGAATGTAACCTCCGGCGTCATCATCTCAACGCGGTCCCTGGTGCTGCAGCGCGTCGGAAGATTTCACTCGGGAAGCTACGCCTGTGCCGCGGCGAACGATCGTGGCGAAACCCAAAGCGATCCGGTTGCTCTCAAGATACATTGTAAGTATGCTTACGCCACGAACCACGAAAGCTGCAACGACGTGAGACGGCAAATTGCATACCATCCAACGATTACTTTTGAAGCTTTTGGAACATTTTTCCCAAAAACAAAAAAAAAAAAAAAGAACAAACGTTCCACGCTTGTCAATTGTTTGCCGTAATGAGCACCCCCGGAGCACAGATAGCACAGGCAGGAGGGACAATATTTCTGTACGACATCCTACAACGTTGCGAGCATTGTTAGACAATGCGGCGGCAGCAAAGTAACATTAAAACACGATATCTCGTTCTATTAAAACGTGAACATTGTTATCTGTGCGCCGGATGGTGTTTGATCGCTTCGCTACCAAGAACCCGGGTGAATGGGGAATTTTCTTCAAAAACCCATACCCATCGCCATCATCATCATCATCATCATCATGGCTCATACACTCTTGGCTAATGAAAGACGTCATTACACTGAAAGGATTCACCCTCTATCACCGGCACTAGCACCATCCTGCTACGATACGAGCCGAGTCCCGAAACGCAAATGGTGCCGAACGATCCATGTCTTTGTGCAAAAAGGGGGTAAGAAAGGAGGAAGGGGAAAGGGAGGAGAGAAAGGGTAAGGGAGGGGGGGGGGGCAGAAGGCTTAGCTTTTTGATCCGGTTCCGGATCCGATGCACGAAACTTTGGGTACAAATTTTCACAAAAGCAGAAAAGTTACCGACCGGTTAGATGAACCATTCAGCAACGGCCGACGGAGTAGCGTTAGGCAGCAGCTAACGTACGGTACAACAGGCAACAAAGTTTCCCCTGCTTCGGTTCGGGGCCCATCGATTTGCTCGGGTTCGGTTCGGTCTGGTTTAATATACTAATTAAAAGGCCACTCCATTCGCTGCATTGACACATCAAACGGCCGATCAAAAGCGTTCCCACGCCCCGGCGGCAGCCTTTCGTACAACCTTGCGGATCGCCAACAGTCTATGCGTGTGTGAGTGCTTTAAAACTTTTCCTTCCTCCTATTCATAAATTGATGTGAAATATTGTCACAATACAGAGCAAATGGTAGAGATGAAACTGTACGCCACACGCCGGCGACAGTGTTCTGCAAACGGCTAACATCAAAGCGAAGCAAATGGCAATGCGAAGGACGCAGAGTGTCTACGCCACTACGCCGGTACGGATGATTGCAATCTTCGAGTGGCAAAAGATAGTATCATAAGCTCGGGCAAGGGTTTCGTCAACATCGGGTGCTCATGAAAATCGGAACGGATCCTTAGATTATAAATGGCAGGACGAGTGATAGTAGTAAAACCTCCTGCCACGTGTGTGGAAAACACTACTTGTCTCCTATTCCTCACACACATTTTGCTTTGATTTTTTGTGTTTTGTTTTCTCTCTCTCTCTCTCTCTCTCCCTATAAAGGCAAGCTTGCGATAATGCCAAACACTCCTGGATGCTTCATAAAAATTAAACTTCATCGTAGTGTTTTTGCAGCACGAAGCGCGCCACGACGCACTCGGGCCAAAGAAAAAAAGGGAACGTTTGCTCGCTGCTGTAACTGCGTGAAAACATTCCTTTTAATGAGCTGACAATACTCGGGCCTGCCTGCTGCCAAGCACCAGCACCACCAGTTTGCCCGTCGCCGGTGCGAACGTTTGGTGCAATAAAACTTAATAATGAAATAGTAATTATTGCTGCCATGTTGTGCCACGCTTCGGGCACATGCTGCCGGCACAACAGCAACAAAAGCTCGTTTTCCGTCGGCGTAAGCACATAAAATTAGCTATTTAAAGTGTCTCGAAAACTTGAGCGCTACAGCGGTACTGCTGGTGCGCATTCGCTTTTGTAGTTTTTGAACAAAACGTGGTGGCAGTTGCCCCCCCCCCCCCTCCCCATCCTACATTGGGCTGTTTGTTGTGCATGGTGTGTAGATGGTGGCTACCCACGCAAGCTTTCATGCAATCGCTAGATCACCTTCTAACGAATCTCGCATCTGTCCTTGAGTCGAGAATGTAATCAGTTTTCTCTTTACTGCTCCAACAACTCGTTCGTCAATTTTGCAGTTTAGAAACACCGGTAACAAGGTAGCTTCAAAACATTGATTTATACACATGAAAGGGAACAAACGTTTTGCAACATATTTTTTATTAGATAACATGAAACTAGAATTAAAGGTGTGCAAATTATTAAAAAAAATGTTAGCCTTTTCACTCTTGATTCTATGGAAAATTGAACTTTAATGAAGCTCTCATGAGTTACCTCATGAAGTACATATGAAATCATGATTTTCCAAAAAGAAAAAATCAAATAAGCCTTGTACTACTGTTAACACCAGTTAAAATCGCATGTTACATTGTTTTATGTACTTAAGAACGCATTGAAATGGCAATACAAAAATTAACACTACTTTTCTCACACTAGACCTATCCGCAATATTGTGCGATGTAAGAAAGCTCCCAAATTTATGGAATTCTATACTCTCTTCTATAAAGCTTTAAAATATTACCGCATCGATTAGTTTGTCTTGAACACATTATTTATCACACAATGTCTTATATTATTTAATTGCTAATCACAAACTTGTTGCATTTCTTTTCACTTAATGTGCAATGATTAGTTAATGGATATACTACTGAATCACACCATTATCTTAAAAATTCTTAAGTTGCAGCTGACAATAAGATGAATAGCCGTCAAACTTAAGTAAATAAATTAATCTTAGCCATTGTCAAATGAGTATCACCGGATTTTCCCGTTATTCTATTATTAAAATTAACAATAAAAATGCTCACTTGATAGCTGACAGTGAGAGGAAAAGCTGTCATACTGCTGTCATAAATAGGTAAACTTTTAAATCTGTCAGCTGCAACGTAATGGATATTCATTTATTTATTGACAAAAATTTTTATTAGAAATACGTCTAGGTTTAATAGAATTTATGAACAAATTGAAAAGTTTATCGTTGATTATGCTCAGACAAAGATACGTCTGCTTTAGCTGCAGACTTTTGTGAGGTAGGACAGAAGTACAAGAACAAATTTCAAAACGAAACAACAACAAACCATGCGCAAACCAAGCGTCTTAAATTCATTAATTCTCCCAAACAAACTGGTCCTAAACGAACGCAAGGGCACAGGATTATCATCCTCCACTTCATCACACGTTTATGGTTGCATGACCAGCCCGGTGGACCCGGTTGGTGTGCCAGTTTCACGAATCACCAACAACTTCTAATCGCAACGGGCAACGGATAACGACACTGAACACTCCCTTGCGTACCACCAATCATAACTATATTAAAAACAGCAGCAGCAGTAGCACCAAGCAGCAGTAACGAAACTGCCAGACTCCTGTCCCCAGAACACACCCAGCGTGATTAGGTACGAACCCACACCCACCCAGCTGCTGCCGAGTTTGGGGTTGATTATGAACTCTCGGGTCACATCACGAAGTACTTGTACAAGCGATCCTCGTTGTTTCCTTCAAGACGGTNTTTATTCTATTATTAAAATTAACAATAAAAATGCTCAAGTGACAGCTGACAGTGAGATGAAAAGCTGTCATACTGCTGTCATAAAAAGGTAACATTTTAATTCTGTCAGCTACAACGTAATGGATATTTATTTATTTATTGAAAAATAGTATTATTATAAATACGTCTAGGTTTAATAGAATTTATGAACAAATTGAACAGTTTGTCGTTAACTATGTTCAGACAAAGATACGTCTGCTTTAGCTGCAGACTTTTGTGAGGTAGGACAGAAGTATAAGCACAAATTTCAAAACGAAACAACAACAAACCATGCGCAAACCAAGCGTCTTAAATTCATTAATTCTCCCAAACAAACTGGTCCTAAACGAACGCAAGGGCACAGGATTATCATCCTCCACTTCATCACACGTTTATGGTTGCATGACCAGCCCGGTGGACCCGGTTGGTGTGCCAGTTTCACGAATCACCAACAACTTCTAATCGCAACGGGCAACGGATAACGACACTGAACACTCCCTTGCGTACCACCAATCATAACTATATTAAAAACAGCAGCAGCAGTAGCACCAAGCAGCAGTAACGAAACTGCCAGACTCCTGTCCCCAGAACACACCCAGCGTGATTAGGTACGAACCCACACCCACCCAGCTGCTGCCGAGTTTGGGGTTGATTATGAACTCTCGGGTCACATCACGAAGTACTTGTACAAGCGATCCTCGTTGTTTCCTTCAAGACGGTCACACACTTTCCCTACAGCTTGTCTACAGTCCGTCCCGGGCGACCATGGGAGTTACAGAAAAGTTTGAACATTTGTTAAACTCTTGTACCGTGTTTCGTTGCGCGCGGGTATGCAACACCCGATACACAGCCGAACCGGACCGATCGGGGAGTTGTTTTGCAAGGAATGGAAGTAAACCATAAGTTCCTTTACCAGGGTTTTTGGGGTGTGACCACCACCACACATGTACGTGTAAAGTTTGGTTTCGTGCCAACTCCGAGGAGAGTAATTAGCTGTGCAGCTCGAGTGCCACGGATGTTCCCTGGCAATGCAGTAGTTTTTGGGACAGAGTTCCGATACGGCAACGCTACCGGCACACGTGGTTAAGGCATGATTTACTCCCCAGTCCGGTCCCAAACTTCCCGAACATGTTAGAGGTTGCATCTTGCTTATGGCTTTCCAAAGTGCACGGAAGAGTTTCTTTCGCCCAGCTGTGCCCACTGTCCAAACCCCGAAAGCACTCGATTGTTTCGCTTGTGTGTAGCAACATGACCCGTGAGTGGCCTCGCGAACACTTTATCATCATCGTCAGCAAATAGCTCATTACGGGACAGCTTGCACCGTGCATCAGGGTCACTAATTTGCTTATCAAATTGGTAAGACAATTTACACACTCACCCACCACCTTCAAGAACCTCTTACAAACTGATAATGTTTTAATGTCGGTGCTTTGATTCACTTAATGCTAACGGTGCCCGAGCATGCACAGCATGGAAATAGTCGGGAAAGAAAGGGGAGAAAGAAATAATTTTGCTCCACGTGGCCCAACAAAAAGACGTTTCCAGCCAACAGAATGCTAAACTCCACTCCACTCCAGCTACACTCCTGGACTGGGCTAGGCTCACTTCAATGTTGCCGCACGTTTTTTGTTGCTCCCATGCCGTAAGTAAGCTGGCGCTAACAACACGAACCACCATAAATATTAACCACGACGCGAATTTCACATTTAATTGTAAAACATCCTGCAATGCAACCGAGGCGCAGATGGCTCCACGTACTGGGCGGACAAACATTGGGTGCACAATTTTAATTCCGGTTTCTTTCACCGGGAGGAGCAAAAAAACTAGCACCATAACCTCCCATTTGCCCATTGTCATACCAATGCAAATGGGGTGTCGCAAATAGGGGAGGTGAAGTACAGTGGGCCCAAGGAACGAGTACCCTTCCGCCGTACAAGCGCGAACATGGAACTGTCAGAGAAGTTTGCTAGTCTTGCTGTCCTCGGAAGTTTGGTCGCTACACGCAGCGACACAGGAAACCGCAACATTTTACAGCGAGGGGAGTCGACTATTTTAAGGATGCCATTTTGTTTTGTTTTTTTTTTTTTTGTTCCTGTTCCACGTTGCCGCCACAGTCACTGAAAAAAAAACGTCCAGTCCAGTGAGAGTGTGGTGCGTTGTTAGACTTCCTTACTAGCAACAGCCGGCCAACCCGGCCAGCTCGTACGCTGTTCACCAACCGTGTGTCTGTTGTTTTTATGTAGATTGTACCTCTTTTTCGTCCCCCTTTTTGTCAGACTCCACCACCTTGCTACGGGGGGTTTGTCTTGGAAACCGCCATCGTTATGGTGCGCTCAAAAGGCAAACCCGAACCGTAGGGCTTTCCCATCCAAAAGAAAAAAGCAGAACCAACAACAAAAAGCCCCTTTTTGCGGTAGCGGAACCCCTTTTTCCGCTGTGGGTTAGGTTCGGGAATTTCGACTTTTCGCCCCATACCGGAGGAACTTCTCCCCAGGGTGTTATTCATAATCGTAAAATTCACTTTAACACACTGCGTCGTGTTGCGTGCTGCTTCAGTTACGCTTGCAAGAAAGCAGTTGCGCCACTGTCCCATACAGACACACCGTACCATGGTCTTTCGATGAACTTCTGGCTTCCGTCCCGGTGTGGAAGAACCATTCCCGGTCGTCGTAAAGCTCGCAATCACCGATGAGCTTTTTTGGGGGGGTGTGTGTCTGTGTAGGAGGTTGCACCTTCTGCCGCATTCTCGACCGAGTGACACTCGGTCGCTGCTGTTACATTCTGCAGCTATCCTTGCATCACAGGCGCACAAGATAATAGCGAGTGGTGATGCAGCCGGGAGCGTGCCGGGACCGTGGTGATGTATGAATAAAAATGAATAAATTAAATTTTGCGCTTTTCACCACCAAGCCAAACGAAACACAAAACACCAAACCCCATCCATGCATTGCCCCTGTGCATTGTTTCATTGTTGTTGCGGAAAGCCTCTTTTGGGCTAACGCTGTTGTTGATCTTCCGCCCATCGGTGGGAGTCATTTAGCAGCACATAACTTTCATTCTTTCTTGCATTTTCTTGGTTTTCATTCTTTCTTCTTTCTCTTTTTTTTTGCTCCATCTCCCTCAGTTGCACCGGTTTGCATATCAAACAGTATCATGATCGTCGGTGCATCGCTGGACGAAACCGTACCGGTACCGTGTCACGTAGCGGCCGATCCGCTGGACGTGTCCTTTGATTGGAACTTTTCCAACAGCGGCGAACGGTTCGAGGTGGCCAGCGGCCAGTTCAATCTGCTGCAGGAGTTCCATTCCGAGGGCATCACCCAGTCCCGGTACGATGCCGATGAGGATAATTCAGGTAAGGCGCCGTCAGCGGCCGTCGTACGGGATTTTGCTGGGTTTGGGTTCGTTTTTTTTTCCTCCTTTCTCTTAAATAGACACAGGGAACACCCAAAACAACCGACACTACTATCATTGATTGAGTTTCTTTATTATGGCCGCATCCGCATCCAAGCGCCGTTGGTACCGTGATTGTTTGGGATACGAGTTTTATCGAGTCACGCCCGAGTTTTATGCAGTTTACATGTGCCCCTGGCTTATGATATCGTTCTTTTCTCTTTCTCTCTCCCCCTCTCTCTCTTCTTCCTTCTCTCTCTCTCTGTTTCTCTTTATTGGTATCGAATCCATAGAAACTATCTACGAGCTGCTGTACACGCCAAAAAGTGAACGTGAGTACGGTACGCTAGCGTGCTGGGCGAAGAATTCGATCGGAAAGCAGGTCGAACCGTGCCTGTTTCAAGTAGTTCCTGCAGGTAAGCCATCATTGATCGTGCCCTTTTTTTTGTTTTTGTATTGTGTGTGTGTGTTGAGTACAGAGTCGAGAGGCGTGCACCAGGCAAAGGTATTTGCAACACATTCGAACGTGTACGATATTCGACTCAGACTAGACTGTATCCATTGCAAAGCATGAGGATTATTTATGAAACGTCCTATGAATTTATTGATGAATACTATGATTTATGAAATTGAGATCTTAGAGAATCACTGAATTAGGTACACTAAATTCCAAAAATTTAATAGCTTTAACTTTAAACAAATTTACAATTCCGTTCACACACTAGAGACCGTTGCTGAATTCTTTTCATGTTAAAGTTAAGCAGTTAGATGCAAATTTTGATTTGTTATATCTCTTACTAGACCTTTTGCAAATATGTCAGTAGAGATGACTTTGCGAAGAATCGAGTTCAACTTGCAAAAGCTGGAGTATGCTCCACTTTAACTTGAAATATTCAAAAAATGAAGAATATTTTAAATTAGTGAAACATACAGCGGTAGGTATAGAGTCCTTCTTCTGATTTTTCGAGCATATTGAGTCTCAAACTAGTTATGTGTATGAAGATATTTTGGATGCGATGTATCAATTGAGACAGTTTCTTTATCCAATTCAATTCAATTGCACATATTCAAGAAAGTAGACAAAAATCCTCATTTACCAATACATGTTCCACTTTAACGTGAAAAGACTCCAGAAACGTGATCAAAACATTCAAGTTTAAATTTTAAAAAATCGTTTGATTAACACGATAAAGAAACATAGAGTAAAGCAATCAAAATACAAGGATTCATAAGTTAGAGTTGGTTTGCGCATCTTTTCGCGTACTGTTAACGATGAACCTATCTTTTGAAGTTTCTGTCAATTAGTTCGTTTAAGAACTCTTAACTCTCGATCCTTAAATCAATCCAATGTATGGCCATAAGTTAAAAAGCTTCTTGTTTGGAGAAATCGAATTATCTTAGTTTTTCATATTATTGAAAATTTGTGCTCCAGATTTCCTTATCTCTGAAAGAGATTTTTTTAATATCTTTGTATTAAGAAAGGGTAAATTAGCGCTCTAATAATGCGCTACTGTAATAATATGTATAGTAGTATGACTTTTGAATACAAAAAAACACAAGAGGAGGTCAAGTAATTTGAGATAGTTTTCTTTCTTAAATATTCTTGCATTGATAACGTCTCAACATCAACTATTTCACAATATCGGCATACTTTGCAACAATGCGGTTCTAAAACACTGTTCCAATTTTCGTAAAACCATCTCTCTTGTCGATGATATTTTCTAACGAGCTTTTTAAGTATACAGTGGCAGCCTCCCCATTGCCGAAATGTCTCCATCACGTTTCTTCATTAGTATAACAAGATACTGTTGATTGACATTTGTGGGTACGGGAGCGATTGAGTCCGTGAGTGAGTGAGTGAGTGAGTGAATGGGACAAAATACGGCAAGCTAACGCCACCGACTAATGGTCCAGCCAATTCCCACCGTTCACGTACACGGCGTAACTGTAGCCCGGCCGTTGCGGTGGGATGAATCGTGCCGGCACTCAAAATCCCTCAATACTGCTGATTGCAGACGTCAATGGGACACCGGTACGTCGGTACGGTCGTTGGTCGTTTTCGCAAAGACGACCAGCGCCAAAGATGAACGACAAACAGAACGTCCACCTTCCCTGTGCGTGTTTGGGCAGTGTAAACAAAAACCTGAGGGAGGACAAAATCAACCTTAACACACACCCACACACCAAAAAAAAAAAAGAAAAAAAAGTTTCTACCCGCCTTAGCTCACGTTTTCCATTTTCGTTTCGTTTCCATTGCTCCGTGCTTCATTCGGGCAAACCAGCCAAACCTGCCCCACTGCGCAACTGTACGCTGCGCCCGTACTCCACCCTGATGGTCTCGGGTCAGCACGCTCAGAATGCTTCCGCTGCGTCAGCAGCGTCCGCGTACTCGTACACGTACGGTGACCCACCGGGCAGCCAGGGCAGCCGACATTCAGGTCAGCACTATCGGGACACTAATTACATTGGGCCACAATTCGTTAAAGATCGGAACGTGCCACCGGACCGGCGGAATGTTACAGTGAAATTTAATCAGAAAAATCCCAACCACCCCGGCGGGTCCGCCGGTTCCACCCCGCCCGCCAGTTCCCTCCGCACGTCGGCGAAAGCTTCCGGTACGGCGTCGGGTCGGCGCGAACGGCGTAACCGCACCGGCGGTGGTTTGCCTTCGATCCGGGACGCCGACACGGCCCGGCTAACCGCGGACCGGGACGATGATGACGGTGGTCCCGGAACCGGATCAAAGGAACCCCTCTCCTCGCCGCCCCTTCCGCCCCGTCCCCCGCCCACGTCCCAGGCGATGGAAATGCTTCGGCGGCGCGTTAGCAGTAGCACGCCGAGCGACGAGCAGAACAGCCGCACGAACCTGCTAAACACGGCCACGGCTGTACTGCTCGGTGAGGGCAGTTCTGCGGCCGTGCTGGCCTCTTCCGCGACCGGTAACGATCCAACCGAGCAGCAGCGCGGCAGCCGTCTGCGCCGGTACACCGCTGGCAGCGCGGCCCTACGGTGAGTTGCCAACCCGACAGTCGACTTTTAATGAAACTGTACAAAATGAAATAAATAGAGCTCGATTTGATGGTGATGATGATGAAATTTTCAGCAATGCCAGCTTACCCCGTACGGATGCCTACGGCCGAGTGAGCGATAGTACCCTCGGTGCCGGCAATCAGCTGACGTATCTGCAGCAACGTACCGACGACCGGGCACGTGGTGGAAATAATTATCACTCGTCAGGCAGTGCAGCGGCAGCATCCGCACCACCGATTGCAGCGCAATTAAGATCGAAAACGATACGCCACCAATCGACACTGGCCGCCCCGGCCACCGTACCGTCCGCCGCCGCCCCACTATCCGCCTACGGGGGTGGGTTTTCCGGTGTGAATGGCGCCACCGGACACGGTACCACTTCCTACGGAGGCAATCATCATCAGCATCATCAGCATCACTACGCGTCGCCGGCGGACGGTACCATCTCGGCTTCCGGTGTCGGGGCGAACGAGCTGCAGCCCACCATGATGGAGCTGGAGTGTGTCGCCGGCTACGACGGCGGGCTGCCGCAGCACTTTTTTCTCGAAGCCTACGACTCCCGGACGCGCAAATTGCGCCTAAACATCACAAGTGCCCTTAACGACGTTCCGCTTTTCCGGATCGACCTAACCGGTAAGCTGCCGCTGCTGCTTTGCTTTGCTTTTTGCCACCTTTTGCCTTTTGCGTATTCTATTTTTCTGTTCGTTGTTTCTGTTTTTATGTTGCATTTTGCAGTCCTGTGCTTCGTGTATTGTATGATTGTTTTGAACGCCAGATGGATGTGCACGTTTGTACAAAGGGTGAAATCATATTTGGCTAATTTGGAGAAGGAAGCTTTAGTTGCTTTTTATGAGTAAAAACAATAAGGAAAACGTTTTTTTCTTTCGAAACTGCATTTTTCAGATCTTTATTTCTAATAATTGGATCTAAAAAAGACAGTGCTATTTGATGAGAATTAAGTAAAGAGGTTAATAACCTCTTTTTACTGTTTAATATTCTACTATTTTTAGTTTAATTAAGTACTGGAAAAGCATTGTAGTATTTCTTATCGATTTGACTTTGAGTAATAATTAGTGTTTTGTTCAATATTTGTCTATTTATTATTTAAGTTTTAATTTTAATTAAAACTATAACAGCTGCATCACACCATTTGCTAACACAAAAGCTATTTTAAACAATAAATTTTTGTTTTATTTTAAAAATAAAAAAATTCCATAGGTTTCTGCTGAAAATCCTATTTTTTAATTTAATGTACGCTATTTGATGTCTAAATTAAAATTAAGTTACATTATTTGTTGTTATAATACTTTTAAATTACCTTTACACTACTTATTCATGTACTTACGTACTTCTTGGCAATCTCAACTTGACATGCTCCATTTCAATATTTCTTTCCAATATTTCTATAGTTTTCCTTCAAAGAGATCACAAACTTTACTTACTTTGAGCTCCTGATATCCTCATTTATTGAAGTATTTTCTTGTATTTATTAAAAAAGTAATAATTTATCCGGAACACTTGTTCAAACGTTCCATTACACTTTTCGGTAACATTTCCCAGCAACGCTCGCAGACATTATTCGTCGTGAAGGAAAAACTCACTTAAGCTTATTAGTCGCCGTAGAGCAGCAATCCTAACAATTNTTGCGCCTAAACATCACAAGTGCCCTTAACGACGTTCCGCTTTTCCGGATCGACCTAACCGGTAAGCTGCCGCTGCTGCTTTGCGTTGCCTTTTGCCACCTTTTGCCTAGCGTATTCCATTTTTTCTGTTCGTTGTTTCTGTTTTTATGTTGCATTTTGCAGTGCTGTGCTTCGTGCATTGTATGATTGTTTTGAACGCCAGATGGATGTGCACGTTTGTACAAAGGGTGAAATCATATTTGGCTAATTTGGAGAAGGAAGCTTTAGTTGCTTTTTTTTTTTTTTAGTATGTTAGAACGGAACAGGCCGTATTAGACTAATTTTACCACGTAGCAGGCTAGTCAGACCGTGCTACGGGGGGACGGTCCGAATGGGATTTGAACCCGGTCCGGTCGTGTTAGGAACTGGCGCCGTTGCCAAATGCACCACCGGGCCGCCCCCTTTAGTTGCTTTTTATGAGTAAAAACAATAAGGAAAACGTTTTTTTCTTTCGAAACTGCATTTTTCACATCTTTATTTCTAATAGATGGATCTAAAAAAGACAGTGCTATTTGATGAGAATTAAGTAAAGAGGTTAATAACCTCTTTTTATTGTTTAATATTCTACTATTTTTAGTTTAATTAAGTACTGGAAAAGCATTGTAGTATTTCTTATCGATTTGACTTTGAGTAATGTTTAGTGTTTTGTTCAATATTTGTCTATTTATTATTTAAATTTAAATTAAAACTATAAACTTTTTACATTTTTAACAGCTGCATCACACCATTTGCTAACACAAAAGCTATTTTAAACAATAAATTTTTGTTTTATTTAAAAAATAAAAAAATTCCATAGGTTTCTGCTGAAAATCCTATTTTTTAATTTAATGTACGCTATTTGATGTCTAAATTAAAATTAAGTTACATTATTTGTTGTTATAATACTTTTAAATTACCTTTACACTACTTATTCATGTACTTACGTACTTCTTGGCAATCTCAACTTGACATGCTCCATTCCAATATTTCTTGTAGTTTTCCTTCAAAGAGATCACAAACTTTACTTACTTTAAGCTCCTGATATCCTCCTTTATTGAAGTAATTTCTTGTATTTATTAAAAAAGTAATAATTTATCCGGAACGTTTGTTCAAACGTTCCATTACACTTTTCGGTAACATTTCCCAGCAACGCTCGCAGACATTATTCTTCGGGAAGGAAAAACTCACTTAAGCTTATTAGTCGCCGTAGAGTAGCGATCCTAACAATTCCAAGGAAATTATCAGCCTCAGCAATGTAATCGCTTGTTTAGCGCAAAAGCAGAAATCAAACAGTACAAATTAACATAAACAAAACCCCAGTTTTAAATGCTTTTTTCTCGCAATCGGAAAGCTCCAAATGGTTCCAAACTGAGAGCAAAATGCCACCATCGTCCCCTGCAAATTGTCAGGGTCTACCGGAGCAAAATAGTACTAAACCTATTTCTAGCCATTTCACTGTCCAATCAGTGGGCCCACTTCATGGTTCGGTGACGCGGCACCCTGGGTTGTTTTTTTTTTATTCCCAGTTGCTACTTATTGCCCATCAACACAATCCGTAGGGCTTCACGTTTTTAAAGGGCGATACACCGAAATTTGTAAACCTATTCAACTGAATCCTTTTCAGTATTTTTTTTGTTGTTTTCCTTGCTTTTCCATTTCTTTCCAAGACAAGCAATCCTCTTTTATCTCGTCGCTTTTGAATGGTTGTTTTCTGATTCTGGTTCTGTATTTTTTTCTCCCTTTATTCTCTTTATTCATGTAAAACCAAACTTCACAGAACTAAGTCCCAGCGAAGCCTACACACCCACGCTACACCTGATAGCGTACAGCGTGAATCAGAAAGGTCGTTCCGAGCCGACGATCCTGGAGGATATAGCAATTAATGAAGCTGAAAAAAGGACCGGTAAGTAGCGCACATTTCGTCCCCAGTATCTTGATTGAGTTTGCTGTTGTTTTCTTACCATCGATACCCTTGGCTTTTTTATGCTTGTTTGGGAGGTGAAAAAGGGGGGGGGCAGGGGATGAGTGCTTTTGCCCCGTTACTTGGGACAGAAATTGAGTGCTGTTAGCTGCGGAAAACGCTTCCCAGTGTTGGCTGTTGGCAAGCGGAACCGAAATGCGCAAACTTTCACCTTTTTTTGGGGCAAAAATTGTGAAGCAAGGAGTTCCTTAACGAGGACTTCCTTCGCGAAAAACAAAAGTGCCAAGTGTCCTTACCGCTTGGTTTTTCGTTTTTCTGGTCTTGCCATTTTGCTAATCTATTTCCATTTCAGCCTTTCGATTTGCCGTTGATTTGCTGTACTGTTAGTAGGCGATTGGATTACCTCAAGACGGAGCTATTTAACCTTATCAAACCATTTCTTCAAAATCATCTTAACCAGAAAGAACTTCATACCTCGGTATGCCCTCTATCTTTCTCTCTCTCTCTCTAATTCTAGTTGAGACGGTTTTTAGGAAGCGTATAACAAAAAAAACACACACACACACAAAATGATTCTCTTTTGCAAAAAAGGAACAAAACACAGAGGCAAAAACGCGCCCTGAAAACTCACAATAAAGAAAAACAGACACCGGTTATACTCCGATGGGGGTAATCTTTTCACATTAAAACTAATTTTCCGTAAATTTAATAAACAGTTGGAAGATAAAACCGGACGCCATCGGGGCACGAGGCGGAAGGTTGACAGTTTGGGTTGGGAGTGGAGTTTGGCCGAAAGCCCAACCAGACCATGACTTTCGCTTCTCCGTGTTCGCTCAGTGAGTCCCAGCGGAGAAAGTAGGTTGCTTTTGGTCGCCTTTCTCCACGCCAGCCTCCTTCCCCTCCCCACCTTCCCTTGTGCGTGTTGTTTTTGTTTTGCCGGGGAAAAAAAGGATTTTTGTTGCTTCCACTGTCACTTTACTGCAGTATCATTAGCATCATTTTTAAACTGAGCAACCTTTCGCTAGTGACAGTGACAGTTTGCCAGAACCAGCTTTTTTTTTTTGTTTTTCGTTCTGCTTCCCAAACTGCTGCATCTCGGTCCGTTCGTTCGGCTCGATTATTGCTACGTAACTGCCGGGAGATCCGGGCAGATGATATCTGCCGCCGGTTTACCGATGCTCACATACGACCGTGCTTCCGTGCTTCGATAAGTATTTGCACGATTTCCCATGAGACCGATGGCAGCAGCATGCAGGCAAGTGTGTTCCGGGTACTAGGATCAACACACGAACGTACAGAAAAAGCAAGCAAACGGTACACATTAAAGGCGGACGACATTGGCGGTGACACCAGCCGCAAGCCGAGCTACGAACGAGCGTGCGCACGAAAGGGGACAAAGTGGTGTAAAAGCTCAAAAATTGCCATCATTTATTTTTATTTTAACATCGTCTATTGTTTTCTTTTTTTCTTCTTCTTCTTGTGTCCCCGAGGCGAACGTTTTCGCTACGTACCTTTTGCTGCATGTGTAGCAGCAACAAAAAAGCATATTCAGCAAGCGGATGATGCCCGGGATCATGAGTAGCGAACGTGATAAAACGGCGTTAGCCTACATTCAGGCGCTTTCCTGGTGCTTTATCAGAGCGGACGCTGATCGTGTACCATTAACCAGCGGGGCTTTTTTTCTTGCTTCAAAACACAAGAATACAATAGGGTCCCCTGTTCGGGGAACCCGTTTCGATTAACAATGTAAAAATAAATCCACGTTTTCAAATAATCAAACGATTTGAATTCTGGCCCCAGACAGATTGTAATTAAAAATCACTGCTTGTTGTGATTTGTAATTAAAACATAATGCATATATTTTAAACATTTAGCAAAACACTTCCTTTGTTTGGGCTTTAATTTCCGTAAAATTGGAACGTAATAATAATGAATTTAATTATTACATTTGTTTTTCAATTCAAAGCAACGAAACTTATAAGTGAGCTACAGGGCTTGGAGTCATCTTGTTGTATACAGCAAACAAATTATTTTATTAACGTTATAATTAACGATATTTATTTAGAATTTTAGCATTTGATGTTTTAATCGAATTGAACTAAAAAATTTATATGTAATTTGGCTAAATTTGGAATTTACACCTCTGATATCTGCACGCAGAATTATCAATAATTTACTGTATATTTACGATACTTGAACATATAAACTTTTTTTTGCATTAATTTATTCACAATTTCGTCAAACACGGACTGAATGAACGTTTAAATTGTTACGTTTAATGTTGAATTGAGCATAATTATGGGTTCATGGTGAAAAGTAATATGCACACCAGACAATTTTTGAAGTAAAAACACTAATTTATACATTATGCTTGTACATTAATTATTGCATTGTGCAATTGTTGAATTGTATTGCTCTAAATATTGTTCTTACATTATTTGTCAACAACAACGAAAAATAATTACCGACATATTTATGACAAAAACTGTATAAGATCATAATTTACCTTTATTTTCCTCATACGTTTCTCACTAAAAACAGAGTTTTACTGTAAAAAAAAATAATTGTGTTCATTAATTGTTTCACCATTTCATGGAACAGAGCTTCCACTCCGTTCGCAGATGCACCGGTACGGTAATAAAAATTTAACGCTGTCACACTAATGAGAACCGGGTTCAAACAAAATACACACACACAACTTCCATATTGAAATTCATCAAACGAAACAAAAAACAAAACAAAACAAAACACAAAAGTTAACATTCAACAATATCTCATTAAACAACACCTGGCAGGGAAGTGTTGTTGTTGGTGTTGTCGTTGTTGTTGCTTACCCAGAGACGATTCATCCCCTTTCATCCCCAGTTCGACAGTTTCGAGCTTGCTGGTACAATTAATTTATCTTCACAATTAAGTTTGCCTAGACGCAGACAGAACTTGTTTGCATTTTGATTTTCCTGCTTTATAGTATTCGTTGCTTTCTTTTTTTATTGTTGCGTTTGCCCATCTCTTTCCTACGCCCGAGCTCGTAAAAGCTCACAGCAAAACATAGCAACGAGCAACAAGCAGCATGGCAAACAGGAAGGTGGAAAACTTTTTTCACTTCACTTCCAGCCACTCGTTGTGGGTGTGTGTGTGTGTGTGTGTGTGGGTTTGCCATGCTCCCATCTCACTTATCTACGTGCTATGCTTTGTTTTTGTTGCTTGTGATATATTTTATTTCCATCAGCCCTGTCCCTGGATGGCGTAACGATCGTCAGAAAAAGTTCCACCGTTTGGGCCGTTATGTGTATTCCCATTCTATTCCAGACCCCATCCCTGCCCACGCCTCATCCCTGTTTCATTTGTTTTTGTGTTTCCACTCCCCCCCCCCTCCCCCTTCGTCTCTCTCCCCCCACGCGCCCCTTTCATCTAATGGAACTTCTCTCAGCTCCCTCCGGTTCATTCCGCTGGTCGTTCAGCACATCAAATAGAATGTTTTCCTAATTTTACGTCCAACTTTAGCCCATTGGCTACGTGTTTTATTCTGTCCATTCTTGATGCTTGATTCTTTGCTGGCTGCGCCGTCCACGTTGTTCGCCCCATCCCTGCTAACGAACGACAGGGAAGGCACTGCTGCCCAGCGCCGTGATCGAGCTGATGGTGAGAAAAGTTATCACTCACTTTTCCTAACGATGTAAACAAATTTTCCCCCGATGATGTGGTCATCGTCACAAATACGCTCCAGTGCATCCCGCCGACAGCAACACCACGGGGCGAATGAAGTACGGATGTGATAATGATGGGTGAAGTTTTCGATGGAGGCGCCCAGTCGCTCACGGGGAATGGGATGGCCTCCATTTGCCACAAATCGATATGGCACGACCAGCGTGGTAAGGGCAGTTGGAATGATTTTCGAGAGTATGAAAACAGAACGTGTTTGCCCGCACGCTGGTAAGGATGCCAGAGACGCCGTCAAAATTTCGGACAGAATAAACAGACCGTTCAATTTTTGTTGGCCTAATGGTACCGATGGTCTTTGCACGCGTGGCACGAAGGAAGCCGGTCGAAAGCTGGAAAGCTGTGCTGGTAACGTTTCGGCAAATGGTCGTAGATGAAAAGTTGCCGCTCGCACCCCGGGCCACAACGAAACCGCGACAGATCCGCCCCCCAACGGCAGATGACGTTGATTGTGTGTTCGCCGGCTAAAGGTTACCACTAGGTAACAAGACGGAACTTTTTTCGCCACCCAAAGTCGTTCCATATTTTTTTTGGTTCACTTCACACCCTTGCAGCGTAGCATGTGGTGGTGGCGTAAGATTGGTATGTGGTTTTGGGTAGTGATGGCGACAGACAGGGATACTTCAACGTCGGCTTGAGTTAAGTGAACGATAACGAGCATGGCAAAGCGGACTAAGCGCCAACCGCGCCATTGTTAAAGTGGGATTTACGTTACGGAAAAGCATCATCGTTTCTGCACCTTATTTTATACTTTATCTCGCTTTTTGGGCTTGTTAACGTTCGGATTCCTTTTCAAATGAAGCATGTTTGGAGGGTTGCTGCTAAACCACAATTTCGCGCCCACCACTATCATCGGATGGGCAAATGTTCACTCATGCCAGATGCTTTTCGCAGTTTTTGCTTTCGTTGCCACTCTGTTCATGAATAATCAATCAATCGCTTGCAATAGCGCTTTTCATTAGCTGGTTCAATTAGAAAATAGAGAGGGATAGAGCTATCTACCCCGAGAACTGATGCCGAAGCATTCGTGTTTATTCTCGCAGAAAAAAAGTGGGGTCGCCCCCCACCCCCACTGGGCGCTTGAACGTGAACGCGGGAGATATCTCGATACTCGGCACTGGGCATACCGCCTGTTCACCTTCTGGCCAAAGCCACACAAATGCACGCTAAATCAACGTCTGCCCGAACCTCGGGGATGTATGCAGCCGATCAGCATGGCCAAACGGTGTGTGGCTGTGTGTTCCACCAATCTGGGTGGACCAAAACCAGTGGAAAGCATGGGCGATCAAAGAGAGAACGGCCATACGTACACGGTGCAAAATGCATCACCGGACAAAATGGTGGCAGACGTTCTATTTTTTTGTTATAATGCAACTCCAGTGGTTCCATTTTTTTATTTATCTTCTACCAGCAGCGGCAACAATCAGCCACCCAACCAACAAACGGGTGTGAACCACAAACATTCACTGACGCAACGCCATGCTGCAGCACTAATGCGCTCGGCCTTTTTTCTTTCCGAGGCTCTGTCCCGGGTCGCAATGGTCACAGAAGCACTATTCACAATGCACCAGCGAGGTGAAACCCTTTTTTTCCATGAACTGTTTGTGCTATAAGATAAATGATGATGGTGGCGTAGAAATATTCGGGCCCAACTACGCGCTGCTAAGGATGAAAATCGTGCTATTTCTTTCTTTCTTTCTATTTTTTGTATCGGTCGGCTCTCTACAGCCTTTGGCGGCTGCGGCCGTTCTGTTGTGCTGTAGAAATTGTGCCGGATCGGATCGGAGACATGAAAATGGACACCCACGGCAGCATTATACTCGAGTGCACTCACCGGCTAAGGCCGGGTGATTTATTTTATCACACAAGATGAATCTTTCCAGCGCCGGGCCCTTGGTGATCATCTCAACCTCGAACGCTGCTTCTTAACGGTTTCGCAACATTAGCCGCGACCGGAAAGGTATGCGAGCGAGTATGAGATATGCGTGACAGGGAAGACGTTCCTGGGAAGAAGAGGGAGGAGAGGGGAGATGGAGGTGAAGTGGTTTAGTACACACACAGACAGGCACTTGCACACAGTCGCAAATTGGGTCGAGTTGTGCGAGCAACCAAATAGGTGGTGATTACCGTCGGTAATAGTAAGATATTTATAACCGATGTCTCCCGTTTCCTTCGGCACTAGCACTTTCGCTAATGGTCCAGTTCGAGAAACCCGTAAGACGTTCGGGGCTGTGGAATGGAAGTGTTCGCGTATCGTCACTGCACCCCAAATCGATCTGAACCCATTTATTCAACAAATGGTCAGAGTAAAACGTGTTGGCATGGTACTATATCTCATCACCCGTACCATTAGCTAGAGATATTTTTGTTTAGCGTGTAGAGATTTAGATAAATCACGCAACTATTGCGCCAGTAAGCTATGTCCTAGTGGTACTGCTGAGAAGAAGAGAAAAAATCAGCTTTTACGAATCTTATTTCCATACGAATAAAGCTTTAGAAGAATCGTTTGACATTGGAAATAAAAGATCGAGTATTAGTGNGAGAGCGGCACGGGGGGCTGCCGCGCCGTGGCAGATGGGCGAGGAGAGGCGCCCCCCCCCCCGCCCCCCCAGCCAAACCAGCGCCCCGCCCCCCCCCCCCCCCCCCCCCCAAACGGCAGATGACGATGATTGTGTGTTCGCCGGCTAAAGGCTACCACTAGGTAACAAGACGGAACTTTTTTCGCCACCCAAAGTCGTTCCATATTTTTTTTGGTTCACTTCACACCCTTGCAGCGTATCATCGGTGGTGGCGTAAGATTGGTATGTGGTTGTGGGTAGTGATGGCGGCAGACAGGGATACTTCAACGTCGGCTTGAGTTAAGTGAACGATAACGAGCATGGCAAAGCGGACTAAGCGCCAACCGCGCCATTGTTAAAGTGGGATTTACGTTACGGAAAAGCATCATCGTTTCTACACCTTATTTTATACTTTCTCTCGCTTTTTGGGCTTGTTAACGTTCGGATTCCTTTTCAAATGAAGCATGTTCGGAGGGTTGCTGCTAAACCACAATTTCACGCCCACCACTATCATCGGATGGGTAAATTTTCACTCATGCCAGATGCTTTTCGCAGTTTTTGCTTTCGTTGCTACTCTGTTCATGAATAATCAATCAATCGCTTGCAAGAGCGCTTTTCACTAGCCGGTTCAATTAGAAAATAGAGAGGGATAGAGCTATCTACCCCGAGTACTGATGCCGAAGCATTCGTGTTTATTCTCGCAGAAAAAAAGTGGGGTCGCCCCCCACCCCCACTGGGTGCTTTAAATCTATGAACGTGAACGCGGGAGATATCTCGATACTCGGCACTGGGCATAGCCCACCGTGGCCAAAGCCACACAAATGCACGCTAAATCAACGTCTGCCCGAACCTCGGGGATGTATGCAGCCGATCAGCATGGCCAAACGGTGTGTGTGTGTTCCACCAATCTGGGTGGACCAAAACCAGTGGAAAGCATGGGCGATCAAAGAGAGAACAGCCATACGTACTCGGTGCAAAATGCATCACCGGACAAAATGGTGGCAGACCTTCATTTTTTTTTGTTATAATGCAACTCCAGTGGCTCCATTTTTTTTATCTTCTACCACCGGCAGCAACAACCAACAAACGGGTGTGAACCACAAACATTCACTGACGCAACGCCATGCTGCAGCGCTAATGCGCTCGGCCTTTTTCCTTCCTAGGCTCTGTCCCGGGTCGCAATGGTCGCAGAAGCACTTTTCACAATGCACCAGCGAGGTGAAACCCTTTTTTTTCCTTGAACTGTTTGTGCTATAAGATAAATGATGATGGTGGCGTAGAAATATTCGGGCCCAACTACGCGCTGCTAAGGATGAAAATCGTGCTATTTCTTTCTTTCTTTCTATTTTTTTGTATCGGTCGGCTCTCTACAGCCTTTAGCGGCTGCGGCTGTTCTGTTGTGAAGTAGAAATTGTGCCGGATCGGATCGGAGACATGAAAATGGACACCCACGGCAGCATTATACTCGAGTGCACTCACCGGCTAAGGCCGGGTGATTTATTTTATCGCACAAGATGAATCTTTCCAGCGCCGGGCCCTTGGTGATCATCTCAACCTCGAACGCTTGCTTCTTAACGGTTTCGCAACATTAGCCGCGACCGGAAAGGTATGCGAGCGAGTATGAGACATGCGTGACAGGGAAGACGTTCCTGGGAAGGAGAGGGGGGGAAGGGTGGCCTAGTACACACACACACACATACAGGCACTTGCACACAGTCGCAAATTGGGTCGAATTGTGCGAGCAACCAAATAGGTGGTGATTACCGTCGGTAATAGTAAGATATTTATAACCGATGTCTCCCGTTTCCTTCGGCACTAGCACTTTCGCTAATGGTCCAGTTCGGGAAACCCGTAAGACGTTCGGGGCTGTGGAAAGGAATGAAAGTGTTCGGGTATCGTCACTACACCCCAAATCGATCTGAACCCATTTATTCAACAAATGGTCAGAGTAAAACGTGTTGGCATGGTACTATATCTCATCACCCGTACCATTAGCTAGAGATATTTTTGTTTAGCGTGTAGAGATTTAGATAAATCACGCAACTATTGCGCCAGTAAGCTATGTCCTAGTGGTACTGCTGAGAAGAAGAGAAAAAATCAGCTTTTACGAATTTTATTTCCATACGAATAAAGCTTTAGAAGAATCGTTTGACATTGGAAATAAAAGATCGAGTATTAGTGAGACATCTCTAAAAGTGAGCTTCTAAACATTTCTGCTGGGTACAGGATAATAGAGAATTTAATGTCCCGAGATCCAGCATCGCAATTGATTTGTGATAGAAATTGGATTTAAGGCTCATTTCAGTGGTAAGCTTTTGGGAGCAAAATTTCGGTTTTGCTTTATTAATGATGCGAATAACTACTTCTATTTATATGTTTTCGAGTTGAGAATCCCTGTCACTCACTGGATGTCAACAGAAGCCATGAGTGCCTTCGTTCAAAAACGCAACTGAAACATTTCAGTTCGAGTTCGTACAATTTATGTATTTGATTTAGCTGGATAACCAAGCTATCGTAAGCCTACATAACTATAACAATGTACATATCATTACGTAAAACAAATAAGGGACGCAGAAATGGATAAATAAATGTAATTGTCAAATCGTCAAACTAATCTGAGTAGAAATGTCCTAAGGTTGTTTAAATTTTAATTTTAAAAATCGACTTCATTTCCTAACGAGCTAATAAGTTTTAATCGTTTTTTATGAGAGGATCTTCCTTTCGATGGACTCAAATTTTGTCGATCTAAAATCTGTATTTAGTAACGCTCTAGACCTTAGAATCCGGCTCTAGACCTTAGAATTAAACGCTAGCAAATTCACATAGAGGACGGACATAGAGGGGCACAATAAAAAACTTAAACACTAAACGGGTCTTTAAAGTCCTTGGCAACTCATAGCATAAATCCTAACTATCGAAACGCTTTTGAAAATATGAGTTCTTAACGTTCATGAAAAGTAAGCCAGCTGCCCAGAAGGCTTCACGTTTTAGATTCACATTTAAATAACAGTTTTTATATAAAATCAATATTTTTATCCATATTTTAAAAGATCATTTTTACAACACTTTGACTAGAATGAATTCAAACACAAACCTTAAAATTCAAAATTTCTTAACTTAAAGCGTAATAATTATATCTGAGGAGTAACCAACAGTTCTGAAACAAAATTTTTAAATTTAAATAATTTAGCAAAAAATTCGAAAATAATTTCTACACAAATTTTGCACAATTGTATGCTTTAAATTGATCTATTGTTGCATATTGTTTTAACGATAAAAAAGGCATCCAAAAAGGACAGTCACCAATGGGACATTGGCGATTGGTCCAAACACCCGATCCGTCTATTTACGGCACGTATTTGTCCCATGCGTCCCATCCTTTCCAGCGTTTGCCAGTGCGCTTCGCGTTGGAGAACAAACAAACGAAAACAACCAAATTCTAAACCTTGCTGAGCCGAACAAATAATCACATTGCGTCCCCATTCCGCCAAGAATCGATAATAAGCCCGACGGGTCCGATGCAGGGCAGGCCGGTGAACCGGTGGAATGGTGTTCTGTCGCGCAAAACAAAGTTGTCACCCATCAGTGCGTTAATTTTTATGCACCATCCGGGGTCAACGGATGTTTTTTTTTGGTTCGTCTTTTATTTTTGGGACCCCATCCCCTACCCATTGTTGGCTCTTATCTTACCTTCCCTTTTCCACTCCGCCCACTCCCATCGTTCCACACCTTCTCTCGAGGCGAGTTTTTGAGCAGCTCGTGCCAAAAAAAAAAAAACCGCGAGCAACAGAAGCGCCCGAACACCCCGAAGTACAAACGCGCGCCCGGCGCTCGGCTAAAGTTTTATTGCAATTGGAATTGGTTTCCGCCAATCTCGCAATGGGTCCCCATATTGCAATTAAAAAGTTTTACATTTTATAGACCCCCACCGACAGCCCCCCCAAATCGAGGGTGGCACACGTCCTGCAACAGTGTCACTTAGTGGCAGTGGGCTAGTGACACTGCGCGAGTCACTGCAGAGAAGACAGAGAAGGCGAACGAGCGGAAAAAGAAAAGATCATCAACGCATCATCTGCGCCACCACCACAACCAAAGGGGAGGGTTCGTCGACAAAAGCAGGCGCAAAGCCTCCCCAGCCCAGCCAAGTGAGTGATCTTTTGGCCAACTGGGATAAAAAACTTTATCCATTCGCAATCCTCGACGCGCGCTTCATTACTTATTCATGTGGCTGTGGGTTTTCAGTCCGTGTCGTTCCTCACCGTCACCGGTGGTTAAAATGGGAAGGGAGAGCACGAAAAGAGAAAGAAGGACGAGGATGGGGGGGGTGAAGGCATGATTGAAGCAGCATCCCTGCACACTCCCCCGCCCCCCCACCCCATCCTTCTCTTTGCGCTTAGGCGCGAAATCGGAAAATGTGCAAGGCAAAGCACGCAGGCAAGGACAGCAGGCCGGTGTGTATATGCTTCAGAGGGCCGCATCGAATGGAAAAGAAAATCGCTAACGTATCGCTTCGGTAATTGAATGCGGCAAAACGGAAATAAATTTACCACC
>STHB01000004.1:10307825-10337721 GCA_018908115.1 Anopheles rivulorum
ACACTGGTTGTGGCGTACCAAAAAAACAACCAGTCCGTCCAGCCAAGGTTGCGCGAAACGCTGCAGCACGGAATTGCATTTTGCTGCACCTTAAGAATCTGTTTGACAAACTTCCGAAACAAATCTTAAGTTGTACAATGAACCACGCGAACTGGTCACCATTACAAAGGGTCTGCATTGGTCGTTAGCTGCACTCGTTGCCGGCGAATGAGAAACTTAAATCGCTTAAAGAAACGGTTTCGGTGGGCAAATCATGTAAAGAAACGGTGTGCAGTAAATGAGTGTGTTTCTTTTTAATTTAGAACAGAAATAGCCGATAGCAAATCTTAAGATAAACTTTTACCGGCATTGGGAAGGGTAAGTTTGTAAAGGAAAAGTGTGAATGTTATGAACAGGTTTATCGTAAAGCTCATAGCAAAAACGTAACGGACAACTATGGTTTAGGAGACAAAACGGGAAAAATAGAGGAAAAGAAAGGGCAATAAGTAAGTAAGTAAGTAAGTAAGTAAGTAAGTAAGTAAGTAAGTAAGTAAGTAAGTAAGTAAGTAAGTAAGTAAGTAAGTAAGTAAGTAAGTAAGTAAGTAAGTAAGTAAGTAAGTAAGTAAGTAAGTAAGTAAGTAAGTAAGTAAATTGCAAAAAAAGAAAAAGGTTTTCTTTTCAAAAACTGCGAAAAGAAACAACGAACATTTTTAGAATACCATATCAAAGAAATACAAACATAACAATAGCGATAGACTGACGCTTTTCTTCAGCTTTTGCACAATTCCATCCATACCACATGAAACAAAAACGATACACATCGTTACTGACCATTGCCCCGTTTCGATTTCAATCGATTGGAAAACTAAAGTTTTATATCCCAATTATGGGCAAACTTTCGAGGCCCGTGGACCATAAAATCCATTGCACACTGCAATGGCAAGCGCGCAACGCACTCAAACAAATTGAAAATTGAAATCCTACCTTCTCCATCTGACTCAGCTGCATTCGAAGGCGTATTTGTGACCCATCATCGGCTACCGACCGGTCTTCGAACCGGTGGAATCGGTGGCCAGCCAATCTTGCCAACTACCAAACCCCATACCAAATAAGCTTGCTGGTGCATTTCGCGAACTCGACAGAACCAATAAAAGATCCCATTTTTGTGCAATTCACCGTTACTGATACCCGGCATTGCAATGTGGTCGCTAGCGGCAAAGCAAACAGCAAATGGACATTGGTTAAAAGGACATTCTTACCAGTAGATACACACGAGGATACACCATCACATGCATGTATCTGTGTCGGGTGTACCTCGGTCACATTCTTCCACTGCAATGTGAATGCCCATGGACGAAGGTTGAGAAAAATCAAACGGATTTCCGGACTCGTTACCGGATCCGGTTGTAAGTGAACTTTTGCTGATCAAACATAGAATCGATGAAATGGGTTTTTGGAGGATTGCTCGCAAATTGAAACAATCGTTCGTTGTGTGGAAGCTGTTGCTGTACATTTCCGGGTTTTTCATTACCACCTTACGTTGTGCAATTGTCGTTCGTTGCTCTTGTGCGGATCACATCAAACGGATTTATGACAATTTTAAAACGATTCTTCTGCACAATCATTAGTTGCTTTGTTTATACTGCATCCAACCGGATTTCATAGCAAAAAAAAAATAAGATGCTGATGAGTTTTTCGTCGTTTTCCAAGTATTGCAGCTCGGAAACAATTGTCTAAATTAAGGCTGGAGATTTTTTTTTAAAGGAACACATGGACATAGCCGTGACGATTAATATCGATTCTTAAGAACTTTTTTCAATTAACTAAAAAACGGCCTTTTAGTAGTGGATGGCACACACATAAAAGCACTGCTGTTCAGAAATTTCTTGGTGTATGTCGGTCTTGAGTTTTAGAAGTTGAATAGTTTCATAATTTTTTTCGCATCTGGTATGATGCGCATCCACTAGAAAATTAGATTTACGGTCATATCTGGTAAACGAGTGAGTGCATCGAAATCGACACATGTGTGACGCGGCCCATCAATAACCAATAAACTCGGAAACTTTTGCATTCAAACAAATATCTCGCGAACAAATAAATAAAATTAACTAAATTTAATAAAGGAATGTATGTCCCGCTTTCAACAACATCTTGTTTGAATTTTTCCACAAAATAAATTTTGCAAGTAACGCTCCCGCGGCGTTATGAGCTGTCAGTGGCGTGGCGTTACATACACAACTGTCAAAACGACCTGATGGTCGAAACCTGCGCTATTGCTAAGTTGTGATTTCATCACAAACAACAACAAAAGCAGACTCTTCAACAAATGTTTTAAATCGCTGGAACAAATCGAAACGCTTGTTACTTTATCGCATACCCTCAGAACAGTTGGACCTTCCATTCCTGGTGCAGTAACGACTGGAGTGCATTGAAAAGTAAGTACCCTTGTTACCGTGCATCGAAGTGAAGTTTTGTTTTGCAAAGCGAACTGCTCCCTCCGCCCCAAACGCCAGCATCGATCCTCCACCGTTGTAAAGCAAAACGAGTTCTGACCTTCGTGATCACGCGATAACCAACAGCAACGCTGTAAAGGAAGAAATGTAACGCAAAAGCCACCGTTCTTTATCACACTCACCGATATCTGCGTCATAAGTTGACATTCTGAAACAAAGAAATGCACGATCATTTCCGTGCGATCCGTATGAATCATTGTGTGTGTACGTGTGGTTCCAGGGGGGCGTTTTTTAATGATTGTTATGATTTTTGTTCTCCCTATTTTCAGGTGATCATCTAAGAAGGGAACAACAACGATCCATCATGACGATTCCGTCGGTTTCGTACAAACAATTTGGTGATATTGCTCAACCGGTCGCAACGGTTGGTACGAAACGATGGATTGTCCTGTACATAATGGTCACGGCGGTACTGTTGACCTCGCTTGCCTGCTGGAACAATCTATCGGGAGGATCATTGATCGAAATATTGCGCGATGAAGGTGATGATGTACCGCCGCCACATACGCAGTACGCTAAGATGGCACGCTATCTGGTGCATAAGGCCGGTAAGACGATCGTGAACGATCTTTTCCTCTGATTGCTATTTGAATGTGAATGTTTCTGTTTTGCATCGCCTATTAGAATGGGTTTCGATGGGTTCCCTTTCGACAGTGGACGCCATCAAGGGTTTCCCGATGGTAAACATCATTTCGGTGGCGGACAGTGCACGAGGCGAAAAGTCAACCGGTGTGCTGTACTTCTACCTTACCATGCTGGACTATACGGCTCAGGATCTGACCAAGGACAACCGGCTCACCGTGATGCTAACGCTGGATCAGGACAAGTACTGTACGAAAAATGGTATGGATCCAATGGAACCAACCTGTGCACGTATCATGGTCTCGGGCCACGCAGACAAAATCCAAAACGGTACCGATGAGTATGCGTTCGGTTCGCGAGCTATGTTCAGCCGCCATCCAGCAGCAGAAAAGTGGATTAAAAGTAAGTTCGATTGGAGAGTGAAGTGGTCTCGTTGACATTCACCAACCAACGTACATTCGCGTTATCTGTTTCACCCTTAATCCCTTGCTTAAACACTTCCATCGTCTTCCTTGCCTTTCAGCCGATGGACATAACTTTTTCCTCTGCAAGTTGAACATTACGCAAATCGCCGTACTTGACTTTTACGGTGGTCCGCACTACGTTACCGTGGACGATTACATGGCGGCGGATCCTGATAAGCGGCTGGCAGCAGCTGACGACAGCAGCAACAACAGCGAACGCAAAATTCCGCCCCGTTTTTCAACAACACCAGCCATCACGGTTGAGTGAGAGGACTTGGCAATTGCGAAAGGTGTTTTTAATTAAGAAGAACGAATGTACGATAAGCACGGTATAATATGCTGTCCGTATGTGATAATAGTAAATCCGGAAAATCATAGAACAGATAGCAAAAGAACGAGAGAAGGAGAGATAATCGGCAGACTGTTAGGAAATCTCCAATCAGCGCTTCTAAAGGTCGAATGCACAAAGAATGCATTCCAAATTTGTGTACCTTACGAATGTGCCTCCGTCTGATAAAGCTCACTTACTTTGGCTTTAATCGCAATGCAGTGTTTGTGAGAGTGATAATGTTGCAACAATAGTAAGGTGTGAATAGTTCATTGGAAGGGACACGGGGAGGGCTTTTAAAATGTGGTTTATCCAAGCAGACTATTTCAATCGGATGAATAAATTCATATTTGGTACAGATTTTCCATATTTTATACAAATATATCAGTGTGGAGTTTTTACCACTATAAACGACTATATTTGAACTTAATTTTCACACGTGGTTTTGACGAAATGCACGATCATTCGTTCCAAACTATGTATTGAAACCTGACTTCGAAGACTTACAGATATTTAATTTAATTTTTCGACAATTCAAAACAAGAATTTGTTGGAAAATAATGAACATAAATTCACCACCACCACTGTTTCATTTTAACCTCCCAATTGAATTTGGCAACACTGCCTCCACAGAATGACACTTACGTTCAGTTTGACATTTCTCTCGTTCGCGGTATTTTATCATTTCGAAAACACAAACCAAAACATCACACGCATTTGCGCACTAATCGTCGGAAAATACCGTTGCACCGTACAGAACCGGAGGTAAACAGCATGTTTCCGATTAACAGCGAACCGAAACGACCCGATCCCGAAAAAGCACACGCAGTAGACGACCCGGAACCGGTACACCTGCAGATACTATCTGCCAGCTTTGGCCACACAGCTTTCCGGCCGATGCAATGGCGCATTATCCGTTCCATCGTCGTTGAGCAACGCGATAATTGTGCAATAATGGCCACCGGGTACGGAAAGTCGCTAACATACCAGTTCCCGTCCGTGTTTCTCAATCGCATTACGTTCGTGGTATCGCCGCTGATCAGCTTGATGCAGGACCAAGTGCTATCCCTAAACCTGTGCAACATTCCCGCCTGCCTGCTCGGTACGGCTCAGCGTGAAAATCCTGTACCGGACATAAAGGCAGGTCAGTTCCGCGTCGTATACCTGACACCCGAGTACATAACGTCCGACGCCGGGCAGGCGTTGTTAAAATCGGTCCAACCACAGCTCGCACTGATTGCCATCGATGAAGCTCACTGTTTGAGCAAATGGGGGCATGATTTTCGGCCGGCCTATCGGCACCTAGGGCTGATTCGCCAGATCTGTCCGCTGGTGCCAATTCTCGCCGTTACAGCGACGGCCACGCAGAAAGTTCGGGACGATATCGTACAGTGTTTGAAGCTGGTGAAGCCACAGATTCTCTGCACCGGGTTCGATCGGCCGAACTTGGAGTTTATCGTGAGACCTAAAGGTACTTTAGGACCATTGCATGACATACGGCCCCTGCTGACAGAGAACCGCGAAGGAAGCACCATCATCTACTGCTTGACGCGCAAACAAACGGACGACATCGTTAAACTCCTGCAGGGCAAGGGCATCCAGTGTGAGGCGTACCATGGTGGCATATCGCTAACGCAACGCAAACAGGTGTTGGAAAGTTTCGTTAACGATCGCGTGCGCATCATCGTGGCAACGATCGCGTTCGGTATGGGCATCGATAAGCCGGATGTCCGGCTCGTCGTACACTACGGTGCAGCGAAGGATTTGGAAAGCTACTACCAGGAGGCTGGTCGTGCCGGGCGCGATGGCCAACAGGCCCGGTGCATCATGTTCTGGAGTCAGGCCGACTTCAAAACGCATGCAATTCTGCGCTCCGAAAGTTCAGGCTCGTTGAAGGAAAACCAGGAACAGCTGGCAATCAAGATGGGCGAGTACGTGGAACTGCGCGACTGTCGGCGCCGATTCATACTGAACTATTTCGAAGGCGTACTGACGGAGGTGAACAAGGCGGAGGAAAAGGCGACGGTAGTGAAACGATGCTGTGATAACTGTACCCGTGGCGGTGTGGCCAAAGATTGCGAACGGTACGAAGGTATCGATGCGGACGGGCGGTACAACTTTGCGACCGATGCCGAAATGCTGCTGCAAGCGATTAGTGCATTCCACAATGGGGTGAACCTTAGCTTGCCCACCTTGCTACTGCGCGGCTCCAAGAATAAGAAGCTTCACGAACGGTTCTACCAGCACACACTGTTTGGGAAGGGCAAACACAAGGATGAGGACTGGTGGAAAGCGTTAGGGTCATTGCTCGAGAGGGAAGGCTACCTGAGCAAGGTGAAGGTCGCAAACAATTACAACAAGTTTGCACAAGCAATTTATCACCAACTTACACCCACCGGCAAACGATGGCTCAATGCGTGCGAGAAAGATCGCCAACTGCTGATGAAACCAACGTCCAGCATGTTCAAATCGCTAAAGGTGATTATACCTGCCTCGCTGTATGAGAAAACACAACTCCCAGTCGTACGAACCGCCACCAAACAGCAGGATCTAACGCACGAGCTCGTGAAATCGCTGCTCAAGAAACGGGCCGAACTGGCCACAACGTTCGAGTGTATGCCGTACATGATCGCTTCGAATGCGGCCCTCCACCAGCTGGCCACCCGGAAACCGTTGAACCTGCAGGAGATGAAAGACGCCCAGCTGGATGGATTTTCCGACGCGAAGCTGCAAAAGTTTGGCCGGGAGTTTTTGGTTTGCATACAGCAACAGCTCAGCTTTCTGCCCGGTTCCTCCTCATCCATCCATCCACCGAATGAGCAGCGTCATGCCCGGTACGAGCAACTGAACGAAACGAAATCGACCAGCTTTGCGATGTGGAAGAACGACAAGAAATCGATCACCGATATTGCCACCGTACGCAACCTGAAGGAATCGACCATCTTTGAACACCTGTGTGAGGCTATTCGGGTTGGGCTACCGGTTGAACAGACGGAACTTGTCCGGTTGGGTGTTGGGCCGGATGTGTACGCAGCGATAGCAAGCCGTTTGCCACCGAATCTGGAAGCACCGTGTACGCTAACGTCTATCAAGGAACGATGCCCACCGGAGATTACGTTCAATCAGTTGAAGGTGGTTCTTGCCTGGGAAAAGCAAAAACGAATCAACGCAAAGGAACAGCCCGAAGTGAACGAACGAGTACGAGCGATCGACGGTACGAAAGCGGTGCAAGAAAACCCCGACAGTGTGCTACTTAAGGATATGCTTTCCGACGACGATGAAGATTTATTTGTGACGGAACAGAAAGAGACAAGCGGGTCGAAAAATTCCATCGAACAAACCCCCAACAGTGCCATCGACGATATGCTTAATGATGACGATGAGGACATGCTTGACTTGGCCGAACTGGATCGCCTGGAAGCGTCGATCGTAGGTGAGGATGATGCGTCGATCGCATCATCATCACCATTACAAGAAATCCCACCGAGTGCAGTACAAACGGAACATCCTGCCAAAACGAATGAACCACGCGAAAAGTCACCAGTGGCGGAGACCGAACCGAAGCCGCTGAAACCGCCCACCAAAGGGCGCACAGTAAATTTAAAGCGCATTATGTACGAGGACGACGATGAAGATGACAGTGATAAAGAGGATAAGGATGTGAATCAATTGTTTACCTTCCGGTTACCGAAACGGAAGGCATGAAGAGGAAGTGCAACTATTGTTTCTGGCTTATCTTTGGGCTGGCTATGCTCTGCCTCATCCACAGCAACGGCTGGTGGGTAATAAATCAGATTCGTTTAACTATTTCCTGTCCTTTTTGCGTTCGGTTGCTTCCCCGGTACACAGGCGTATCACCGCGTGGAACAGTTTCAAATTACGACGACCGTTGCACAAACAGTGCCATCCATTTGAAAGACACAATCAATGATAATTCTGACCGTACGTGTGGGCCCTTTCTTATAGGCCGAGAGTTCCTTAATGTTTGATTAAGACACAAAAGAGACAGACCCGCAAATTGAAGGTCCCCGAGTGTCTTTTCTGTCCGGATGTGGGGATCTTCAATCCAACCAGCATTTTGGAACGACATTTCGGCGTAGTTTGTATAGTGGATAGCTTGAAAACGTTGAGAAAAACATATGGCCCTCCTACCTAACAAGCGCTTTTAATGTGCCTTCTGCTAATGCACCTCCCAAGGGGTTCATTCTCGCTATGCTCGCCACACTCTCTATGCTGCACATACACTCTCTATCTCTCCCATGCGTCCATGGTTCCTATTTTCTCTCGCCCATTCGGTTTCGCTCTCGGAGCACGCGGGCATGGTACGCAACCCCGATGGACCGGAGTTGGTGGCAAATGGTTGCGCATTCGCTCGCATACGGCAAGCGTTGGTCCGCCAGGCAAGTAGCAACAAAAACAGCTGCGTGCGATAACAGCGTCGTCGTCGTTGGTCACCGATTTGGCGCGCTTTGTGTTGCATGCATGTGTGCGAAATAAGTGATAGGCCAGTAGTGAATCCCTAGCAATGATAAAACCAAACGGTGGTGGTTTAATTTAACAATTAATTCCACGGTTAAGAAAAGAAGCCCATTCGAAAGGACGCGTGTCTTCGAGTGCGTGTGTGTGCGCGTGTGTGTGTGTGTGCGTGTGTGTGTGTGAAGGGAAAGTTTAAAATTCAAATGCTTGAGTCCGTTGCGGTACGGTGAGCTTTGCATTAGAACCGTCTGCCAAGAGCGCATTCACAATGGGCCAGGAACAGGAACACGGGGAGATCGATGTCGAAGAGAACCAACGGAAAGACATCGAACAGCAGCAGCATCAGCAGCAACAGGGTGATGAATCTCCTGCCCAGCTTAAGAACGGGACGGCTAAGCTGACCGTTCAGTCGGCGGGCGATCTGAAGCAAACCATTCTCGATGGGCTGGAGAAAAAAGGCGATCGTGGTCTATGGCTATGGTAAGTGATCGCGCTCCTTCATCCGCTTCCAACTTCCATCCCGAAACCATGACCCATGCTTCCCAAATAATGCGTGCGTCCATCCATGTGCCAAACAACAGCACATGTGTGGTGAAGGCAGGTTGTTGCAAAACGGCACCAGAGCTGCCGGCATATCTGGGCAGGATAAAAATAAACGTTCACTCTCTGTATCGCTTCCGATAAAGATCCCACGCGGGCAGCTTTGGTTTGGTTTGCTTTTTTGGCACGCAGGAAGAAAACATGTCTTTACGACGTAGACAACCGAAGTAACAAAAACACACACACACATGAAGGATTCTAGCGTTCCGTTCTCCCTCTTTTCACTCTCACTCTCGGTCACGTTCCTCGATCGATCGCATCGAATGAGGGGAAAAGTGAAAAGATGCGTAAAAATACATTTCCCCTGTGTGCCGAAGGTCACACCGTTGTCCGAACGTGGAGGGTGCGTCCCGTGTCGTCATGCTCACGGCAATAGAAACACGTTCTCTGCAAACGAAACACGTGCGCGTACTGGCGTTCACTGGCTGTCGGGCGATCAGACGACCGAGGTGGAATGCGAGAAAGCGGAGTTTGTGAGCCAGAGAAGGAAAGGTTCTTAACACCGATACTTTCTCTTGTCGCTGTCGTATTTTATAATCTCATACGAGTTCAGATGTTCCCGGGGATGAAGTGGACGTGGACGAGAGGGACGCTTTCATCACTTCAATGGCTTCCGAATGGCCGCGTCTCTAAGGTATGAAGTGCTTCTAATTGAAGTACGCAGTAATAATCAACTGTAACTAGCTGGCGTAAGAAAGGGCACACTAGTTGCGAGACATTCCACAGGAGGTTGTGGAATGCTTAGCTCTTTTAAGTGATCAAATTAGTACCTTACTAAGAAAGAGAGACGCTATTTTTGTTTGAATTTCCATCCCTTATTTGTTGAAGTTGTACGTTAAAAACTTCGACGAATAAAGCTCCATTTTGGCGTCTCCGTACAGGACCGTTGTGAGCTCGAACCCCAGAAGGAGATAAGCGCTGCCTAAAAATGAATTCATAGCGTCAAATGCAAGAGCTATATGTTACGACCAATCAAACATTCCCTTCCTATCGGCTGAGGTCATCTCTTGCCAGTTGCCGCCAGTGGAGTGAAGATTTGAGGGACACCGATTCCGTGGCATAGTATCGCCAAACGGCCAATAGTACGGCCACGGCCAATGGGTTTAGCTGCAAAACGTGCGCTAATAGAATAAATTATAATTCCAAACACTGGACAGTGTAATTATCAGGTGGCCGTTGCGGGCCAGCACAGTACTCCAATGTTTTGCCGTCCCGAAGCGCCGTGAAGGCAAAGACCAAAAAAAAAACAAAACAGAGGCAGCAAAGAATTTATAAACATTGGCAGGTTTAACAACTGACCTTTGGCTACGTCGGGTCCACCACCGTCCTCTATCACCGATGGTCCGGTGTGCGTGTAATCGAGTAAGGCAGAAGGTAGTTTACTGAAGCGATGAGCCAAAGAGTGTTCCGGTCCTTATCACCAAAACCGACGGAGTACGCGTCAATTCCTTCAACCCCAAACGTTCGTTACTTGCCACACGGAGGCACAGAGTTCGGCACAGGTTTGCTCCAGGTTCATCTCGATCGAATCTGGCACTCATATCACCTTTTCCGCACAATGGACCTCATCTTGGGCGTACTTACGCCACTCTCATTCAACCCGCTATCTTGCCGTCGACAGTGGCATCAAGACCTTTTTTTTATGATGGGCCGTACGTATTGCTGTATTGTTATCAATTCAGACGAGTCCACTGAGGGCAGTATTTAAATACAAAGACCTGACAACCGGGACCGAAAAGGATTTGCACCATTTGATTGTGCTGACTCAAGAGGGCCCTCTGCGTGCAAACAATCAGCAATTCGCGCTCTTGTCACTGGTCGGTGACTGCCGGCTTATCGTGTTCCCGATGCCATCAGAAACACTTCCTCTCTACTGTTAACGACATTCATCCGCATCTGAATGTTACGGGTTGGGAATCCGTACGTGTGATGAGCATGCAAAAAAAAACAAACGAACCACACACTAAATGCACGGTTATCGGGGTAGTTTAAATGTCACCATAATGCGCTGTAACGTACAGCAGCACCTGTACACCGTACCGGTTGCGATCATCAAGGGCACGTGCGTGCTGAAACGATCAAACCAGGTGGGCACACGATATTGCCAAGGTCGGTGACTTTTTTTTTTAATACACCACAGCCATGGCCGCCGTGCATTGAAACGGCAATGCAATGTCCGAATGCCCCCGTAATTAAATATACTACCGAAACTGTCGGCCGGTCCAAACGCAATAAAGTCAAACGCAACGAGAACTTGCCCCCAGAGGGCATTGAATTTTGGTTGCTTTTTTTATCAGCACCGGGGCCAACGATCTTTCGGCACTTGAGAGGTTCACAGGCAATTCGGTTTTTTTTTTTTGCAAACGAGATTTACCATTAAAAATTAACAGATAAGCATCAGATTATAACTGTCGGGTGTAGCGACAGTTTTCGTCCGTGCCATACCTTATCAATCAGCTCCAGGAAATCGGTGACCATATAGAATGCTATCTTATCGCAATCGGATTCACATTATGCAAGCGAGATATCGGAACGAGCGATCTTCTCTACGCCGGGTCAATTCATTGTCAAATATCCGCACGCTACCTTCTGTTCCAGGGCATTGTTCATCCTGTGCCTGACGCCCAACATTCTCAACGGATTTCACGTGTCGTCGTACGTGTTTCTTGGCCAGGTGCCGCACAACTACTACTGCATCGTTCCCGAGCTGCTGCAGGCTGGCTGGAGCCATGAGGAGATACGCAACATAACCTCACCCACGTAAGCCTGCTTCCCGCAATCCCACAATACATGTCGCTCAGTGACTAACATCTCTATCTATCTCTATATACAGTGGCAGTACCAGGAACGGAACCTGTACAATCTACCCGTGGAACTATGGGCAGCTGAGCGAGCTTAACTACAACGATGCGCTCAGCTACACCCAGTCCCATCCACCACCGGCCGAGGTGAACTGTCTCGCAACGGGACGTACCGGTGCCGGTTGGCACATGTACTACGATCAACCCGACGGTGTTTCGATCGTGCCGGAGTGGGATCTACTGTGCGAACGGACCGCGCTACGCTCCACGGTGCAGGTGGCACTGTCGCTCGGCAAGTTTGTCGGTGCCTCCACCTTCGGTGTCATCTCGGACAAGTACGGTCGCAAGACGAGCTTCACGATCGCGGCCCTGTTGTACATCGTGGCGGGACTGCTGACGACCTTTTCCCCGTTCTACGCACTGCTGCTGCTCGGACGCATTGGGCTGGGAGCTTCCGCTTCGGGCGTTTTTTATCCAGCATTTGCACTACGTTAGTATAGTAGCGCTCGCAGGGAGCAAACGAGCTCCTTATACATATGGTCTCTCTACATTATCTAATTCTTTTTTTTTTCCAGTAACGGAAAACATTAGCAAACGCCACCGGTCCTGGATGAGCATTGCGTTCAACTTTTCCTATCCGCTCGGCATGCTGTGCCTTGCGCTGGCCGCGTACCTCATCAAACCGTGGCGAGATCTATCGCTCGCCCTAACAGTGCCCTCCTTTCTGCTCGTCATACATCTCTAGTAAGTAAGCTCCGAGTCAAGCAAATGTTTGCCCCGTGGTTAAATTGTGCCCCCTTTCCCACGGTTAGCTTTCTCGTCGAGTCGCCACGCTGGTTACTGAGCAAAGGACGCGAACGGCAAGCGTACCGGATGGTGTTCGGACACAGCGCACCAGAGGAGCTGGTCGATAGTGCAGCCGTGGCGGAGAAGAATCAAGATGCGGATGGTTCGGAATCGGAACCGGCCGCCGGCGTACCGTTCGGCACGAAGCTAAAGCAATCGTTTAGCGAATTTACCAAGCTGTACGGAACGCCAGTACTTTGTCGCCGTGCGCTTATTTGTCACTTTACCTGGTGCATTACGTCGCTGTGCTACTACGTGACAGGTATGGTTGGGGACACGGACCACACTAGCTTGCACTGTACTGTTAACACTTGCCCATCTCTCCGTAGCTCTCAACGCGGACAACTTTGCTGCCAATCGAAATGTGTACGTAGCGACCACCGGTTCGGTAGACATCGTGGCGTACATACTATCGATGATCGTACTGGCGTACTTTGGTCGGCGTAGCTCCTCGTTTTGCTTTTTCCTGTACGCGGGCGTCTGTCTGCTGGTTGTGCTAGCGTTTCCACAGAACAACACAACGCTTCTGGTAACGTTTGCGATGTTGGGGCGTGTTGGTATAACTGCGGTGTACGCGATCGTGACGCTGCACACGGCCGAACTCTTCCCAACCGAGATACGCAATACGGCGCTCGGCATCTGTTCGACGATGGCGCACGTTGGCTCGATCGCTGCACCGTACATTACGGATCTGCTCGGTCGGCTTGCCTGGTGGATACCGACCACGATCTGCGGCTGTGCGGTGCTGTTGGCCGGTGCGCTCACACTGCTACACCCGGAAACGCGCGACGCTACGCTGAAGGATCATGCCCAGCAGGAACAGCACGTGCGCCACCGCACCGTCGACGACGAAGAGATGCACGAGAAGGATGAAAAATAAATCTAAGCGGGTAACTAAACCGGGGAAGGTGCTAATGGCAAATGGAAAAGAACCTTCCTCGTGTAAGACTAAACTAAGAACTAGAGGGAGAGAGAGAGAGAGAGAGAGCGAGGGAGACACTAACACGGTTTCGATTAAGTGGAATAAGTGTAAGGAAGCAGTTTACTTTAAGCCGAACCAATTATGGTACCGATCGGATAGTGCTGCAGATAGTAGCCGACGTCCGTGTATACGCCGGGCGTACCCGGTGCACCACAGCCCACGCCGTACGAGATGATGCCGCGCAGCACAAACTGGGTCGAAAATCGCTGCCGGCACACGTAACCACCGCCGGAATCGCCCTGCAAAAACGAACAAAAAAACAGAGTGTGTTCCTTTAATTGTACGTTTGCAGGTGATCGTGCGACACTCACCTTGCACGCATCGGACCGTCCGATGGCACAAAACATTCCAGAGTCGGGTGGCGGTGCGACGACCGCACCCATCATTCCAATGCAGCTGTCCAGATCGAGCGCCAGCACGGTGCCATAGTGGAGCGTTTTGCTGATCGGTCCATCGTACGAATCGGACCCATACCCGAAGATGTAACACTGCTCACCATTAATGGCCTCGCGGTAGCTTTCATTCACCGGCAGGCGCAGCAACGGTGGTTCGTGTGGATCGGATTCCAGCTTACGGGATGTCGGGATGGGTAGGGCCGCACGCAGCACGGCAATATCGCCCACCATCGTTACACTGCAATGAAATGAATGCAATCAGTATGGTAGGAAAGCAGCAACATTCGTTTTACGGAACTTACGGATTGTAGCTGCGTAGAATGTGTGTCTCGACGATCGGGAAACGGTCGGCGCTGCTGTCGTTCAGATTGTGTCCACCGATCTGTGCGAAGATTTGTGTAAGATTGCCCTTTTTGCTAGGCAGAAGATGGACAGTGAACGATATTAGTAAGCAGGTTGATCAATGTTGACAAAAGAATGATATTTTTTCGTTTTTATTCGAAACCCAATTATAAGGGAAACGAGCGGGTAGATCATAAATGGAACAATCAGGCACGAGTTTTACTATACGTTTGTGTTCGATATTAAGTATAAGATATAAGCAAATAGTTGTTTAATAATAACACAAATTAATACATATTGTTTGAATATTTGCTTTCTGTGATCATCATATCCGAACTAGAGTTGAAAAGAATTACTCATCTAAGAGAGTTGAAACAGAAAGTCATATAAACACTCGTTAAATGTTCAGTTGCAAATCAACTCCAGCGTGAATAATCCGCATTGATTTATTGCAAATTTGTGACAATGCATGAGTAACAAGTTGGTTGAGTTTGCTACTCGCTCTGGTGATCCCAGCTGATTCACGATTGCTGAGCCTGTTGCCAGTTGGTCAAATGTTTATAACAAGTAACTACGTTCACTCAGTTTAATACATTCGCGAACGGATGTTGATGTACTGGCCTGCAAAACATCTCAACCCTGTGGTGTGTTAGAACACGCACATGGCATACGATATCGGAGTACTACGCTCGACAGACGTGTTCTAGCTTCCGGTACTTTGCTTAGTGCGTATTGTTTGGAAACATGAGAGTGAACACAACACAATGAGTAACTTTGTTTGAAATAACCTAATGAACGTAACCGAACCCGATAACTCTGTACCATTAGTTGTTCGCTCGCTCTTCCAATATTCGTAATGAAATAATACAAATTCTTTCCATAAATTCAAATAGAGTTACCTAAACACTTATACTAACAGTCGGCACAAAGAGTAGCGAGACGATTCCTTTAAATCTCTTCATTTGCTGAGTTGAATCCGCACATCCACATGCAAGATTCAACTCACTCACAGACAACCTGTGCCTCATAAGATTATCACTTGAACGTTTCATTCCCTCACAATACTTACAGCGAAATAATGCAGTGAGCCGCGGTCAGAATCCAACCTTCACCGAGATGTGTGCCGCCACAAAAGTGTGACCGATTGTCGCCGGCCAGCTGCAGCGAAACGGCAAATGGAAATGACACCTTCCGGTCACGATCGGACTCACTGCGCACGATAGCACCGATCGGCCGTACTGGCAGTAAAGCTGCAAGCAGCAACGGTAGCATCATCATGCAACGTGCCATCACGACACGTCCTGCACCTGCACTGGGAACCTGGTAATGGTTAGAACGAGATCGAAAACAAAACGCACACACACACACACACAAATCCCAACGGTTTTCATCTGCGTTTCGCAAGTTCATTAGCTGAACGATTCTTTATTATTAAGGCATATTTTAACCAAGCGTAGATACAACGCACAGGAATGGTTCAAAACCTCACGTAAACGGCTGTGTCAATAGTGTCAACATCTTAGAGGCTATAAAAACAAGCGCGATCGCTTTCGGAAGCATTATTGTTTGCGTCAGTACTGCTTGCTTGCCAGTTTTGTATCATTTGTTCGTGTACGCGCTCGGTCAACTGCTTCGCGTCACCGCGTACCAAAACGGTACACACCTGATAACTATATTAACGAAAAACGATGAAGGTAATGTATTACGAGTAAACAATTTTGAAGCAAATTTTTATAATTATTTTGAAATAAAAGTGTGTTGAAAAGTGATGTTAAGGGAAGGAAAGTAATTGGAGGATAAAAAAGCAAAATTCAATCGTCTTGAAATGGGAATACAAATCCAATTCAAGGTATACAATAACATCATGGTAAATTGATTTGGTTTCATCCTATTCAATCGATCGAATGGATCTTCATACGCATGGCCTCACCGTCACCATCCTCCATCAAGGATACGGTAGCCTTTAGCGTTTTGCCCAGCAGCTCTTCATCATCCTTGGTATTTTGCTGCAACGCATCCGGATCTAGAAATGGAATTAGCAAAAAAAAAATACAAGCAGGAAAAAAGAAAAGAAAAAGATGAATCAATCCGTGGCCAACAGATAACACACACTCGGTAACACTACACCCGTAAAAATGCAACTCACTGTCAACGAAGCATTCGCAGACGAATATTTTGCGCGTCATTCCGACAGGATATCGGCGACAGTTGGCCGTCTCCCCGTTCAGGGAGCGAATGATACCGAGATCTAGCAGATAATACTGCAACTCTTCGTTCTTGGCAGCGAGCATCGCGCGGCACCAGACACCATCAAACTGCAGCAAAAATGCTTCATGATCACCTTCCGGTTCGTACGGGTTGGGATCGTTACAGCCATGCCGCTCGCAGTCGCTGACCACCTTCGCATATGCCTCTTGGTCCGTGGTCAGTATAACCGACATCTGGTTGGTAATGTGTAGCTCGGACGAGTCCACTACCATCAGCTCGACCACTTCATCCATCGGCAGATCAAACTCTGTGAACTAAAATTGATCGTGAGAATTTTCAACAATACCGCAGACAGCAAACCGGCGGCAAAAGAAACAAACACTTACATCCTCGGCTGTTACCGGCACATACACATACGGCACATACGATGCTGGGTCCACAATTGGAACTGTTGCGGCAGGTTTCTCGTTCACAGCAGGTTTTTCCTCATCAACCTTCGCCATCTCTTGCTCTTTTTTGACGATTTCGACCAACTTGGTGCTCAGCTGGTACAGTTCCCGCCGATGGCGTAAATCAATCACTTTGACGGGGGTTACGACGCGTATTTTTGTCACCTCGAACTCTTCCATATCCAGCAAACCGGACAAAAACTCTTCAACCAGGCGCGTGAACGTTGGCACACCGTCGATCACCACGCCGTGCGTGTAGCACATACCGTACTGAATCTCCTTGTCCGGAATCTCTTTCAATTCGTTCCAGTTGACCGTCTGCGTGTTGCCAAAGTCGGGGAAAAATACGCTCACCCGAGTACCTTCGATTGACTTTACCATGGCACGATAAAATTCACCATCGAACGGAGCGAACAGTATGTCATCAACCTTCGGTGCCTCCTGGATTATCTGTTTCACTCCACGCGCACACTGTACGGAGCGTTTGACAAAGTCCAGGTAACGGTTCGGCTGTCCATTCTCTTCCTGTCCCGATCTGTACACGTACAACATGTTGTTCGTAACGTACGAAATTTTCACCAATTCTCCCTCCCGTGGTAAAGCACCATATGAAATCTCTCGCTTCGGAACTGTCACCATCTTTTGTTGCACTCGCTTGGCCAGCTTGGAAGCAGCTGGAACTTCCTTCGGGGTTACGTTCTTGGTTGCATCTGCTTTGCCTGGTTGAGATTTATCAATTGCAGAGGCCGCCATTTTCGCCACCAACGCTTCTTGTCTTTCCTGCTGAAGCTGCAAGGCCATATTCTTAATCACGTTCGTAGGTATGTTACACGAAGATGTTACGTTTGTGGGAACTTTTTCCACTGGTTTCTGTACGGACGGGTTTCCGCTGGCCGGACGTTTATTTGGCGACTGCTGCTTATGCGGTCCATTTTCTTTGTTTACCTTCGGCTGATTCGGCACTTTAACATTCTGGTCAGCCATTACGGGTCCAGTGTTGAAATTGTTGTTGTTGTTTTGGTAGTTGCTGAGAATGTTTCCATACGGTGGCATTATCATCGGTGGTTCCGTAGATACATAACCACTTTGCACCCGCACCAAACGCCTGAAAAGTCGATCAAATATGTTTAACAATAATTTCAACAGCAAATGCATGCAGGGGAAACGTTTGCGTTTGCCTGCAAGACAAGAATGATGCTTCTTGCATACGTACGGTAAACAATGGATGATGTGCGATGGCCAATCGTTTCTTTGGCAAACCTCTCCGCAATAGTATGTGCCACATACAAAGCATTGAAATGAGGCACCACCCTTGCGACAACAGAAGCACATGTTAAACATGCCCATCATCAGCGGCATCGGTTCTGACATTAGCGGAGCATTTAAGATCGGTCCGTTGTGTTGAGCAGCTCTACCGGATGTCAGGCCGGAAGTGGAGGCATTTTCCTGTGGTTGGTGCGATGATATTGATAAACTGCTTCCTTTAAAGCTTTGCTAGAGTATTTCATTTTAACCCGCAACCCGCCCGGAAGAGATGATTAGAACACTTTTTGAAACTTTGTTGATGACAGCACATTGCAGCACAACATAGTAGGCTATCGCTGCAATAAAATGCCTTCACACTCGCAAACAGTACCTTATTGTCCGTCGGTTTCTTTGGACGTATATCCCATTTCTCCATCGATTCCACGCGTACCACATTCACGTTCGCTGCTAAGCTAGCACGGGCCTGTTTGGCGTCCCTGGCGAACAGGAAAAGAAAGAATAAAATAGAGCTCACTATCGGCCTACACCGACGAAGCCGACGCGCGTTTTGCTTACTTTGCAGTCTTGTACTTGATGAACACTTCCGTTGGCTTCTTATGGTCGACGAACAACTGGAACAGAAAGCCTAATCGCTTAGCCTCCGTTCGTATATCCCACTGAGCATCGCGGATTATCACCTTGAAGAAAGAATCCTCCATTATTTTATTAAGACGTGATTTTGCTCCAGATTCTTAAAGACGCCGGTAATGCGAGACTTCACTGACTCTACTGAACTGTGCGCTGATTGTTGAAACGTCACACGGTCTTCGGGCTACCGGGACTGTGACAGTTGCAGTCATGCGAAACAGTGGGTCAAGTACAAATTGAGACAATTTTTGCGAACCATTTTGGTGGCCATATATATAAAATCTAAAATCTAAATTAAGAATACCAATAAAAATCATAAAAATAGTTAACTTTCGCTTATTTCCATTAGTACTGATTGTATCGAACGAAATCAAATGAAACAATCGGACGAAAACATACAATTTACACGTTCAAAGTTACACCTTCAAATTACGTGAATTTTGTTTGTTGTTTGTTGAAAAATTGTTCAAATTTTGATCGTGTAAATGATGTAAATTGAACCGGTAAAGGACAACTTCCCGATTGCCTTCTATCCGAGATTATCTGTGCTCGGACAGCTAGATTTGCCAATAACCGTAATACGAAAATCACATTCTGCCTTCGAGTGGAATGCATTTTATGTTTTACGCCTAGTTGTATGCAATGCGCATTGCCATTGCTGTCAATGGTTTCAAACTGGACAATGCTGTTCGTTAAAACTGACAGCATGGCTATATTAAATTATGACCATTCGTTGAATAAAGGAGATAAATTTTGTAGAATGGTAAAAGATGGTCATATCCCTCTGGCAATATGACTTATAATTTGGCTTTGATCCTCTACAATGTACAACGAAGATATGTAAAATAGCTATAACTTTGAATGAAAATATCCCCAAATTATCGAAACAGCATCATGCATTTGAGAAAAACGGAATAGTGCTATACGATTTTCTTTTAATGGATATTATAAAACAAGTAAATTACCTGAAAATAAAAGGATTATTAAAACGGCCTGGCCGTTCTTTATGAATAAAAAAGGAATATTGAATAACTACAAATTCAACGACGAACGTTTCGAAAGCCAATTGAAATGTTCCGGAGTAGAACCGTGCTAGGGATGTAAAATGATGTAAGAACACTAGCGTGACTCTGCTTTTCACATTGTTTGTATTGTTAACGATTAGTGCAGATTTTTTTTTGTTATTATGTTAGAACGGGACGGGCCGTATTATAGTTCACAACAAGTATCAAATCAAATAACAACAAAAAGACAGCTCTTGGTAAGTATTCAACTCCACTGCAGAACGGTGCAGTGTTATAAATATTTTATTAAGTGAATAGTATATTCAATCTACTGGCAATCCATATAAGTTCAGTTCGATTTTCAGTCTGCAGAAGAATAGATAGATACATCTGCTTCTTCTATTTACAAAAGTGAAATCTTGCACATAAACGACAATGTGCCACCAGCTCAGTCTATAGCGGTAAACAAAAACTAGCAAGTACGGGAAGGAAAACGGTACACGTTTCATCTCTCGTTTGCCCGTTCCACAAAACGTTATTCAGTTTTTATGCTCTCTCTGCTTATGCGATTTGATTGTATTTTTAACTCATTATAATTTTGCATACTTTTTATCTTTTTAACTTAAACGCTAATAAGGGTATTTTGCTATCGTTGATTCTTGCACATTTTACTGTCACATCGCATTCTTCCGTAGCGCGCTTATAAAGTAAAGTTATCTAACATCTTCGTTTTTTTTTACAATTTGGTTACAAGAACTAACTATCTAAACATTTGCACTCTTCATGTTTCCTTTGTGGGGGAATGGGAGAATGGATTGGGGGGATTTAACATCCGGAACTAACGCGTTTCACCGTTTTCACAGATCTTCCCGACTAAGTCAATTTGAACGCACAACAAACCGTGCGATCGAACGCTCGATCGCTCGAAGCTGGTCTCTCGCTCTTTGTGGTGCTTCTATGTGATCGCCTTTTCTTACAACAGTGGTGGTTCGCAAAGCTGATGCATAATTGTTCCCCCGTACCCAGATTATCTGTCTTGGACAGTCTGTGACGTTTGTACAGCAAAATCTCCCCGCTCCCAAGTGGGAATGCGCTCGCGTGTGTGTGTGTGTGTTTGTGTGTGTGTGTGTGTAGGTGTGTAGATGTCGAAGCATGAAACAATCCATTAGTGTGCCGTCCATTATCGGGTGCTGGCTGTTTATCACTTACAAACGCATCCATGTGTTCGATTTTACCTAATTTGCACTTTTCGTTTTCTTTTGCGTGCTCGTACTACCACGTGTTCCCATTCATTTATGCTAACACTTCTCCGTATGCCTACATCTGTACGTTGGTGCAACATTTATCATTAGTCCACTGAGACGAAATTTGTCTGAATAATAGCTCGTAAATAATCCCCTATCGCTACACCGATCCCTTTCTTCGATTGATTGAAATTGAGATTTTTAGTTCAACCCGCAAACTGGGCGACGTGTGCGACCACCAGCGTGCGGGTGGTAGAGTACACTTTTGTTTTCTTCGTGTTGTTATGAAAAGAATACTTCAAAAGATAAGCCATTCTAAATCACAGATAATAAATCATGAATAACAATGAAACAAAAAAAAAAGGAAAAGAACGTAAACTATGAAAAATAAAACGTGACATCAAAAAGCAAAACAGACACAGAACGGTAGGCACGCGTGGCAAAACCGGTTCAGTTCAGTATTATTGCTGGCATGGATTATTAACAGCAGAACAAACAAATTACTATTGCCAACGAATGGTGCCGGTTCGAATTCTTAGATTGATTGAAGCTAATGCGCAGGAAAAAAAAATGTTGCAGTTTTCTTTTACGTCAATGGTTTATGAAACTTTTCCCAAATATATGCACAAAATGTCTACAACGGTCTATATGTTCTGCTTTCTACATAAAAAAAAAACAAAACTTTAAACTAATATAAACGTAAGTATAAAAATAGAATAACAAAAAAAAACATTTCATAACGTATATACATGGCGAGCGTTGATGAGGGGATGGTCAGGAAGATCGCGACACCAACAAACATGGGATAACACCTACAGTATAGCTCCAGGGAAACTCAGTTCGACAGTTACAGCACCAATCTCGACCGTGACTTGGTTAGCCGGCTGGGAGCACCGGCGAGCGGGCCCGATGTGGCACTGGCCTTGACCGTACCCGTACCGTCACCATTCCAGCTGCGCGACTTGGCCCGGAAATGGCGGTACGCATCGCCAAACTCCGGATCCAGCATCGGTCGGTAAGCGATCGGATCACAGAGTTCGGCATGGACCTTGAAAAACTCCTTGTAGCCACCGTGCAGCAGGTACATCTCCGGATAGTGCAGCGCTGGGTAACTGTCGGCGTTTAGGATGCGATCGTGATTGCGCAGGAAGCGTGATCTGTGCGGAAAGAAGCGGGAAAACACCGTTAGCAATGCTGTCGTTATGCGTTTCGCATCACCACCACACGGCCAGCGAGCCACTACGCGTATACTTACAGCTTGGGGCCACGTTCGGACGAGAACTCGCAATGAAACACGACGATGTGGCGACGCATCGTACCATCCTGGCAGCCGGCTACTTTGGGCGGTTCGGTTTTCGACTGGATCAGCTCCTCGATGATCTGCTCCTGGGTGTAAAGATTCTTCGCACCCCGGATGTGGCCGCCCTCGAACTCGTACGGGTACCGGCAGTCGATGATTTTGAAGCTGGCGATCTTATCGTTGTAATCACCACGCACCAGTCGCGCCATCGTGTCACCCGAGATCGACTTCAGATCCCGATGCTGACCGTCCATCAGCGGCAGCACGTACGATTTGCTAAAGTCCCCGATCAGGTCCGGCTCGGACGAGGAACGGGACAGGGCGCTCATGATCTGCGCATCGTTCATGGAGATGGACTTCTGGTAGACGGGCTTCTTCGGCACCGCAGCCAGCACGGTCGTACGTGCCGGGCTGTCCAGCGCGTTCACTGCCGGTGCGATCACGTCCATCTGCGTTTTGCTGCGTTTGCTCTGCACCGGACTAACGCCCGGTGGTTCGGGACGCTTGAAGCAACGGGTTACCTCCGCGGCAGAAACGGGCGCCGTGCGGGACGAGTACGGCGTTAGATTGCAGTTCTCCTGGTCCTCCATAGCGATCATACGCCGCGTGTATCGCTCCGGCGTTTTCAGCTGCGCGTGCACTGGCGGCTGCTGCTGCTGCTGCTGCGGCACATTCACATTGGCGTTGGTGTTTTCCGTGAGACTTAAACACCGCCGCACGAACGGCCGTTTCTGGTGCTCGGGCGTCGTGGCCGTCCTGGTCGTCTTGATCGTGCCGCAGATGAGCGAGTTCAGCCCGCTGGGTTGCTGCGCTTGCTGGCAGGATTGCAGCTTATGCTCCACGTCCTCCTCGTCCATCGCTTCCATATCGAACAGCTCCATATCGTCCATCGATTCCATCGAGCCGGACGACAGGCTGCTGTGCAGGAGCAGACGGCCCCGCGAGCTCGCCGGCGAACCGGAACAGTGCCGCGACAGGGACGCCGTGGACGACTGGCTGAAATGGAACAGGGAGTGCGTTTTCGTGGCGGCGCTCATCATGCTGCCGGCGCTGCCGCTCGTACTGTGCAGCGAGCTCATCAGCACGTCGTTCAGCACGCTCGCACCGTACCCGGAGTCCATCGAGTTCGGATCGTGGTCGTCCAGCGGGCGGCGCGGCCGGTAGCCGAAACCGGCCGGCACCGCCGTCAGCTTGCCGGCGACGATCGGACCGGTACCGTTCTTGCCCACGATCGGGATGGTCACATGTTTGCTGGGGGTGTTGTTCTCCGAAGGCAGCAGCTCGGCATCCTCCGGACAGAGCGTGCACGGGCTGCACGGTCGCGGGCTCTGCTGCGGGCTGTGGCTCTGGTAGAACGATAGCTCCTCGGTCGACATGTTTTCCTTGCCGGGCGACGCCAACAGTTTGCAGCTATCGTCGTATATCATGCGCGGCGGCAGTCCATGCTGGCGGAACTGGAGACTACGCTGGCGCTGTTCCGCCCGGCGGCTCGCTGGCGAACGTCCAGCAGAGTTTAGCGTGAAGCGGCTGTTGAGCAAACGTTGGAAAGGAGGGAAACAAAATGGGTAAGAACATGTCCAACTATAAAAGCGCTACTACTACGTTCTAGCAAAATGAGTGAAGCTAGAACTACCGGTCACGGTGGGATTTACAGCACGTTTTACGTTCGCTAATTATATATATATCACCCAGTGGCGTAGATCGAGCGCGCACCCATCGTACTCATGCAGCCCAAGGGATGAACACTGGACTCCATGTGCGCGCCCTTTTTCCTATCCATATCCCCGTGCACACATGTACGCCGGGTTCAGTACCCCAAAGTCACAACAAACTGTGCTGTTGCTGCTGCTGCTGCTGCTGTTGTGTGTGTTTGAACTCCGTCTAGGCAAGGATCCCACCACCACCACCACACACACACACACATTTGGGTACGTGTGTGTGTGGGTACGTCTCAAGTACCCGGTCGGAGGGTGCATTGGCTGTAATAATATCAGCAATAGCTATAAACAGCAGGCTCAGCGCACAGCCCGTCGTGAGAAGGTCACATCTGGCGCCGCTTAACCAGCACAAGGGACCCTCTGTCGCTTCTCACCAGCGTTCTCTCTCTCTCTCTCTCTCTCACTCTCTCTCACTCACTCTCTCTCTCTGTCCCTTTTTTTTGTTGCTTCCCGTGTGCGATCGATGCTTTACTCCTCTATGCACTGCAAGCGATCTGCCGAACCTGGAGGGAAAGAACATACATACAGTGTGAACGGCACTGATGATAACGCGTTGTTCTGTATCCCCGCTCACGAGTTTTCTTTTCGGGGTCCCGAAGGGCAAAATTGTCGTCTTCTCGCTAGAACTCATGGCGCCTGCGGGTTGTGGCGGTGGCGAAGGTGAGGCCGGAAGAAAAGCCAAAAGCCGCGCAAGGGGCCGCATATGACCGAAAATAGACAGCATAAGAAAAAAAAAACACACACACACATTGCCTCTCTAAACTGGGACAAACGTAACGATCCTCGAACCTCCGAACCGCGTGTGTACGTGTTGGTGACCGCGTGGAACCGGGCTATGCTCACACTCTTTTGTCCCAATTGCAAGCATACATTGGGAGCATAGCAACAACAACAAAAAAAAGAGCCTGAGATCTTGCGATGCACGAGGAGCACATACACACACACACAGCTCATCGCAAGGGATCGCATGGAAACGGGTGTGGTATAACGTTGGTTCCTTGACTTTTGGCTGCAGTTGAATGCATTTCTTCGCTTCCATTCATTCGCCACCACCCGGTCACCAATGCACGATCGCGCGAACTAGCGGATGCATTGCCAGACTGGCCACCTGGATCCAAAGCGAGCTTGTTGCGCGCGGGCAAGACGAAACAAAAACGCACGAAAAGAGATGATTGACCGAAGAACCACAAGGTGGAAAAAAAAGCTCTACGCACACATATAAAGAGACAGCTCATTGTCTGGACAATTGCGTTGGCAGAATGCAAGCGAGCCCAGCGCAAAGCAAACTGACCTATCTCAATGGAGGAGAACGAGCGCGCGCGCGCCCGCTTAAACACAAATACCACACCCAGTGTAAGCTCCAACTGTCTGCCAGCTCATGATTCTTTTTTTTTTTTTTTTTTTTGGGCGGATGTGACCTCCCACCATGGAATGCCCAACCAGAATAGGCGAGCAAATGGACAGCCGTTCGGTGGTGATGACCTAGAAGGAAACCAAGACCAAGAACTCCACGGTAAACCGCTTCGCCGATTTCGGTCCATTCCTTTCATTCGGACAGAATTGTGCGTTGGCTGAACGACCAGTGGCGCCGTATGGAAGTAACGGAATGGTTGCCAAATCTGGGCAAACCACAACAAACCCCTGCATTCCCTCCATTTTTGCCGGGAACCCCGTTTCGTCTATCACGCCGCGGAACCGCAAGGCGCGAATGTAGCACAAAAGCGAAGAAAGAACGAAAAGAACGGATTCGCCACACAACCCCACACACAACCGGTAAAACTCAGCGTAAATACACACACACACACACACACACACACACACAGATTTGCCATTCCGCCCTCCAACATCGGTCCTCCTTCCCACTCCTTTCTCAGCACAACGCAACAACCGCCAAGAACCAAGTGGCCAAGCTTTCACATGAATGGTAACGAAAATGCGCGAAATGAAAGTGAGTTTTTCGCGATTTTACTATCCACCGTGGTTCTTTTACGCGCGCGAATGACTCATGGCGATTACGTTGGGTAGGGGGGGCGGGGAGTGCTCACCCATCGTACCCACGTGCGTGGAAAACGGTTTAGCTGAAGAGCGTTATGAGAAGATCGCATGAAGATCTCATAGAAGATTTGTTGTTTTGTTTACTTCGTTCGCCTTCCAAGACGACCAAGCCGCTGCATTGCGCGCTGGTCGAGCTGATGTACAATTCTCATTTCCCTGAAGACTGGTGTTTTAGAACGGCTGCAACACTATTCCACGTCAGTGACCTCCTGCGCAATGCTTGAAGTCTCCCTCACACCGGTCTTGAAGGATTCAGTCGACTCGGTCGATCGACCCTCTGCCCTGTCGTTCTGCAATGGGGCAATGTACTTGTCAGCGACCGCGATACTACGCAAGGTACCGTGCACAAACCGTAACTTCCATGTCTTTTGCTCCCCCAGTTCTTTTGTTCCTTATGTGCGCACATCCACATTAAGTCGTTTCCCTTGGCTGCACACGATCACGGATACACGCTCGACTACTGTTGGTGGAGGGGTGGGGGAGGGAGACGACTTCTTGTTCGAGCGTTTTTGCCGAGTCGAGGGAAGAACCAAAAAAAACAACCATCCGGGACCAGCAGACGGTCCTGTGGCAGGGCGATCTCATGCTCCCGAACGAGACCACCACCGTTTTATTCGTCTTCCTGTTGAAGTTGAGCACCACTTTAATGAAAAGGGGAGAATTTGTTGGCTCCCATAATTTAGACGAAACTGTGTGCATGTCGCCATTTTTTCCGGTACTCTCTCCGGGGCACTGAATAGCCCTTTTTTTGACTGGAGCAGCATTAAGGAAGTCCGGCCTGTGCCAGCGTGTGTGGTGAATCGAACGCAAAGAACCACCCTCGAAAATGCTGTAACTCGAGTCGCGGGAAGGCGCCTAGAACAGTATACGGGACACATTTTCGGCCCTCAGTTTAGGGACAATCTCCGAAAATTTCATGATGACATGAATAACTCTTTCTTTGTCTAAAGTTGTCTTTACAATCGCTCTTTAGTTTTTAGTCTTTGATACCAGTACTGATCGGTAACCAACAAGCAGGATGGGACGACCCTTACCTTGTATTCTGTACAATTTCGTGCACCTCGCTCTCGTCGAAGAACATGATGAAGGCGGTGAATGGTGGTTATCGACTGTATATGATATAAATATTGCCGGATGCTTGGCACTTATGTGCTGTCTGGTCGATTAAACCACCAGATTGCTGCTGTTGCAGCAAACACGAATTGTTTCTCTTCCACAAATGCAGTACACAAACACATGCGCGCGCACAAGATTAGATTGGACGATCTGTGCCGAACTGTGTACGATTATTGTAAACCACTGTGGGGTGCGTGATCTTCAACGCTTATTCGTACGATCACTAACTGCTGTAGATGCTAGGATTCATTCTTTCTTTTTTTTTTTACGATCGTCCAATATCACAACAAGGATCCAGGACATGAACGCTGCACACACTCATACGCACACACACACATACACGGACACGGTAAAATACACAAAAACACCTACGCACATAGCACATGTACAATTATTGTGTCCGCTTGAAAGCCGATGCTACCGAAGCATGATTTGGCTTGATTGAATTGTTTTTTTTTTTTTGCTCTCTCTTCCTATTCCTTTCACAATCCACTCATTCACGCGATCACGCTTCAACTGACGATCATCGGTACGGATGCCACGAAAGTCCTTGGCGTGTTTACGCTGTGGCCTGGTAAATGGTTATCGCCGGATCTTAAGCTGCAGTGCGCGATGAAAGATCGTTTGATCATTGCACGGTACCCAGAAGTCCCAACAGCTTCTAACTATCTGGTTTCGTTCTAACTGGTTGCGTTTCTTTGGGCCGGGGAGCTACTGCCTGCTTCGAGGCTCTGAACACGAGTGACAGCCTGTATCGTCGAGCCGGGATGAGGTCGCTGCCGACAGGCTCGCGCACAGCACAGCATTGCTCCCTATAGTCCTTTTTCGCTCTCCTTCACAGCGCGTACGCTCTCGCAACCGGTGCGCGATCTCTTTTCCGCTCTCGNCGGTACCCAGAAGTCCCAACAGCTTCTAACTATCTGGTTTCGTTCTAACTGGTTGCGTTTCTTTGGGCCGGGGAGCTACTGCCTGCTTCGAGGCTCTGAACACGAGTGACAGCCTGTATCGTCGAGCCGGGATGAGGTCGCTGCCGACAGGCTCGCGCACAGCACAGCATTGCTCCCTATAGTCCTTTTTCGCTCTCCTTCACAGCGCGTACGCTCTCGCAACCGGTGCGCGATCTCTTTTCCGCTCTCGTGCTGCCGAGCGCAGAGTTTTACTGCTGCGTGTATGCGTGCCCGCTAGAGCAGCGTTCCACGTACAGCTACGTTTGCAGGAGCAAGCGAGACAGCGACAAGCGCAAGCGTGCGGCAGTGAAGCTAGAACGGCACACCGAAAGAGAAAAGTGCTGCCGGACGGTTGGCTGCGATGGAACGGGCGAGAGCCTGCGTGCCAGTTGGCGCCGGTAGTGCGAGCGAACCGGCACTTGCGTATTTGCGGGTGTGCTAAACCAGGCAATAAGGACCTCCGGTGTGTATCGAGAGGCGCGCACACTAGCAAGCGTTTTGCTTTTGCACACACCAGTGTAAAAGTTGGGATCACTACCCGTTGGATTTCTCTGTACCGTTCGGCCGGCCAGTGTGGTGCATTTCATGACCGGGGGGAAGAAAACATTTTACCGAGTGAATGCAATGCTAGAGATGCACTACCGGTCGTGCATTTGTGTGCGAGCGGCAGTATGTAAACAATGCGAGAGAGCAAGATGCTGTGCGGCCCTGTACAGAGGCAAGGGCACACACACGCAATCCGAATGCTGTTGGAGAAACCGAACCCATATACCAGCAAAGTCTCTGGAGCAGCACACATGCAAGATCACGGCAGCATCCATGCTGCACAGGGCTGTTGATACATTGACTTGGCGTATATCGCGACCGAACGTTCTAGCAACATTAGGAACGGTTGAAACTTTTTATTCTAATTGTAAAGAAAATTCACTTGTCACACTGTCATTCCTTCAAAAAAGAATCTTTCGATATAATACAATGGAAAAGCCGCATGTTTAGCCGCAATCTGTGACAGTCAATATGTCGTCCAGATTTTTACCGTCGCAAACAGAAAATGATCGATCGGGGGCATATTTTGTTGATGATGACACACCGGAACTAAAATCCAAAAACCCGCCTTAAAATAGCCGCAACATCGCACTGTGTCGCATGGGTGATGATGAACTCTACGGAATTAGGGACAATCAAAACAAATTTAGCTACCATAGCCTGTGTGCACGCATTGATAACTCCGTACGGCTCCGTATAAGCTCGTATGGTCTCACAAAACATCAGCTTCTTCCCCAACCCAATAGTGGCCGACGACGAACCCTACACTACGGATGACGCTTGGAGCGCGTTTGCCGAACGGAAATTTTGATTAGAAGTGTTGTGCCGGGGTCATAGTTAGCGTCGTACGGGTGCAGACACATGCTGCGATCCGATCCAGCGGGTGTGTCCGCTGGTGGGGTAGGGTCATATTTCCCGTTTTGCCTCGGTAAAGCTAATCAGACAACAAGAAAATGACGGTTGACCAACGGTTTCGATGGGGTCTGCAGATAGGCGCTCTCCAGCATTCAAAGGCGCGATAAGTGGCAAGCACGAGAGCGCTGTGTTTTCAACGCACTAGGGGAAGTGCTGTGATTCTTTATCGCTTCAAAATAGTGTACACAATTAG
>STHB01000004.1:10341521-10409006 GCA_018908115.1 Anopheles rivulorum
AGCGGTGGAAAAACGCGCGCTCAAAAGTAACGTTAGCATAGGAAAATGAGCAAAGCGAGAGGAAAAGTTGCTCACCATCACAACGAAAACCGTCCCGTATCGGAACCGAGAGCCAGTTCCGGGCGGCCAAACGTTTAGGCGCGATCGTGAAGTACGGGGATCCGGTTTCTATTTCCCTAAACCCCTGCTGATGTGTATGGCTCTTATCTGAACATATATATACACACAGACACACACTACTCACACGTATGCAAGCATTTTCATCAAACTTCAACCGCGCCTGGTACCGCGGCTGTACCGGTCCCGGTCACGAAAATTCAACCGACCGGGTAAAGGACCGACCCTTTCCGATAGCCGACAACCCCCGAGGGGAACATCTGCAACAATCGTCGCGAATGCAACAACACAGGCAGAACCGAGCGAAGCGAAAGGGAGATAGCAATCGAGTTCGAGCTAGTAATAATAAAAACTATATGCGCGCGCCATTCGGTACCGCACTGCGCGAGTCACCGAAAATTGCATTTACAGCACCGGCCTAGAGCCATCCCTTTCGCACGGCCAATTCATCTCGGGGTGCAGCACCACCACCAAGGGGTGCGCTGTTTTATCCAAAAAATCCCTCAAATATACGGGCACGTGCCATAAGGGATCCGACTCGCTGCTTCCCCCTTTTTCCCGCTGCCTACACTGCCACACACCACCGCGTGTGTGTGTATGTGTGTGTGTGTACCTGGGTTCGAGGAAACAAAATACAAGCAAGAAAAAAATGCTGCTGCTGCTGCTGCGGCACAGTGTACGAGACGCGAGTACCATTCGCTACAAACAGCTTCACCGGCGCACCCTAACCTACATAACAAATTTTTGCCATAGCCGTAAGTACGGCCACGAAGGATAAACGCACGGGCTAAGGGCGAACGTACGGCACGGAACGGAACCGAACACGGAAGGAACAAGGATATGGCAGCAAAAGGGAAGGACCCCGACAACGGGATCGATAATGAAGGCAAACCGGGGGGCATACAGGGGGTGAAGCGACTGCAGAGAGGAAGACAAGAAAAAAAATTGCATTACTTTCTTCAGCCGTACTAGCCTTATTCGCACAGCGCTTGTTCCTTGTTCCGGGCGTTCTTCGCCGATCGGTCTCTCTGTCGCACGCATGCATGCTCCCTTCCTTCTGCAGCCTTTAAAACTTCTTACCGAGCCCGACCACCGTGCCCGTTCCAGTTCCGATTGTTCTTTTCTGCAATCTTAAAGATCCAGCTGCGCTAGACACTCCGTCTGGCGCTAGCTGGTCAAGATGGCACGCAGACGGCATTTTCCCCCTTTTTTTTTTTTGCTGTGAACATTTTTGATGATACAAGGACTCGCAGGAACCGAACCGAGAAGAAGCGGCTACATTTGCACGGTACGGTTTGCACGGTGGAAAAGAGGATGGTCAAATGGTCAAATCCGGAAGGAGAAATGCATTTCTCCACCCGACATGCAACATTAACCCCCGCAGCGGTGGGAACGAGCTTTAATAACCAATGCAGACGAACGAAAAGGACACGCATTCTGCTGGCGCAAATCAATACGAAACACACAAACAACATCAGCTGCAGTTTGATCGATGAATGCGTGCGAATAATGGTTGCTTGATTGTGGTCTGTTCATGTGCACCCTTGAGTTGTATTGGAAGGATCGCCAGCCTAACGCTGGATGCAGCATGCAAATATGCAAAAAGATGCTAGAAATAGTTAAAGTTGCAAATAGTTGATAGAGATGAACTTTGGTGATGAATTTTGGAACACAACTTAAAGTGTTTTAATAAATAAAATAGTTAATAAAATTATACAGTTTACAAGATCAATACGGAAATAGCCTGAAACATCAAAACAAAATAACGAAAAACGAGATCACAAATGCAGCAAAAGCATAACAACCGTAAAATATATAATGAAGCTGAGCGCGCGAAAAAGCGCCCTGAACTAAATTGGCAAAGATTCACACTGGTTCGCTTTCGCGCCTAACTATGCTCCCTATGCTTCCCATTCCTAGCTAGCAGCACAAACCTAGCCTCACAAAGCATAAGAACTGCAGTGCATCCCTTAAGAACAGCCGAAGAAAAAGGGCACCCGAAAGGAAAACAATTAGCTCCGTAACGAACAAGGGATAGGCCGCTTTGAGTCGTGGCGTACATTGGCATTGGCGCAAAGGGACACGATCGTCCCTTCGGTAAGACTGCGAGCGAATGGAAGAAAACGGCCACAAAATGCGCTAGCCGTAGCCATGGCCGTCGATGGCATTTGGCGGGTGGTCAGTTTAAATCTTTCTCAGCCATCAGCGTGCAATTGTTTGCCAGGATAGAAGATGTAGCACATTCGACGACCAGCGTATGTGTGGATCGCGTAGAAGGACATTAGATCAAACCAAGGCTCACGCGTGGTGGGAAACTCATCACAGAGATGAGTCGCGCTTGGCGCGAGAGTTTCTGCGCGCGAACTTCCTTCGCAGCAGGGGCAGGAACGTTCGCAACCACAATAGGGTTTTTAATTATAAGCATGCAGAACCGCAAAATAAAGCGTGAGCGCGCATTCTTACGAAACCGGATCAGCTCGACCGGCTGTGCTGAAAATTAAAACTTATGAGCAATTCGCAAGACATGCTGGTTAGAATGTATGAGGCGAGGGCCGGATTTCGGCGTTGGAGGTGTCTCGCCGGGAGATCGACAAACTCGTGGAAGGATTCCCGCCAAGCGGATCGCAGCATGTTGCCGGCACGCTGTCAATTGGAGTCAACTCAATTGGCTCCAATTTCACGCATACTTCGATACGGCCTCCTCTCGTCGTGCTTTCTATGCAACACGGCACGGTCTCCAGCGCGATGAAGTGATCTGCCAGTGGCGCATTTTGGTCGTACCACTTGATGAAGGGTTTGCAGTTTGGGCGGTGACACTGCACGATGACACTCTCGCAGGCCACAAGCAACTCAATTGAACTTCATCAAAGCTAATTTATTTGTGGGCCCGTTTTCTTTTGGTGCGATTGTTTTAGAATGCTGCACCGGCTACAGCAGGCCGGCAAAACGATCCGTTGCAAATCGGTAAGCGGTCACACAGCTCTGTCAGCTTGATTCATGACAGCGCAGCATTCGGACATTACGATATGGCAAATTTCGTGTCCATAGAAATTGATCCATAGGCTTCGTTGAATTTAAAATAATGTTTCATGGTACATCACAATGTACCCGTTTACCACGAATAATGGGCAATTCAAACCGCAAGTCAAGAACCCGGGACAAGCAGCAGAATGGGGAAAGATGCCAGCAAAGGTACCTCGGGATATGGTTCTGTGTGCAACTGATTTATCGGAAAGATACGCACGGAAACTGGATCTTACCATCCCTTCGTTTGGGGTGGGAAAATTCCCTTTCTGCACCAAACCGTATCAATTCCTCTTGCAGACGAGATGTAATAATGTAATTCCTGGTGCACCATTACCTGCACGGAGCACAACCAAACCAAAAAACAAAAAATCCGGATGCGAAAGTGGCAAAAAAAAGAACATTCCTTAGTTGATCGATTAGTTGCGTAGAGGATGCTGGCGCCATAAAATGATTATAATTAGTTTATGAACGATTTTTGGGACAGTTTGTCACAAATTTAAAAAAAACCACTCACAGTATGGAATGTGCGTTGGGAAAATGTAACTTTTTTCCTTTAATATTCCATCCGTTTTGTGAAACATATTTTTTCCCATCATGTGAAGAAACTGTTGCACACACCATCCGGTATTACGTTATGCACCGTTTGTCACTGGGGCCAGTACCGTACCGTCATATGGTACCGCTTTCTTGTCTTCCGAGCCGGCCCGATCTTGCGTGTGAGTGTCAGACGGAAAAAGGATAAATGTTTGGCCACAGTGGGAAACACATCGAAGGAATTTGACGGCAGCTCGCAGCGTAAAAAAGGCGGCAAATGCAGGAAAAAAGCGTTCCAAACCGTGCACGGCAGACAGTGAACTATTTTAATGAAAGTCAAATTTCCTTTCCTTCGTCACCGGTCACATGCCGTTCGCTGTGTGTAGAGTTTTTCGACTGTCGAAGTCTATCGCCCCGCTTGAAATCGGGCTTGATTTGCATTTCGTTGTAATGGTTCACATGGAGCGCCTATCAAACTTAAACGCACGTCATCTGGCACAATTGGGAAGCCCTTGGGTAAATTAAATATTTTGAAACAAAATGCTACTTACAGAACAATATATTACAAAAAGTGCATTAGTAGCAGACATTCAGAACAGTCATCGACCCATCTGCCGTTCCTCATGGCATCTCAATCATGTATAGACGATCCCGTTCACAGTAGGAATTTTAAAACGGGCTACCATTTCCACATTGCTGACTTAATATCTCGGTGAAAGGTGAACAACCGTGTAAACATAATAGACCGAGCGACAGGCGGAGAACATTGGCCGAGAAAACTGGTCACGATTTGACTACCAAATGCACCCAACCCGGGTCAAAATATCTCCGGAATGTGCTGTTTGCGCGTTGCTCAATGCCACTACCAACAGACACCGAAACGATCGAAAGATGGATGTGCGCTACCGTTAATGCGGCTAGGACATGCGAATTTGTGACACACTTTTACAGAGCTTCAGAATGTGTGTACATAAATTGGCCCAACAGACAGGATAATTGTAACCCCAAAAAGTAGGAGTAAACAAAACAACAAATCTTACGTTAAATCTGCGGTTTTCGACGAACCATTAAGTAATAAACATTAACAATATTTGTCACTGGGCGTTAAACGGCCAGGGCAAACCAATTTACATGAAGAGGAACACATTAAACAATTGAAAACAGCCGTTGGTTGTCCAGCGAGAGGAAAATGGGCGTATACCGGTCATTTGTGCGGGTGATAAAATCAAAACTTTAAGCAATAAACCATTGTTCTTTTTAATGATCATAGTCAAGAAATTCACACCTGGATTGCTGCTTCATTTCATGCTCAGAATCTCCAGTAGACGTCCGATCGAATGACACGACATAGCAACAGAAAGTAAAATGTGAGAAGTTATTTTGTAATTAGAAAAAATAACGACTGGCATACGAAAGTTGTGTAGAAATAAAGCCCGAACTTAGCCCAAATCCGATGGCAAACCCTCCGTTGTTTAGGGGTGGGATGTTCAGTGCCCCATTTTTCCCATCAAATTAATATGGAAACAAGAGCTCTAACTGTTGCCATTCGCACAGGATGATCATTTTAAAAGCAAAAAAAAAAATGCAAGACAAACCTTGGTACGTTTTTCATCAACGATCAACTTCGTCCCTCGTTTTTGCCCTGATCTCAAACGAATAGTTTTAATTTCGCTCTAGTAGCATCGTTACTTTATGTCTAGAGTGAGGACAGTGAGGTAGTTATTTTCTTCCGATCGGTTTCTTACTTTTGGTCGGAATGATTTTTAGCAACACTACCTGGGATGGGCTCGTCTTATGTCACGGTTGGTACGAATTCATAGGCCCGATCCCGATACGTCTGAGGCACCAACAAGGAAAAAAAGGCATACGTCCCAAGAAAGTGGGCAACTGTCTTTGGACACAGCATTGGAACCGGCAGGGGGAAATCTAGCCAAAAACCAGGCGACCTCTGGACGAGATATGATGGGAATTTCGTTATGCCCCTTTAAGAACTTCCTACTCGTCGGAACGAAGGATCTCACACGGTCCGGAACCCCTGCCTAACTAGCATTGGGATGTACTTGTTGTCATCATTTTTTATTCCCCCTTTAGTTCCGATTCTGATCCAGGACGACGATGAGGTTCCGGCACTGTATGCTTCCAAAGGTTCGGTCTAATTGACAACATTGCACAACACGCACGCAAGTATTTCGGGAACGTCTTCGGAACTTCAACGTTGTCTACCTACTCTTAATCCCCTATACCCGAGGTCCAGACATTGATGCCCATATTTCAAATTCATGATCAAACTCTACCACGGTATCCGGAAGAAATTTCCTCTTGTACATGTAACGTGTTCCTTCCTTCCTTTCTCTCTTTCTCTCTCTCTCTCACTCTCTCTCTCTCTTTCTCTATTTCGGCGCCGATCTGCGAAACCAAAGTCCAAGTGCAAGCGCACTGCAGAATACATTCTGTTTGCTGGCTTCACCGGCACTGGCCGGAAGGAAGAGCAAGCCGAAAGGAGCCGAAGCAGCACAGCAACAACGTGTAAAAGGGGTCGATCAGCGCGAACTGGGNCACGGTTGGTACGAATTCATAGGCCCGATCCCGATACGTCTGAGGCACCAACAAGGAAAAAAAGGCATACGTCCCAAGAAAGTGGGCAACTGTCTTTGGACACAGCATTGGAACCGGCAGGGGGAAATCTAGCCAAAAACCAGGCGACCTCTGGACGAGATATGATGGGAATTTCGTTATGCCCCTTTAAGAACTTCCTACTCGTCGGAACGAAGGATCTCACACGGTCCGGAACCCCTGCCTAACTAGCATTGGGATGTACTTGTTGTCATCATTTTTTATTCCCCCTTTAGTTCCGATTCTGATCCAGGACGACGATGAGGTTCCGGCACTGTATGCTTCCAAAGGTTCGGTCTAATTGACAACATTGCACAACACGCACGCAAGTATTTCGGGAACGTCTTCGGAACTTGAACGTTGTGCTTAAATCCCCTATACCCGAGGTCCAGACATTGATGCCCATATTTCAAATTCATGATCAAACTCTACCACGGTATCCGGAAGAAATTTCCTCTTGTACATGTAACGTGTTCCTTCCTTTCTTTCTCTCTTTCTCTCTCTCTCTCTCACTCTATCTCTCTCTTTCTCTATTTCGGCGCCGATCTGCGAAACCAAAGTCCAAGTGCAAGCGCACTGCAGAATACATTCTGTTTGCTGGCTTCACCGGCACTGGCCGGAAGGAAGAGCAAGCCGAAAGGAGCCGAAGCAGCACAGCAACAACGTGTAAAAGGGGTCGATCAGCGCGAACTGGGGATAATTTGTTCCCAGGATTGCAGGCGCAGACTCCGCTGCCTTCGTGATCTGCGTGGCTTCGGCCCGGAACAGTCGATGGGAACGATTCAACGCTGCCAAAAAAAGGATGATTTTAAGTATGCAAGATAAACATCTCCCGACAAATGCAGCCGTAATAAATGCTCGTTTGCATATAAGCATGGGCATTCTGAGCAAACGATCGTTGCTGGGCTGCTGTTTGTGCTTAAATGCGTCAAGTAGACTCGAATAATTAAACATCCCAAAACAGGGCATTTTTATGACCTAAATCATCCATGGATGCATCTTGACAGAGTGCATGTAAATTGGAACAACTCTACAGAAATACGGTAGTAATAGGATAGCAGAAAGAGGAATAGATCAATACATGGCTAGAATTCTAGTGAAGTAATTCAAATGAATTCAGGAAATCCAATTACCGAAATGTATCCCTTTGACGCGACAATCAGCGTAAATAAAGAATTAAGAGGTTTTCCTTTTTGTTAAAGTTGTGTTTCTACAAATGCTTTACCATATACCAATATACCTCTGAGACAGTTTGAAGTACACTAACGTCTTGTACGATCGTTCCGGAATTCGTTCGATTTGTGTATTTTGAACAATTATAAAACATAAGCTTTTCTAATTGCTTCACACAACTTCTAAGGGTGTCTGTCTGTAAGACTTCAGTACCTTCGTGGCTAGTTGTACTTCATACCTCAATCATAAAGCACCTAAACCGACCATCTTCCTTTACAAAAAAATGCATTCAACCATAAAAAGATACAGGATCTCAACTGATGAATCTCTTAAGAAGCTGTTAAAAAAAGATCTCAAATGCACCATGCGGAAGACCACCGGCTAACTTACTCATTTCGAGTCTCAACGTCTCAATTTCTCCATAGCTACTTCCCGCAAAGTAAAGATCTATTGGGATAAGGTTGCTTCCGTGTCTTTTATGTCCCAAAATTGGCAATTGCAATCTCGCCCGAAGCGGATCTTTAAAAAAATGGAAGAAAACGCACAGGAAATAAGGTAATTTTCACTGGTCCGATTCGGCTATGCGCTGCCGGTTATTATTACTCGGACGTGTCATTTTTTGCCTGTTGTCTTCCTTTCATCGGCCGGTTGCTTCCTCCCGGTGTAATGTGATAATTGATCTTTCACTGCGAACCCGGCTCAGTGTCAGTTCGACACTTTCCCCACAAAACGAATGGGCTCCGGAGTTATCCTACGATGCGTTTAGACAAAACCTGCTCTCGAAAGGGCGACACAAAAAAAACAACAAAAAAAAAATCACACAACCGAACGAACGTTTCAAGTCCGTGTGCGAATGCGCATGCCTCCAAGGTTGGGCACTGTGCAACTTGTCTGCGTCGGTACTGCTTTCTGCCAGTGATGTCCTTTGTACGGTTGGCGGCTAAGAAGGAAGGGGTTTTTCGTCCCGTACCGAAGAACCGTATCCTGCCCCTGTGTAGCACCGCCAGACGGGCTTCGGGCCGAGTAAGTTGCTGCGGCGTTGGTGGTCATGGCGCAAAAAAAAAACAACAACAACTGTTTGAAACCGGTTCCTTGAGATCGTAACTGAAATTTGGCATTTTTTCCCATGAAACCTGAGTTGCGTTCGCTTATCGTCGTTGTCCCCATGGCGAGGCACCCCTTCCAAGGCAGTTCGTTTCGGGCCAGCTCCGGCCCGGTGCGCCTAGTTCGCATCCTGAGTGCGTCGGGCGTGAAAAAGACGATAATAAATTGGCCAATAGAGAAGTTTATCGCCTATTATTATTGTGTGCTTTATCAGTATTTCTTTTTCGCCCGCTTTCGGAAGGATATATCGATGGATCCGCATTGATCTAGACACCACAGAACAGTGCGTGGGCATCTATAGTTACGTTAGATTCTATCTGTTGATACATTCTTGCGTTTCCGAGGCACTGCTGCTCTATGATCGTCATAAAAAAAACCAAATTGTTTTGGAAGATTAACATTCCATGTCCACAAAATACTGAATGATCATCGTACTTTCCGTGCCACAAGTATAGTTCTAGATGTATTGCTCACAGCCGAAAACAGCAAAGCATTCAGCATGTTCTTAGCAAACAAATTATTCACATTCAATGATATGTGTGTACGAAGCAATTTTAGCATAACTGCGTACAAAGTAACATTCAATTTGCTTCTTCCGCTTCCACTTAGGCGCATAATGCCAGCACAACCATTCATCGACACCGTCGTGCCCGTGGTGTGATGGTGTGCTTTCGGATTAGAATATAAAACAGTTTTATTTCTGTTTCGCTCGCTAAGCCGTATAAGAGCACTGCACGATCGACGAAGGACGCTCAATCCCGCAAGCTTTCCAAGGGGCATGGCTGGGAGGTTTGGGAAGGAACTCGTGTCTTAAGCTCAAGTGCTAGGTGCGTCCTTAAGCCACGGTAAACTTTGAGTCCCACGAACAGAGAACCCCCGCCCCCGGGAGACAGTTCCGATTTTGGCAATATATTTTCGCTTTATTGTAAACATAAAATCTACGAATTATAACGAATCGATATTGGCCCCCCAAAGGAGAATGTACGTCCTGTACTGGACACACACTTCCTGCCTCTTTGCCCCGCTTTCGCAGAAGATGCAGAAGATGAAAATGGAGAAGAAATAACAAACCGAAAAAAATAACCACAGCAACAAGTTAGAAACAACAGTAAGAATCTTCAAAAGGATCGACGGCGGTCGAAGGTCTCGCGCGATAGCGCTCTCTTCGGCGATCAAGTGGGCAAAAGCATAATACGAGATTCAAATCAAGTGTTGCTTAAATAGCGCCGGATGAGAGCGGTGGAGGAGTTTGTAGAAAATAAAGGAGAAGCAAAAAAAAACGGCCCACCACTCGTGCGCTGACCAGCCCGTTTACGCGAGACGTCAATCCCCACACTTTTTGTTTGCCATCCTTACAACATTCCGCAACGAGCCTGGTGGGGGTGGGGGATTGTGTTCCGCGCCGATCGACGATGTTTCATTCATATAAAAATTTCTTATTATTAAAAGGCCGTACAGCAGCAGCAGCAACAACTGGCTGGAGAAGAATGAAATCAAAAGCAACACTGCGCGCGTAAAGGAACGAAACAGGAATCGGGCCAGCAAAAACCAAAAAAAAAACCCACCAGCAACTGGCCGAGATGAACAACGTTTGCCTGGAATCCTAAGCTCAGGTGATTATTAACGAACGAAACAATCTCTGGAGCATTTCGGCTGTGGCATCGGGGCGTTGAATTATGATACACAATCAGCTGTGCCGAGTGGTCAAAAGTGGTTGTGGATCTTTCGTAATGGACTGTTTTTTTTTTTTATTCTTAATTTTGTCACGTTTCCAATATATCATACATTTAATTCTTAAATGTAAATTTCTAAAAAAAAAAAAAATTAAAATTTCTCATATCACGGTGAAAATATCCACTGTGCCTCCACCGTGATAGGGATGGACGAGGACTTTATAGAAGGAAAAAACGCACCAGGAGTTCGGTACAGTCTTTACCGACCACGAGCAGCGAACGCGAATGTTAGTGAAAACTGATTATCATCTCCTTCTACATACCCAACCCCCACTCACGATCTCCGCCCCTTGGGGCCAGCCTCGATTGGCCTTTTGCCGTTTGCACGGTGTGTGAGATCGGCATTCCGGCAAGCATAAAAGCTCAGTCGAAATTCTCGACGTTGTTGAGGCCAGTACGGCCGGGCAGAAGGAAAGAGAATCACGATTGCCAAAACCACAGTCCACACCGTCTAAGCATCCGCGTGCCACTCTGTACACATGCATCGCCGCCACACGGCGTATGTCTACAACGACGGTACTTCTCCACATCTAACCGACCCATTACAGCTGTGTGTGAGTTTGGTATTTCACTTTTTAAAAAACCGCGCACACAATTAGGTTTAATCGCTATTTTCATTTGAATTCGCTCTCGATTTTGGTGGGTTTTCCCCCGCCCTTTCGCGCCTCCATTTTCTCGCACCGCTTTCCATCCATGAACGGAAAAATTTCGGATCGTTCTTCCTGCTCCGATGCGCCCCTAAAGAAACCAGACAGATTCTGCACTGTTTGTGCGTTTGTGTGCTTTTCAGCGGTGTGTGTGTGCTTTTTCTCTCTTAATAACGCATCACGAAGTCGCATCATGAATGAGGAACCGCCGGCTCTATGGCATCGCATGGTTGCAAAAAACCTCGGCAGAAGCAAGATGAAGGAGCACTCCCAAGAACAGGATGGAGCGAGGAAGGAAAGGAAGACAGCGAGGGTGGGTGGAGTGTTGGTGTTGCAAACACAAGAGAAAATAAAAAAAAACAACGCTCGTCGAGCTCCACGAACGAAGAGTAAAATGCAAGAATCAGCGTAACGGTCGAATTCCTGCGTGTGCCCCCGGCTGCGCTGGAGATATACAGGAAAAAAGCAAATAAAAACGGCAACAAGACAAACGAACGATAAATCGCCTGTTGTCGGCGGATTGCATAATGCAAGGTTTGTCCACATGTCGAGATCAAACAGTTCGACAGATTGAGATAAAATCAGGCATCCACAGAGTGGAGGAGAAAAATAAAGAATGGAAATAAAGTTTATGCTACAAGTGGCAGCAACCAAATTCAGAACAACCTTTAATTGGAAAGTATGCTAGCGACCTGATTTTATTGACGGTGTAGCGCGCACTGTTACGACCGTACGACGTTCCATTACATCTCGGCAGCATAACAAGCGGAAAGGCTAAGAGAAAGTTGTTTCAGGAGCCACATTAAGGACTTGCAACGGGTACATAACCAAAAAAAAAAACCATCATAAATTTGCATCCTTGTTCTCCAAGAGCACACCCGGCGTCTTTAAAACCGAGCGCCACGTTGGTATGCGCGTCGTCTGTTTGTTTAACGAACTTTTGCGTCGTTTGGGGTCCTCCCTTGCTCAGTGTGGCCCGCTGGAAGTGGCCACACGATATGCGATTATCGCGCGGAAACTCTTCTCCTGCGTGCGTGTTCCACTAAATCCTCCATCTTTTTTTACATTTCTGCATCCCTCCTCTCCAACTCCACTTCCTCTCGACCGATCCCGTTTAAGTTTTATGCTCTCCCGACTAACTGTTGGCCTGTTGCTAATTCTGTTCAAGTAATTTCTTTCACTCAACTGGAGCAGTAAAAATGAAGATTGATATATGACTCTCGCCACCAGCGTACAGTAGCAACACCGCTTTGGGACAACTCTCGGTATGCTTGGGGGCGTACTTGACTGGTGTTCTGAACTATAAAAAGGCTGCACACACTCCAAAAAAAGAAACGCCCCGTATGGCAGGAAAACGTTTCACAGTACAAACGGAGAGTTCCACCACAAACCGATCGGATGTGAGCAATTGAGCATGATTGCATAAAACAAAATAATCAGTACTAACTCCGGCGGATGTAGTACAGACACAAAGAAAAGAACAAAAAACCAGATCCATCCTTCTGGGGTCGAATATGTTTTTCCGTTTTTTTACAGCGTGGTTCATTTGTAAAAATGCTTCACAAACACGTTTTGCATAACGATTACAAAGCGAGCGTTTAAAGATCGTCTTCTCCTAGCGCTTCAAGTACAGTCTCATGTGGACATCGACGCAAAGCTTAAAGTTTGTTTGCAATAACAAAAAAAAAAAACAGCCCACACAATCTACTCCGGTGGGCGTTTGCAACATTGTTTCCAATATTCGTTACACATGAAACAAAAGAAGTTGTTGGTGTTTATACCATCGCCAAGTCACGTTCGTAATTATTTCAGTAGCCTGCATTTCGCACCAAGTATAAAATATGTCTTGCGTACGAAAGGAATGGTGATCGTATCCTGTACGCTGCTCTTTTCAGCCACCAATTTTCCTTTCTTTTTGTATGCCAGATAATCTAGCCAACTACACAACATGCCTTTAAGGCTTATTTATATGTGCGTCTATTCGGCGACTTCTGTTCCTACTTTATCGCTGCCCGCCCCATAATACTTGACCTGAGTGACTAGGATGAGCTGAAATGGATGGCTCGTGCGTGCAGAACGAATACTTTGCGCCAGGATTGATGGTGATCGAATTCAGACGATTTGCAACGGTCTTTTTTTGTTGTTGTTGATGTTTTGCTTCTCGCCTATGGCTTTTTGCGCTCTGCATCACTTTCCGCCTATCTAGACGTGAGACGAACGCGAACAAGGACCAGCTTCCAGGAATACCTCTTCCAGCGCCTGCGCTAAACGAGAAGGAGCACCGTCAGCTTCGAAAAAAGCCCGCGAAATAAAAAACCGGTTGACGCCACATCGCCTCACCCGCCCGTGTGGTTGGTGTGGCAATTTATTATCTCCGGGGGTAACTATTGTTATTAATGCTGTGGCTATTATTAGTCTTCCCGGCCGCGGTTCTGCGTGAGCACGTTACGTTGCTCGGTTTGGTTCGTTTAAACGCGCCACAGGAGCCATCTTACGATCAAGGAAGGCATACACATAATGGGACGAGAATGCTGAAGAAAAAGGTTTGAAGCGAAATTGGTCAGGCTCGAAGATTTGACTGATTGAGAATTCATTGGAGCGTAGGTGGTGCGAAGTTGTTTAAAGAATATGCAAAGAAATGCAACAGCGGCTGTGTAGAAATACGGAGTTAACAACTTACAACGGTTCAAGCGAATTTCTACTTAGTCCTTCAAGATTTGCTCAGAAGTCTTTTCCGATAGTTTTCGTCTAGGACTTGATACCAGAAATGGATTTAATACCATTACCTAATACCTTCCGTATCTTTACCCTGTATATGGCAGTAATTAAGTCAAGTACACCAGTGATGACAGGTATTACCGGGCAGTCCTATCCGCAAAGCGAAATATTCGCTAGTATCTTCCTAAGTGATCATGATCAAATCCAAGTCTCTACAAATACTCGTTTAGCAGCTGATATCCAACTAGCTATTCTAATCGGAAAGCATCGCGAGAACATTACAGCAAAACCCCAGGTCGGCTTCCTACACAAGAGTCGGTAATTTATTCCTCGTTCAATCGCTTCAAATATTGTTCGTCAATTATTTAAACTTCAATTATTGCTTTTCTAAGGTAAACCCAGCTCCAGTCCCTTGGCCATCATTTCGCATTGTATCGGTTCCCCACTAATTCGTACGAGATCGTGTTCTGAAGAGTTGTCATTCAAGAACCAAGGTACAATATGCGGCAACACACCCAAGTGTCCGAGCACAACAAGTTGCGCACGTTTTTTTCCACTCTCCAGTTGTCTTTTCCGGTGTGTTTCATCGCGCCGGCAATATTGGATGGTCAATGCGATCCTATTCTTTTTCACACCGGCCAGACTGAAGACTGATGTCGCCTTCAGTGTTTTGCGTACACGAAGATACAAGCGCTAGGTTTAGCAGAACCGGTTAGGTTATGTCTTCGTCGAGCAATCGCTTGTGAAGGATGGGCTTCATCTTAAGATGCGTCTGTTACCGCTTTCAAAGGTACTCGGGTCAATTTAGTTAGAACCGCCCGCTACCTTCCATGGTGCACTTCAACATATCAACCAAGTTGTCTAAGGTATCTAAGTGTTTCTCACCCAGGCCTTTGTCTTTTATTTTAATCGTTTTCACGAACATCCGCTTTCTTTGGATGAGAAGTTGCTGTGCACTGTTTGCTGTGAGATTTACAGCTGAATGAACTAACTCATTATCGTCCAGAATCGCGCTTCAGAAGATGTAGGTACATAGGGAACGAAAAAACTAATCTCTTTGGAAGATATTTTTTCGTGCCACATACAACACGTTATTCATCGAGTACCCAACATGATCAAGTGTACGAAATATAGGAATAAATTATCTACCAACTTGAATCAGGCCCTTGGCAACCGACGAAGATTTAGCAATGCCGAATCCCACCAACCATATCGGTTCTGATTTCTACGACCTGCCCATCTGGCATGGTACCGCTGGTAAGCATCCTTTTTCGACGTATCACTTTCCATTTCATCGGAAGCTGCGTAAATTACCACACGGCTGTCTGAAGCGATTGAATTAGACCTGGAATCTAAGCAGCTTGCACAGCCGCCTGGAATGCGCTGATGAGTTTACGCTGTTATCACTTCACCGGCGGTACACACAGGAAGCACCATCTGCTGAGTGCCGTATTTGGAACTGTCTGGGTGGTGGCAATCAGCATGCTCAGCTGATCCCACGACTAGCTTCTAAATGCAGTTGCAGTTTGCCTTCTCACGGCTTCTGGTGCGACCCCATTGGCAAACGCGATTGACAAAAGCCAACAACTCTCTCACCCATGAGTGCGCTCGGGAGACTGTGGCGTCTTCGTATGGGGCTGCACGCATGTTTCGCATCTTCGTAGCCCCGGATGAACGATCAAGGCTCTTTAATTATAGAAATTACCCAAGGCGAAAACATATTGATTAACGCTGCCGCTGCCATTGGGTGCTGTGGACCATTATCTTATTACTTAAGAACACTTCATCCGTTCGTTCATGAAATTTGCCCGGGCAGAAGCGCTAGGTAACAACCGACGGGTACGGCAGAGAAGGTGTAGGACGGACTAATACACGCAAAAGGGTAAAAAAGTGCCCTTTCCTGCTGACGTTCCACGATGAGCCGCGGCACATTTGAACGATTTGCAACGGCCAAACACACACGATACGGTGCGACCACACCCTATGGTCGGACCGCGGTGTCTTCTCCCGGCGGAGGCTGCGATCTTCGCGTGTGTCTGATGATAGGTGGATTTTTTTCCTTCTCCCCTTTAGACTTCTTTAAACATGGCAGAGCATTTGGCTGTTCTGGTTAAAATCGTGAATTGGTCAATTTTACGTTCGCTATGGCTGGGAAATGAATACCGCGACGGGCGTAAAGATGAATGAAGTTTCCGCGAGCGGTTCACCGCCCTTGCATCTAAGCAAACGATCAATATTACTTAAGAAGGTTGTAGGGTACCAAAAAAAAAACGATATGTCCGTAATTTCCGATAACAAATCGAATTATATTACCCTCAAGGAGTTAGGCGCTGTTTCATCAGTTTCGGTTTATGGTGCAATTTAGATTGGAACAGGCGCATTGATCAACTTTTGTTAGTGGTTGTGGAAATAGATACCATAACATATATGCTCAAAACTTTATACGAAAAATCCAGAACATGCTCAGAAAACAAAGGCGGGATAAAGAGCAAACAGGAAAAGCATGGCAAAAGCGCTAAACGCACAATCTAATATTTATCGTCAACACTAACGACACCAGTACTCTAAAATAAAACGTAAAAATCGCACTTTATGAAGCAATTAACAACCATCCGAACGCCTCCCGACAACCGTCGCTAATTAATCGTCAAAGCATTTTTTGCAACGTGTGCCATTTAGGCGAAAAATTCGCCAACCGAACTATAATCAATAGTTCCACCTAATCACCCTCCTTAATAAAATGCCACGAAACATCCCATTCATATAATCCCATCGCCAGAAGATTTCGCTCCTACCGAACGCTTACGCATCTTCCCGGGCGTGCGTGCGCCAGGAATTCTGGGAACGGAAAGCATTAACTCGTCGCTCCAGAGGCACGCACTTTCTGCTGTGTCGTTCCATTCTGCCCATTACCGGCGGGACCGCGGGAGTGACCGCACTAGAGCATAATAGCAAAATTATGCGTCCAGATGAAACAAGCTATAAAAATCGCCTTACAATTTGCCGACCGATCGCCATTTCCTGTCCAAATATTTATCAGCCGTCGTTTGGACGTGGACTCCGGTGCTGGTCGAGCTTTTCTAGAGAGAGAAACATATTGACTAGAACCAGAAAGACGAAAAAAACGAACAGATAAATAAATAAACGGTTTGCAAAGTATGCTGTTCGAGCTGCGTACGGTAAACGTTGCTACATGTTTTCTTTTTCCTATCTCCTTCAATGCTGTCTCTAGGATGGAACCCGTCAATCGATGAGATTTTTTTTGTAGAACAAACACCCATCACACACCCTTATAGAAGGGGCATGATTTGAGAGAACTGTTTAAAAAGTCACAAAATAACATGCTTCAAAACATTAGACCGTTTGTGTGTGAGAGAGAGCAAGAGAGAGAGAGAGAGAGAGAGAGAGAGAGAGAGAGAGAGAGAGAGAGAGAGAGAGAGAGAGAGAGAGAGAGAGAGAGAGAAGGCGAGGAAAATCCTTCAGAGCAGGTCGGTGGCCTGAATGATTCCCATTCAGTCGCATCATTAAACCAAAAAATTGGGGAACCCAAACGAAAATACATCTTCCCGAGGATGTCTGAAGAACTGGAGAAAGAAAACAGTGCCCCAAACGGTCGTATTCTATTGGGAGAAGACTACTCAATATCCCTATCTTTCTTTCGTATTTTTTTGTTTGGGCGTGAGACAACGTCAACGATGCTCCTCCGTTGGAGCTGTTCGCGATGCCCGAAAGCAATCGGTAGAGATTGCTGCCACACGGGGGACAACCACATTTTGAAAACGACTTGCGGGAGCGCACGAGCGCAACGAACTTTTTCAATGTTACAACCTTGCCGAACAAACAAAAAACAACATCAAACAAACAGTCGTTTGANGACTACTCAATATCCCTATCTTTCTTTCGTATTTTTTTGTTTGGGCGTGAGACAACGTCAACGATGCTCCTCCGTTGGAGCTGTTCGCGATGCCCGAAAGCAATCGGTAGAGATTGCTGCCACACGGGGGACAACCACATTTTGAAAACGACTTGCGGGAGCGCACGAGCGCAACGAACTTTTTCAATGTTACAACCTTGCCGAACAAACAAAAAACAACATCAAACAAACAGTCGTTTGAACATTATGCAGATAGCTTTCCGACTAACTTTGGGGGTGCAATGACAACACCAACAACAAAAACGAACGATCCTTCTTGATACAGGGATCGCCGAGCGGACATCTAAAATGTTCCAAGTCGGGGATAAGAAAACCATCCCATAGGTGGGGGTGCCCTGAGAACTGCTCGCGCAACAGTTGAATGTGGGTTTTTTTTACTGAAGTTCAAAGTCACTGCCCTCCAACTTTGAGGTTCTTGCAAAAAAAAAACACGACTTTATGGAAAACAATAAAACAATAAATACACATAAATAAGGCACGCCAAACAAATGTAACGACCGTAGCATAGCAACATTTTATATGCACCGAACGATACGCTGCCCAAAGCGCAGTTACAAAATAAAAAAAAACACACACTCAACCATCGCCCGCTAACAATAAGACGATAATCGGGTGAAGATGCGAAGAACCAAGAACTTGCCGGAACTCTAGTGTGTCTTCAACGGGCAGAATTTCAGCCGAGTGCATGATTAAGCATGCAAGGCCATAACTTTCACATCATCAGCTCTGCTGCTGGGAGATGTATCGGAGGGAGTACCGAAGGTACCGATGGCCTATGCACGGCGACTTTAATGCTAATTCTACACAAGTTTGGGATGGGTGGTACACCTCGGACCATTCCATTTATATTTGTGTTTGCGTTTTATTCGCACCGTACCTGCAGTAAGGTGTGATTCTGAACGTTTTGGCAGTTTTGCCAACTAAAACTGCAAGGCTGGTGCCTATTTCTGAGAATTGTGCGGCCGTTTCTTTCTGGAATTTCCAACATCTACCGGCCGTACAACTATTTGCAAGCGAACTGCCCAACGATCGCCCCATCGTTTAGTGCCAAACCCTATTCTTTGCTAGCATTCCTCAAACATGAAAACGGATCGGATCGTTAGATGCATATCGCCTTCCCTGAGCTGTTTCGTGATATCAAGTAATCGTCATATCCTTGGTTTTGCCCTGTTCCAGAAGGTCAAACCTTCAACGTCGTAGGCAGTAAGTGCAACGCCTATCGCAAGAAACATACACCATAAGAGCTTTATTTTTTCATGCGGCAAAATGTGTGACTAAACGAGTAACACATAACATTGCTTCACTGGCTGGTAGGTTCGTACTTTTTCTTTTTTATATCTGGCCAGAGATCTGCTCGATATATACACACATTAACTCCCAACACGCCAGCAACGATCAAGAGCTAAACGATGAGATCATTTTGCATTTAACGATGTGTTATGCTTATTTCATGCTGCCCAGCTAAAGGCTAAATGTGACGCTCGTAGTACCATAACACCCTAAAGCGATAAAAAAAAAAAAACAAAACAAAAACAAAACCCACACATCACGTTGAAGAACCGAGAGCGAGAGCAGGCCCTCCACATATGCTGCAGTTCGTAGAACGGGGCAAAAAAGGCGCATACGTATCCTCCGAGATACTGAGACACCCAACAAGACTGTGCCACAGCAGGCGGACGCTGGTGGGCATCTGCCAGCGGGAAAGGGCCAACCATGCAGCATATAGCACCCATGCAGCCATCCCCTTGCTGGGAGCCGGCATGTTGAGGGAGCATATTGAAAGAAAGCGTTGTTGGGTGTAGGATGCGAAAGGCAACCGGCAAGTACAGGGTGCGAGATATTAGGTTTTCTTCTAGCGCTTGGAGGCCTAAGCACTGCAACAATAAACAGTCACCAAGCGTTGCCCTGTGCGCAACGTTCTATGGGCTAAGTGACACCAACACAAACGCACGTACTCATCGACCAAAGGAAAAGAAAAAAAAATAAAAAAAACAACCACGACCCCATGTGCGATGTGATAAAAAGTGAACTGCTACCAAACTGGTGCGAGGGTTGCGCGCTGTTGGCTGCTGTATGGAACATGCTATCAGAATGTTTCAGCCCTGCGTGGCGGTGTTTAGACCAAACCGCCGTTAGAACCGGCCACTTTCGGGCATGCTTCTCGGTGCAGCAGCATAACAGCCAGCGGTGAAACAAAGCTGCGCGCGGTGCCAGAAACCACCGCCGCCACCGTAAACACATTGCGCTCTCTAGCACAGCGCAAACAGACACACGCGAACCGGACGGACAATTCGTCCCCTGTGCCACCATGATCGTAGTTACACTGCGTGTCGGCTAGTGTGTGTGTGTATGTGCGAGTTTGAGGGGTGGAGAGAGTGTGCATAATGTTTCAGCGAAATCATAAGGGCTCATTCATGCCATATGGCACCGTGTGTGCTAACGAACTTCGAGTCCCGCGCGTTGCTGCTCCTAAGCATCGTCCTACCGGCACATGCTACACACACACACACACGCCCACCTCTACCCCCCTTTTGGCCCTTTTGCGCCATACAACTTGAGACAATTTCAATGACAACAAAGTGGTGGCGCAGTGTATGACGCATTGCCTTAACGGTCATAACCATCAGCGACCGTGACCATTCGCCCTGTTCTGGAGTAAGTCGGCTTTTGGTCGGTTTGATCTCCGTTTGGACTACAGGGACCGTGGATTATTTCTTCATGACAATGAAAGGGAAGATATATAAATAATTAAATTTACATAAAAAATACCTGTTAAATAACTGTTTCTAATTACCTTTTTAATATATAATAAAATTGAAATTAAAAAATTTATGAAATAATAAAATTATTAATTGATAGAACAAATTTGTGTATAAGTCATTTCTTTAAACAAAAAACAAAAACAAAACAAAATATAAATAGCAAAATTTATAATTTGAAATGTCACATATTAAAAAACAGCTTATTCAAATTGCCCTTTGTTAATCTAAACCTGAGACCAAATAAAACTGAGACTGTATTTCCTTTGAAACAAAACCTGACCGCGCTCGCTTATGTTCAGTCCTCCCGCATTGCTGTACCTTTTTCTTTATGGTCCCCTCAGCAGAATATTCATCGCTGTAGCATAATTCGTGAAATACCGCTCAAAGAAGATAACAAGAGCGAACGAGCGAAAGAAGAGAAAAGTTCGTTACAACCTACTTTCCACCGGAGTGGCGTCGTTGGCGTTGCCCCTACTGCTCGGTGGATATCGGAGTACGGTTGGTTCGAAAATTCAAAATCTTCAATCCCACCAACCACCACATCCACAGCATCCCCCCGGAGATGCCCGTTGGCAGGCATCTCCCACTCGTAATGCTCGCTGCAAGCATACATCCTCCCCAAACCACCCAATGCTGTAATGAAGGGCGCGCGCAGAGAACAAGGACGTAGTGTAATTATGCTGAACGACGACGCGTGAGCGGATTAATTTTACTACGAACGCACGGTCGGAACGAATCTCAACGGTCGCGCTCTGCTATGCTGTGAAGCGGAAAACCCATCTATTACATGCGCACACCGGGTGAATCTTCCCGGGGGAACTCTCGGTCTGTGTGTGTGTGTGTGTGTGAATGTTTTTTTTATAGGGGATCGTTGTGCTAGTGGTGGAATCGAAATACACTGTACACGGGGTTGAAATTGTTCAACGTGATGTTGATGATGTGTGCGTCTGTTTGACTAAGAAAGACCGTTCTATTGCGCAAGTGATAATCAAAGCACACTACCCAGGATCCCTTTATGGAAAGCGAGAACGAGAGCGAGTAAGAAAGACATCAGCGATAAAAAACATCGTTCAATTTAGGAAAACAACCCACGGAAAACGGAGCGAGTACGCACGTGTGTGTGTTTCGAGGCTGAAAAGGAGGAGAAAAGTAAAGTGTTAACAAATATTGGTTTGATACAAAATGACGCAAAGAAAACGACTTTGCTGTCAGTGGAAGGCGGTGTGAAAAGTGTAATCGGGTTCCCTCTCTTTTTTTTACTTGCCTACTTTTTTTATGTGTGAGTTTCTTGATTTGTTTAGACACTTTTCCAACAATTTTTAACGCTCCATTCGGGAACAGACACACACACACACACATGGGCCCGTTACTTATCGCTTGCGCCTTTCTGCCCCCGGAAGGAATTGGCCGTGAGGGTGCGTGCGCAGCAACGAAACCCATACGGTTTGACAATTTCATCTTCGACAATGAAATGGCCCTCTAATGAACATCTTATAATCAGGCACATAAAAAAGATACCACGCTACTGTGTGTGTGCGCGCGCGCGAGTAGCTTTAAGCAGTTTTTATTTTCGTTTGGTTTGCTTCAAACTAATGGGTTTTTATTTTGTTTTTATGTTTCCACTGAACAAACATTACGCTGGATACATTTCGCTGACGTATTTTTCAATTTTATTTACGACCATGGTATAAACCTTTCACAGCTGGATTTATGTTGGCGGGGTTTCCCTGCGAACGCCTCCAGCAAAATGGGTTGCAAATATTATGCTGCTTCTTGCTTTAGTACATGCAGGATACAAACTCTCCGAATAACTTTGGTGATCTTTCCACACGGCGACAGAGGCAACCTGTCAATCGTGAACGTCTCGGAGCGCATCATTCGGACATTTGGAACGTTTGCGCTGACATTATCTTTACCGCACGCATAACCGCAACACAAAAGGATGCTGAAACAACTCCAATCGCTTTCACCGATGACTGACGTTACAATGTTTACACCATTGTGTGGTACAAAACAAAGTACCGCCCCCGTTTGTTTCTTTGCAATTTAATTGTAAGTCGCAAAACACAGGACAAAGTACGCCACAGACACCTACAGGACGGCTAGGCATCGGTGTCGGTCAGGAAGGCATCTATGTAAGGAAGAAGAATGCAACTCATTGCAGGGCTCTGTGGTTTAAAGTTTAACCGATTGCGACTGCTTTCGAGGAAATGCCCAGGGAAACCTGACGGTGTGTCTCCCTGAGCCTGTCCGCCTAATCCGCTTATTGTGCAAAGTGACGAAGGGAATCTACATCATTATGTACCTGTGCCATTGAAGGCAGCAAGTGAAGGTGTCTCAGGATGTCGCAAAAAAAAAACTGGGAAAGATCCTGATCCCTACTACGACATGAAAGGAACACGGTTATCTGGTGGTATTCATCTTCGTTCTAAATACGCTAACCGCCTACAGAACTTTAAGGACGAACAAAAAAAGACAGCACGGTTAAGAGATTAGAGCGTCCAGAGAAGCGTCCGTCGGTTGTGGATCGCTATATTGTAGCATTTGCAGTGATAATAGCGTATTGTACTCATTTCTTCGTTACAAAACAGGAACTAATCATTTCCGATGTGATACCTTTCTGATGAATTCAACCGGGCCAAATTCTTTCCCTTCAAACTCCCATGACCTGCAAGGTGCAAATATACTGAACAGCGCCTCAAAAATGAGGAAAGATCAGCGATAGCCTAAAAACTATTGTTTGAACAATTTACACAATTCCTTACTGACACTTGGAGGGTGTCAATGGAGGTACTGCTTTTTTAGCTTAAAACCCAAAAAATGTCTTACGTGATCGATCATTTCCTGAGGTGCATTTCCCAGTAACTCAGGTAACAACACACATGTTTTGCGAGTTGCTTATTGGACAAAGTTGTAATCTTAAAGAGATCTTTACTTTTGCTACAAAATTTGCGGCTTTTTAAGAAGCAATTGTTATAAAGCCGTAACAAAACACTGTGTGTCGAGAGGCGTCCAATCACTGCTGCAGGTGAGCATGTTTGCAAAAAGACGATTTAAAATAACACAAGAATACTTAGCCGCGTGTCACCAAATAAATCAAGAGCTGAAGTGACCATTTTGTTGACGATCGTTGCTGGACGTTCGTCGCTTGATGTTTGGCTCGTATGGTGATCGATCGATCGATGCATGTGGGATGAAAGCCAATGTTTATGTGGAAAACTCACCTGAAATAACAACAAAAGCAAGGGATAAGAACAATGCACTGCCGGTGGCCGGTTAAGAAGATTTGCATTCGAAATAGCATTAAAATATAAATGTTCAATAGGAAGCAGACAATGGTGAGGCGCAGTGTCGAACAAAAGGTGGGCTGTACAGCTAGGACAACCCGGCGAAAGAGTTGTGCCGTACTGTGGGTGTCGTTCTGAAGAACACACACAAAGAAGAGGAATGATCGCACTGCGGTCGGGGAGATATAGCTCATATTTCTGAGAAACACCTCTCCGTTAAGCATAACGCCGGATAGTGAGACGAAACAAGAGGATCGTCATCTAGTGCAAAGAGGATAGTAGAGAAAAGGAGTTTTTACATAAAATCGATTGTGTTTCCGGGACACAAAAGACACCTTGAAGTAGCGTATCAGTGCTACAGCAAAAGAGCCTTTGTGTTGGCAAAAGCAATAGGGCATTATTATTTCACTCATTATACGATGACTTAGTGCAGAATATTGCGATTCGTGTGTATAAAGCTATTAATGTACAAAAGCATACGCAGAACGTGCCATTGCCGACGCGAGACGTCTTTGGATTCTGGCCCGTGAAGCGCTTACCATATCTCGAATGGCTTCATCTCGGCTGGAGATGCTAAAGCCAACCCAAAGTTGAATATTCAAATGCGTATGCCCCGTGCGAGACATTCGAAGCGTAAAGGAATTCTTGAGTTATTTTCTACTTCACGCCGGAAGAAGACTCTATTATCTAAGAATCTCTATCTGCACGATAGTGCCTGGCTGTACGGTTTTGGAAGCAACATTATGTAAAAAGCCTTACCCCCTAACCGTGCTGAATGAAGATTAGTGTTTTCCGTCTTCTGATCACTATCGGGGGGACGCGGTTCACGATGATGATGATGATGGTACCAAACGGCACCATCACACACGACGCCATTCAACCTTCTCGTGGAGTAGGATTTCCAGGATCAATAGTGTGGCTGGTATTGCTTAACAACAACATAAAAAAATATAAATAATACCACAAGCACGTCGTGTTGAGGTGCGTGCGCCTTCAAACAGACAGGAACAACTGCCAGAGCCAGCGAAGTTCGGGATTATGTCTTTTAGTGTATCCAATCACATCGGTAGCAGGCTCCAACAGTACATCGTCGAAAGTGAGGATTTTCGGCCTGTTCATCAGAGATAATTGCGGACGAAAGGCGCCCCTCCATTCAAATAATGAATAGGGAACAGGGAAAGCGAGGTTCAGGAAGCACGAGATCTCCTTTTTTTTCGCATGGATCGCATAGAGAAGGCACCGGCAGTTTTTAGGAGTGAGAGACTACCACCAACGATTTCGAGAGCCACAAGTTCTAGCGCGTTCAGTGAACTTAGCCGTAGGGCAGAATACGCGGGCGCGCGCGCAAACTACGCACCAAAGCGGACAGTATACGCACAGCAATCGTTTTCAACACGTTTGTGGCCTTCGTCAAAGGATTCCGACGGCGAGCCGGTGAAACTGGTGGGGTGTATCTTTTCACTCCGTGCGAAGCAATTAAAACATAAATCTTCACCAACGTAACGCGCTCATCACGGCTGTGTGCTCGTTTGCGATCGTCAAACGTTTGAGCTTTTGACTGCCGGAGTGGTGGACCCCACGGTCACGGAAGAACATAATCCCCATCGAACAAATGTGCGAGATGTTGAAGCAGTTTTGTTTTGTTCTTTCCTGCTTAAGATAACTCTTACATCCGCAGGTCACGCAGGTTACACAAACGATCGCAACATAACATTGACCCCACACACACATCTCACCACTTCAGATCGGTCGGACGGCCCCGGACGCTACCCAGGATCAATGTTGGATGGTGGGATGGATGTAGTCACACAAAAAAAGCGTCCCAGAAGCGGGAAGAACTAATACCCGAGCGGATCTAACATTCAAAGCAGTCAAGTATAAGTCACTGGCTCGTTTGTTTGATCTACGCAGACCGGCGCTGGGTGGATAATTTTTATGGTAAATAAAACCGCCCGAGATTACCATCACCATTCCGTACGCTACATAATCAAGCCGATCTTCCAAGCGCACCGATCGGACCAACGAAAAGCGATGTCTCACAGTAGGTAGAACGCAATCCAGTGGTACGCGTTCTCTGTTTGCGCTGGGAACGAGTGAAGTGCTGTACAAATAAAGTACGGGCGAGAAAGTGTTTGTAGATGCATTGGAACGGGTGGGTTGCATTTGATGCCTATGCAGCTATCGTCTAATGTGGTTTAGAGTTCTTCAACCTCGATGTGACACTTGTCCGGAACCCGTGGATGCACTTGCAGCTTACAATATATCATAAGAAGGAAACGAGAAAAATACGACAATCGATTCATTCATGCTGGAGCCTGAGAATTTTTCAGCCTTTCAGGCTCACTGATGCACAATTCTAGAAACAGAACCATAAGAATTAACTCTTTTATTCACGCATACAGTTACAAAATGGAAATAAACTCTGAGTGAGCTGATAGTCGTCACAAAGAATTAAACAGAAAATAAACTCAATAATGAGTTGAATAATTCAATTGAAACGAATAGCCTCAAAAGAGCAGAATGACAAAAAAGAGTTATTATAATTCTTTGGTAAACATTAAGTTCACTCATTCGTTCTGAATCAATGTGAACAGCACAACATGGGACATTGCCACATCACATAACTCAAACTTGTGAATTGGTTTTATTGCGAATGGAAAGTTTGTGGCCACAGAAAATACAACTTTATGCGCTCTTAATACTGTCTCAAAAAGATCTCCAAGCTAACGGTAGAGAATTTCATCACGTATTAAAAAAATGACCTACTTTGGAAATACTGCCTGGTGTCCTTTCTCTTTTCCCTGTTTCTTACAGGGGTCTTATGACAATACGAAAAAAACCAAGCATTGCCAATCCTTACAATTCTACTTTCTCTAACTATTCCGGCAAGAACTTTACAACTAAAACAGTCGCACTTTAAAGTAAAATTTTCCATCCAAACCAGTTCCTTGAGCTCCTGCAACCAACCAGGCGTCCCTTACCAACTTCTTCAACTTCTGTCCTTGTGTTTCTGCTTACGAGGTCGCGAAAGGTCTCCCCCGTTGTATCGTTGCATCTCCAACAGTCTATTCTTTCGCTGAACAGTTTGTTTTTGCCGAACAAATTTTCCACCTCGGTCAGAGAATGGACCGGCGCGGATGCTGTTGCTGTAGACGTGGCACCAACGTCTTATCGCCGAGACAGCGAAACCGGTTCCATAACCCAAAATAAAACAACAACGAACTCGCCAAGAACGACCGTTGACCAAGATGCCGGACGATTCGTCCTATTCCTTTCTAGTGCACCCGCCGTTCTGCAACCTTGCGACTACGCATTCGACTAAATGGGTACTGTTTGGCCGGTAAGATAAATCTTTACCGTGATCTCAAGATCACTCTCACAACAAGGATTACATGCTTCATTTGGGACGGACACGGGCTGATGATGATAAATCGGTAAACGGGCGCGTAAACAAATGAAGAATAACCGGACCGAGCGGTCCCGGGAACCTGGATTCCAAACACGGAGACAGCACCAAAAAGTCCCTCCGTGTGACGGGATACGCGCAGAAAGATAAGTACGAGCAAGAAAAAAAGGATTCGGCACGTTACCCCGACTCGGTGCAGCAAATGGGGTTGGTGCGTGCACCGGGTTGCAGTTGCTTTCGTTTGCCACGCTAATCGGGTTCATTAATTTTTTGGCAGACGTTTTCAACTTTCTTTGCTTGTAAAATTTTCAGAAGGCCTGAGAAAGCAATCTGTACCATCATGGGACGGAGAGTTTAAAGCAGTTGTTTTCCACCGTACATTCGTACATTTTGGCCTGCAGCAGCGTTAAATGGAAGGGGTATTGCATGATATTTTCACGAAGTAAAAAAAGAACGAAAACGAGTCCTGTCAAACGCAGCATCTCAAACTCAAACACCCTAAATGGAGATTGTAGTACAGGAATTTGTCTCACGTCCTTTCGTTGACTTTTATTCCTGGTCTGTGCCTAATCGTTTTTGAACATCCTTTCGATAGGTTTGCTTCTCATAGTTTATCCTTATCAAAAATTCATCCGCATCATGTTTCACTGTCTGCAGCATAATTGATATGTATTTTTTATGTAACTTGCCAATCCAATTCCAACAAAGACGGTACGTACGGCAGAACAAAACATCGCATATGCCTCTGATTGTGTCGATGTGCTAATTCATTGATGCGTAATACGAGATACCCTATCGATAGTTGCGATGATGCAATATTTGACTGCTCTGCTTACAGGGATTCTGATTATCGCAATCATTACCCCGCATTAGTAACGGCCCAACGGTCGTGGTCGTTGTATCGCTGGCCAGCGAATCGTTAGTATTCGTGCGATCGTACACCAACGAGATTCCCGCGCTTTTCGAACCGGTCCGACGGCGTTCCCGGCGTTCGCCATTTTACTTCGATCTTTCACCTTCTTCTAATCGGATTCTCTGTCCGCCGCACTGGAGCAAGGCAGCCTTTGGTTGCAAACCGTACCCGGCGGTTAGGTGTTTAGAGCTTTGCCAACGGTTTTATGGTCTTTCCAAAACGTGTACGCTTCTTCTTGTTTCACCGTGCCGGTAAACCGACAGGAAGTAAGCAGATTCGACGTGTGTTTGCACTGATAACGTTTGGAAGCCGTTGTAACACGTTCCACAGGTTTGGAAACTTTCCCCAATCGATTGCTGATTCTGGTAGCATTACATCATGAACAGTTAAAAAATCGTAGACTAATAACTTCGAATACCAATATCTTTGCTTCATGCCTGAATTTGATTCAACAACAAGAATGTTTATTACTATGGACTAAAAAATATATGTAAAATGTTCTCAAACTCGCTAAAACTAACATAACAGCTGACAGAACCACAATCCAGGAATGTCCGTTAAAACTCTGCTCCCATCAGACACCTTCAACTGTCCGCACCATTCCCACTTAGTTGACAGTTTGTTTTTTTATTTCATTACCCATTTTCCTTTACCCGGCCATTCGTTCCGTTGGTCGTTATGTCAATTCTTTTCTCGTTTGCAAAATGTGGCGTAACATTGGCTTAGGACATTTGTCCAACATAAGAACGTACCAGGGCGTTACGCCAGCGACCAGTTGACTTTATCTCTGAACGTCCCACTCAACGGAAAGCCCTTTAAATTTCCTCCTTGAACGATAAGGACACAATCGAATGTCCCTTCAAACATCGACAACAGATAAGATGAACGGTGCACTGGGGTATACGAACCGCAACCAGAACGAGAAGACTCGATCGGGCAATCTGATCCGATTCACCAGCCGGAGAAAGCTAATGAGGCACGCTTTACACTGGAGGCAATTTAAAAAACGAATCTTATGCTCGGTATAGAATTTAAACAGCTCATTATCATATCCCGACCAATCGTCCGGTTTCGTCCCAATGCCAGACGCTACCAAACACATTCCTGCTTCCATGCTATCCCGCACACTTTCACCCACTGCTTCACTGCTGAACGACCTTCCCGTTTCCATCGATCACCCGTCACTTCTGTGGTGGACTTCTTGGAGAAGTAGGTAAGGTTGGAATGAAAGCAAGAAATCTCACTTTTCACACCGGTATGCAAATTCTCAAACAACACCAAGAACACTAAACTGTTGCGGGACATTTGGGCGGCTTAGCGCGGACGGCGGGCATTCGAATGGAGCCGGGTGGACTTTTCATTCATTTCTAAACCATATGCTACGGCCGTTCCAATTGGTTTGGCGCACACACACAGAAAAAAAAACAAAATATCACTTCAACACGGAACGCCATGTTCATCATTATCATCATCATCAGGGAGGTAAACGGCGGCAGTAAGCGATAAAGTGACTATTTATGAATAAACTTTACGTGGAATAATTTGCTCATGTGCGATGGATCGAGAAACACGGACACGAGAGCAGCATGAGAACGAACGTACCGTCTCGAAGCACAGGGAATTCGTACGGCAGCATATGGTTTGGTGCTGGCTGACATCGTTGTCGAAACTCGAGAGTATAGACAAATTACAGTGCAATGGTTCCCCGACCAGGACAGGAAGGCGCGAATGGGCCTTGCGAACGTGTCTGGGCAAACTGACAAACTATGAAATAGTTTTCCTGCGTTTAATAGGTTCGGCGGACACTCTGACAAGCGCTGTGGCGGCCAAGTTCGGGCCAAATAAAACAAAAACGTCCATGTCGCCGCGCACGTTCGTCTTCGGCGGAATGTCAATGAAACGGTTCAAGGCAACCTACCTTGAATCATCGGATTTGCGTACAGCTGGTCGGATGAAGACGTTAGGCATAGCGACAAACATTTCTTGCAAGAGCAGGATGTTTCTACCGCGCTTAGGAGGTTATTGGGTCGAATACAATGACCACGGCGGCTATTATTCGTACCGAACCTGATACATAGTCGGAAGTTCATATTCTGGGCAATTTAGAACATAGCCAAAAAGCCAAAAATCATTTTCGTGTGAATTTGTGTAAAGTCAGCACGATTAATTGAGGATGATCAACAAGCAAAGAAAGATCCTGAAGGAGGCGGAAACCGGACATCTTCCGTTCCCGGTACCGTTCCGGTCGAACTTCCTGTTCAAAATATCCTTCACAAGGAAACAGAAACGTTAGTCAAACAACACCCTCATTGCCCGAATCGGCTTCAACTTCAAATGGCAAAGATGACCATCTCTCTATCTCTCTCTGTTTCTGGAATATGCTTGCTTTTTACCAATGCTTCCTTACTTGTGGACTTTGTGGGATCAGTCCAGTACGCATCATGAGAACCGTACAACATCGATGTCCATCCCAGTATTTGTCAACGCACTTAAAAAGTAATTTGAGAGTATGAAGCGAAACGTTAAACCAACAAATTCTTGTATCTTTGCAATTGGTTTAACGGCGTATTTACTTTCAGAATTGCCTTTCCCGTGTAGAATAGCCGAAATACATCGGTGGGAAAATGGTCAACATGACCAAATGGCTGCAAGTGTTGAGCAAACGGTTAACTTGTTGCAGCTTGAACTTTTTTGTTGCATTTTTGGAAGCTTGAAAGCGAAGGACCCNTCAACGCACTTAAAAAGTAATTTGAGAGTATGAAGCGAAACGTTAAACCAACAAATTCTTGTATCTTTGCAATTGGTTTAACGGCGTATTTACTTTCAGAATTGCCTTTCCCGTGTAGAATAGCCGAAATACATCGGTGGGAAAATGGTCAACATGACCAAATGGCTGCAAGTGTTGAGCAAACGGTTAACTTGTTGCAGCTTGAACTTTTTTGTTGCATTTTTGGAAGCTTGAAAGCGAAGGACCCATTCCGAACTCTACCCAAAAAGTATGTGGGAATGTTTCAATTACCACACTGCTAGCGGAAAAGTGTCCCCTTTCTACTTAAGTTAAGTTAAACGATCAAAAGTGATGAATCGTTCTACCCAAAATGGGACTGCAGAACTTAGCCCACTTAAAATTGTTGTGTAACATGTTTCCGCTAAGTAGTAATACGTTCTGTTCGGTTTATTTATGTCACTCATAGTAAATATTAGCTGATCATCTCTCGGTTTATTTACTGTTCACGCGTTTCGGCACGTTGCTTGGTTACTTTGATGTCAGGTCGTGAAGCAAAACAAAATTTCGCAAAAATGCATCAGAAAAAGATGAAATTTGCAAGCACATAACGTTATTACCTGTAAGGCTATTCCTCTAAAATAGATGGTGCCATCCTTGGTGACTTCCCGTCAAAAGAACTTCCCCGAAAATGCTCATTATTTGCGAAAATTATGACACAACCTTAATGTTCAATGGATTTGGGCGAATTACCTAGAATCCATTAATAAAAACGCAATGACAGCACAGCAATGTCTGTCCAGACAACATAACAACGTCGACATCGGAGCGACGAAGGATATCTAATGGACTGAACAAAACACAGGGAAAAAAAGTTAGATAGGTTCAATGGAGTGATGCTTATCAACGGCAGGAGCAACATGCACTAGCCTCTGGGGTGAAGAACACTCTCTCACGCTCTTCTAAGTCCATTTTAGATGATCATCATCCTTGACCTTCCCGCGTCTGGACAAGGGGAAATATGCCGAAATAACAACTATTCCGGCGGTCCAAAATTCTCCCGAATCTACCTCCAGTAAGCACGTAACCTGACACAAATACACACAACTCCACCATTTGAGCTCCAATCGCCAAACTCCAGCCCCGAATCGCCCCACGCCCCGTGTGTGCGGCGACTACGGTGCGGACCTGCCACGATGTTTGCCTGCAGATTCCGCAGATACACACCAACACCGATAGCAAACCCGAAGGTGGAGAAAGAGAGCCCGCGACAGTACCGTCCGTACACATCTCTTTCGCGTCGCTCGCTTTACATTCCAAAAGAGCCTTTGGAAGTCCTGAACCGGTTTTCGCCAACCGGAGCAGCGGTCGACATAACAAAACAGCGCCACCTTCGTTTCTAAGCTGCTGCTCGTTGCCCAGCCGCGCATCCGGATAAGATTCTGACGGGCTTTTTGTGGATTCTGCAAAAACCAGTTCTTTACAGGGGGTGAGGGTGAGGAGTGCGGTTGTAGTTGGAGGATCGGCCTCTGGTCTTCGTAGGCTTCTTTCTCTCCTGGAGCTAGCGCTTTCTACCAGACGCGGTATACATTCTTATGTGATCTCCTGTCATGGGCACGGACCGGCCTCCTTGGTAGGTACCGCAGGCCGCACCAGGACTTTGGACGGGTACCACCATTGTTTCATCCGGTGCACGATAGTTCTTTGGGATTTCAAGCGGGGCAGGCGATGCGCAGGAGCCGGCGAGAGCGGGACACTCGGGAGGTGCGTCACAAGATGCGCGCCTTAACGATTTCGTAGGATTCGCTAACGTCCGCTGCCGTGAGAGATTGCGCTTCTTTCTGAGAATTCGAGCGACCGTTGCATATTAAAAGCGAAAAGAACAAATCCCGACAGTGTACGACAAACACACCGGCTAGACCCTTATCGTGTCCGAGCACGGAGCCGTTTAGAACCGAACCGGTCGACAGGGTACCGTCAATGTCCGACATTTCGCTAAAAACCAGCGAGACGGACGAACGAGGAATGCAAATAATAACAAGCAACACAGCAGCTCCACAGGAGTCTGCAACATTTTGCAGCAACGTCGAACGTGCGAATGATGTAATTTGCTAAACTCACAGCTGTAAATGTGGGATTTCTTCCGTCGACGGTGCTGATGCGGTCGGTTACATTAATCAGCTGATTATTTTTGAGCTTCCAAGCAGAGCAAGTGTCTCCCGAGGGAAGTAAAAAGAAGCATAAGAATGAATAGAAATTTTGTCTCGTGTAATTGGGTGTTGTTTAAAGTAGAACAAAAGATTATTTTGATTTTTTTTACTTTGTCATTAAAGTATCATAAACCGGCCACCATTTGAAGCCAAAACGAAAACAGCTTATACGTTCGATAACCTATCGTTCTTATCCTGTTCGAATGATCTTTGGGGAGGTGGAATTAGTCAAGACAGTAAAATCAGCGTTAGATTGTTTGGCTGCTCTAGAGAGGATTGCTCAAAGCTGAAGTTTGCTACGGTACGAGGTTTCCCTTTTCGTACTCCTGCGGTTTTCGCCAACAAGACGTCAAAGCGCGTTTGCGATGAAACCTTAAGATTAATGTAGCATTTTCTTTACTGTTCTTCTTCTTCAAAATCTTCCAAAATCGTTAATCCTTCTCCACCCAAAAACTCACTCACCTCCACCGTTAAGCGCTCGGTGTGATCGCACTCGCGATCGTGATCGTGATCGTCCATTTTATGGCAGCAGCAACAGCAGAGGGTGGTGAGATAAAATAAATGATATACGAAAACGCGGCGAAGTTGGGTTCCTGCGAAATGGAGTCCCTAAGCCCGCTACGAAAATGCCAAACCGCGAACATGATCCCGGGATGGCTCCCCCGCGAAGAAATGGCGAAGAGTTGGAGGGTTTATGCTGGCTCATAAAAAACGCCCAAGACTTGAATAGTGCTCATAAAATGTTGCCGGGCAAAGAACTTTCGTGAAATGGAAGGGTCCTACCCCCATCTTTCGTTAGCGATGATGCTGCAGAAGATAGGATAGGCTCGCGGGCTCGCCACCTAAAGATCCTGTGCCCTCGGGGGCACTCCACCCTGAGCTAGCATAAAGTTGACTGACCTCGTATGCCCTTCCCCGCATGTGCTGCGTGACATCTGTAATGATCGGGATCGGGAAGCACGCTCAGCAAAAGGGGGATATCTTTTTTATTTTTCTCGCAATTACTCTCTAATTACGTGATCTCACTTGTGGCCACCGGTCTGTGGTCATTGGATGCTATGAGTTTATTACCTGTTAAATATCAATCATTGACCAAATCGAACATTAACCAAAACGCTAACTGCCAACTAAACGAGCCAAACCAAATGTTTGAACCGACCGGGCGTGTTTACCGCAAATAGGCTAGCTCGCTTCATTTAACGATCCGATGATGGTTTTTTTTCGCTGTACCCTTGTATTCTTTACATTCGTATCTTAAAGCATCGCCCAGTGTTCGGTGCGTCGTTTCGGACGGCTTTCGAAGGCTTTCTTTGTACGTCTGAGAATTTACGCATTTTCAGTTTACGCTTTGTTACTGCCCGAAATTAGCAAACATTTTATTTCGGCTGGTATGCCGAGCAGCAACAACAGCAATATAAAAAAAAACATACCCAACGGGGAGGAACATAAAAATGTACGCTTGTGTTGCGGAGCTGGTTTGCTTTGGCAGCATCCGTCTGTCCTTTTGCTCGTGTGTTCTTGCCCGCGGCACGCAACACAGGCGTACCGACCTGTACCGTGACAGGTACTGGGCCAACAGGACTGATTGTCTTTCACACGATCTTATTCACACGCATCCTTGCCTGATTGCTGATATGCTGGTGGGAAGTGTGGTGGCACGATTNTAAAAAAAACATACCCAACGGGGAGGAACATAAAAATGTACGCTTGTGTTGCGGAGCTGGTTTGCTTTGGCAGCATCCGTCTGTCCTTTTGCTCGTGTGTTCTTGCCCGCGGCACGCAACACAGGCGTACCGACCTGTACCGTGACAGGTACTGGGCCAACAGGACTGATTGTCTTTCACACGATCTTATTCACACGCATCCTTGCCTGATTGCTGATATGCTGGTGGGAAGTGTGGTGGCACGATTACAAGAAATGGAAGTATGCTTGTGCATGATTATGTTGTATTTCGCTAAACAACTCACGTGCCAGTTTCATTCACAAACAAATGGTTAAGCCCTTCCCATCTGCAGGCCCGTACCATTATCGCTGCCCGTGACAGACCAGTCGCCAATATCACCCGATATAGCACTCCGTTTCCGTCCCTCTTGCCGTGATCTTACTGACCATCAACCGTATGTCATTGCTGCTGCCTTATCGTGCGGACCACCAGTCCCATTCGAATGTAAATATAGCCGGACGACTTTGTCGGGACGGCGCAAAACTTCGATACCGTTTCCGGACTTCGACCAAAACGATGGCGGACGATGTGTTGTTCGGCCAAATATTTAAAGCTAACAACTTTTTTTTTGTTAACACGAAAAAAAAGCAACCATCAAAAATGTTTAGCCCCCAAAAAACCACAACCGGGTTGCACACATAAATCGTGTGCAAATGTTGACCGAAAACAGCTGATTAGATTCGTGCGTCCTGTGAACTGGTCCGGCCGGTTCCATTTGCTGTCAGCTGCTCGGAATCGCAATATTTTTCCCTCTTTTTACTTTTTGACATAACAATCTATTCACAGCAAAAACGGGAAAAAAAACTTTTAGGTGATTTTTGGTACATACAGCGTAACGTTTCTGTAGCACAACTGCCATCTTTCTTATCACTTCATTTTTACCGCGCGGCTGTTTGGGAAGCGAATGCGAAAACGAAGAATCCAAACAAAACAACTTCCTCACAGACAGAAGATACAGGGTTTAAATTGTTCAATGGAGTTCCATGAAATTTTTGATGTAACTTATTTAAAAAAATATATATTCAAATTTCTAAAAATACACGACACTATTTTCGTGTGCACAGTCAACAGCAGTACGTAAAGTTCAACAAAAAAAATTATAGAATCGGAACCGACGGTACGAATCACATTCATTCATCAGTTCCGTTTACTCGTTTCATTCATGCATTTTCATTGCATTCATAATACCGGAAGCAACAAACACACACACGAACACACACATACACACGCACGATACGATTGTCGACACTGCAACTGCATGTACTGGGCACGTCGCTTATCAGCGCGGTGCATACTTTCAGGGGCGTACGCGCGACGCGATAACAGCACCGGACATATGATTCGGGGCTACCCAGTTGCATTGAAGTTAAACATTGCCATCAACACTGTAAGCAAACGGCGGGAGGGTGCGAAAAAACACATAAAAAGAAGCGCTAATGTGACAATAATGCTGCTTGATTACTTTCATTCAGGAATTGAGCTGGTCACAAATGGTCGCGAATTGGACATGATCTGGAAGGTGTTTTTTGTAAATACTACTTCCATTAATATTTAAGCAAACGCTAATGGTCATAAAGGAGCGATGAGATTACAAGTGGTAAGTGCAATTTGGAATATCAAAGTAAATTTGCTCATTTTTTCTTTGCATGCAAATAGCGCACGGAATCATCTGATAAGGAAATATTTGAATAACCGAAAGGTAAAGAACCAAAAAAAAAACATACATGATTACAGGGATTAATCAATGGAAATGAATACAATTTAAACATTTTGTAACATTTTGATAGCGATGTGGACAGTGCAAAGAGTGTGTGAACACATTTTGGCGCTAAAAAGGCAATGAAGTCGAAAAAAAATAAATTCCTCCATTTGTACAGCATCCTGTCAGGCATTTGTTCTCTCCGAAGAGACCACATACTGCCTTCTCATCAAAACAATCCTTCAGCATACCACGCACAAAACCTGCTCCATAGGAGCTTGGAATGAAAAAAAAGACCTATACAATTCCACCAAACAACAAATCCTTTGCCCAACCTCATTTTACCATCGGCTCGGCCGGCTACGAAAAACAGGAACCCAAAATCAAGGATGATGACCAGCTATAGCATTATAATCGGAGCCCACGGGATGTGGATCGAAGCAAACCCCCGGGAAGAGGGTGATGGAATCGTTGCGCGGGTGAATATGGGCGATGGAAGACCGTCCCGGCGAGGCGGATCCGAAACCCTACAGCATACAGATAACCAACTCACCAAAGCAAGCAAAAAAAAGCAGTCAAAACCGGCCGGTCTCTTCACTTGTTTTCTCTGCCGTGCCGCTGGTACGTTCCGCGCGTACTTCAAAAAGTCATATGATTGATGAACTTAAGTTTTTCACCTCTCCGCAGCGGCATCACCGTCAAGTTGTTACCGCACTTCAACCTGATCGTTACCTTACGCTTCTTGGTGCGCGAACGCGCGAAGCAGCATCAATACCCGAAACGGTAACACAATTGCGTACCATCAGTTAAGATGTTCGTAGAATTTATCATACACGAACGGTGCCGCATTCAGCAATTGAATTCTGTCGTTTTTAAAAAGCCATACTTGGGCTCCGGGTCAGGTTTGAATAAATTCTACAGATTCATCAAACCATCGAAAAATGTGTCGTTGGTAGAGTTGAAAAATCTCCACACCCAGTATGACGTACGGAGCGAGCTGACTACAAAAGCTCATACATATGCAAACGGGATGCATACACATTCTTGTGCCCTCCTTACAGCATTATCGATATTTTAAACATGCATCCCTGAACGTAGCGAACTGTCTTATTATATTCCGCTTTTGCTTCTTACCGTTGCACACCATTTTTTTTTTAAATATTTCTTTAAGATGTTTGATTTTGTCAATCCCAACGTCAGTTTGGTGTTGTTGGGGTTTCCGAGTTCGTTCGCATGTCTTACAATCTAAGAGATGTGTAATTAATTTCATTTTTCCTGCTTTCTTCCTAGCTCGAAACCCAAAATCTCTACCAGTGATTACACAGAATGAGTAGCACCTTTTGACATCTTCACCGACTGTCAGGGGAAAAACTGTCTTGTTTTTTTTTAATGTCTAAGTTTTGTTTCTCTCTGCACCTCTCAGACCGAGCGTTGCGGTTGTTAATCAGTTAATCCTGGCGCGTACGTAATGAAAGCGAAAAAAACGGAAACATCAACTTCGATGACGACAACAGAATATAGAAAGCCACTTTCGGGTGATGAGACTACCAGATACATGATGCACTATGCCGTGTAAAACGATCGGAAACATGGTATTTTTTTTTTGTTTTCTCCAGGTTTTTGTTTTTCTTTTCGTCGCTTTCCTGTACCGAGTCCTCCTGTGGTCGTCACATCGTGCGCCGGATGAGACAGGAAAAGGATATCCTCTTACGCGAGGAAGAATCTGTGACGAGATTGACCGTTGCTGTTACTTCCTAGCGCAGAGCGGTTTAACAGTGACCGAAGTCACAGGAATGCTTAAGTCTCGATGGCGATGCATCAATTATCATTCGAACCTACGGGCACTCGGAATGAAAAGTCAAGCGAGTTTAACCAAGTAGGCGTAGATGGAGTTAGAGAGAATGAGAGAAACGGGGGAGGAAACGTACAGATTTAAAAGCACTGGAACCGAACACGACCGACGGGAAACAACATGGTTACAGTGGTCGCTATCGGTTTTCCTAATTATCATACGTGTTTATCCTTTCCTTGTCATTCTAATGCTGCGGTGGGATGTACCATCCCTCTGTTGAGCGTTATTATTATATTGCCTTTCGTTGCGCGAGAATGTTTATGAATTATTTTCCTACCAAACGTTCGTACCAGAATGTGGTAAAGGGAGTTACAAAATGCATCGTCTCGATATGCTTTGAACAGTGAAAGATGTGGATTTTTTTATGTTATTCTTTGGCTTTACTTGCTGTTTGAGCCATATTTAGTAGCGAACGGGTTTAGCCGGAGTCTTTCTGCGGGTCTTAAAATTGATCGTGGGAAAGCAACAACCAAGACGCAGTGGCTGTCAACGGGGGGGAATCTCATCCAACTTGGACGGTGGATGAGAGAGAGTTCCTAATGAAACATGACATGGTGGTGGTGGATTAAGGCTTTTTTTTCCTTTAGACAAGAGCAGAATAAAACTGGGGAGGTTTTTTATTCCTCGCTTCAAGATGGAACCGGGAAAGGATGCCAGAGTAATATATTAAGTTACACACCATCATGGAATCGAATTTTTGACGCAAGACTTGCACTGCAGCGGAATCCTTAAAAGAGTCTTGCGGGTATCAATCAACGCTGTCCTACCGAAGTTTGAACGTTTCATTCCATTCAGATGTAGGTAAATCAATGTTTTGGGATTAGTTCTTGTGTATAACGTATAATGGAAAACCCATTAGAGTATCTCTAAAAATATTAATAGTAATGTTAAATTACTGAACAGTTTAAGAATAATAAGATACGTTTTAAAGGAGAATGAAACAGCACAAAGCAATATGTGTACAATGTTTCTAATGACAAATTTACCTTAACACTATTCTATGTTACCACCTTCGGTAATACCATTGTGCGATTCTCGCCTTTACACAGGACAGGGCTGTGGGAATTTTATACAATCAATCGATCGAACATTGGTAAACATCGATGCAATGCTAAATGCTCTTAGCCCACCAGGACACAATGGTGGGAAGAATGGTATCTATGGGAACTGTAGCCGAAACGCGAGAAGGTTTCTAAAGAGCAAATAAATTTGGCCGACGTTTTATTACCAACTACCAACGACCGCAACGATCGTCGCTCAATAAGAAAAAAATAAATCGAATGATGAAAAAATCAAAACCTACTTATCAAGAGACGAAGGATGTGCAATGGCAATAGCCAAATACAGACAACACCCATCTTCTCCAGCGAAATAGATTCAATGATAGACTTGGAATTCATGCCAAAAAAAAACTAAATACTTCAGAACAAGTCATACGAGCCCTTTAAACCCATGGACACCGCACGCACGATCGATCCGGTCGAAAGGACAACGACCACTACGAGGGGATCTCGGCGATCAAAAGGACCCTAAGCGAAACGGTGACGGTGAGACGAATCAGCCACAGAAAACGAACTGTCAAAGAGTCAGGTGATTTCCCACAGGAATCCAAGTGCTAAGATCAGCTGAGCCGAACGCCTGCCGATCATATGATTTTGGAACGGTCTGGAACCTATCGTCAGACCATCGTCGCCAGTTACTCCTACACACAGGGGCGGAACTCCTTGCAAGGGAGTTGGCGACACGAGACACGAAAGAAAAAAACATCAACAAGGGTTCACTAGCCCTTCCCGATCGTAGCGAACCGATTGTTACATCCTTCTTCGAATTTTTTGCGGACTCCTAGGGCCCTAAGAGCTTTGTGCTTTTCTTCGAGATGTTCTTTAAGAAATAGCAGAGGACATCCATACATTCGGTATTGTTCGACCGAGGAGTCCGGGAGTCCTTTCTGGCGGTTGGGAAAGGCAAGAGTAAAGCAGGAAAGCGCAAGGATAAGGTATGAGATAGAAAACCCAAACGAAAAAATGCACAGAAATCAACACAGGACTGGACCAAACAAAAAACTTGTATGAATCTAATGATATTCTCCAAAAGAATCGTGCGCGCTTTTAAACTTCGCCCTCGCACACATCCCTCCCTGTATTACTCGTCCTGCGATCGGATAACCTTTACCTTTTGCTTGATTGCTTGGTTCTTACATTTGATGATAATGAAAAATAATTCGACCTTTTTCGCCCTTTTTGCCCAACGACTACGTTTTTTTTTTTTCGCTNAAAATGCACAGAAATCAACACAGGACTGGACCAAACAAAAAACTTGTATGAATCTAATGATATTCTCCAAAAGAATCGTGCGCGCTTTTAAACTTCGCCCTCGCACACATCCCTCCCTGTATTACTCGTCCTGCGATCGGATAACCTTTACCTTTTGCTTGATTGCTTGGTTCTTACATTTGATGATAATGAAAAATAATTCGACCTTTTTCGCCCTTTTTGCCCAACGACTACGTTTTTTTTTCGCTACGAGCCCTGGTTGGGGAGTAAAAAGAGTACGAAAAAATAACACGTTTCGTTAGCACCAGTTCGAACCAGGAGACAGGACAAATGGGAGATAAGAATAATGGAAAGTTTGAAAAATTGCCATTAAAATGTTTCCCTAAATTGATCCAAATGGATATACATCGCTCCGGCATAAGGCAACCTGCTACTTTTCCCACCGTAGCTGGACACATAACCAAAAGGCAAACAGCGGTTCTATCATTCTTGATCCTTTCTCTTCGGGTGTTCCGATGATGATCCTACTGCTTGCACTCCCGTGAGGGTTTTGATTTCGCACGAACTATAACGATCCTGCGCTGTGATCAGTAAAGCCGAAGTGAGACGGAGAGGCAAACACGTTGGATTGTTGTTAGCGGAACATTGGGCAAAAAAAAAATAACGACGTTAGGTCGATTATCCCATGTTTACCGATTGGGCCATTGAAACCGGAGGCTCTTGATTGAAGACTATAAAGCTGACGCTTTATCAACTCTCTTCCAGGGTTGTGTGTTTTTGATCGTTGTGAGAAAAGTCAGTAGGTCCGTAAAAGGATGTCGCAGGTCAGTTTTACGCACAAGAATTTAATGTTCATAACACTGACCATTCATTTGACGATCGTACCCCGGAAGACCTAAAGGAGATTATTGAAGTTGTGAAATTCCCATCGGAAGTCCATGAAACTGCAGTATCGCTGTGCGTAGCGTATGATTCTAAAATATCATCCAGAAGGAAAAATGAATGTAATTTGCACAACAAAACACAACCAACCTAAGAAGTAGTAATGGACAGGTTATGCTTTGCTACCGTGCTTTGCACTGCTACTGTGATGTATTTTTTCTCCGCCTCAAATAAAGGTGAATTTCTTCACACTTCCTAAGAATTGCAACATCATTAGTTAATTAACGTGCATAAGAAACTCCAAGTGCCAAGTGAAATAAGGTGACCGGCTACAGTTCCCTCCATCTACATGTTCTGCGTGGGAAAATGAATCGTTTAAAATTTTCCTTTAGCTTTAGTTACCACAGAATGCAAAAATTTACAAGTTACAGAAAAAAAGACTAACAGGGACTAACTTAAATTAAAAATGTGTCCGAAACGAATTGGAGTGGCATTGAAAAAAAAAAATGCAGCCAACCAAAAAATGGAATATCATTCACACCTGAAGGGCGGTGTTTCGATTTGCCCATGGTCAGATTCCGGTTCTCCAAGAATGGATGAAAACAAATTTAGCCGAAACCAAAAAAATTGTTACATTTACTATGCTGCCCACGAAGGAAGGTTACAAGATGCGCTGCTGAATCCTGGCGTTAACGCCTTGCATCCCGTGGAGTTTTAATTTGGTTTCTCTTTTGAACGAATGATATTTCAAAGTTGTCCGCGGGAGGTTAAATACCAACCCCGACGTACACATATTTCATATCACAGAGCGCAAGAACACACTTGAAGCAAAAGTTTGAATGGAAAGATCAAACAACAATGACCACCGGCAGGATAGTTTCAGGATAGTTCACACGCTCGATGAATGGAACCATGAATATTGTGCACTCATTAATAGTCCAATTTTCCATGCGCTTTTACCATAACATGTTTAAGGTTTCCAACATGAATAACCGCGAAGCATATTGTTCAATTTAGTCGTGGATATTTAATCTTATTCGTTCCTTTATGGATTGTATGCTATCAGATGGGAGGCGTGTAAAACACAGTTCATTTCTTATTTTTTATGTTGCACAATACCGGAAAGAGATTAACGTGCATAACGAAGTTTTTTGTTTAATTTCAGTTTTATCAACACATGCAGTTGCAGGTTATCATTATTTTAAACGTCATTATTATTTTTTGTTATTGGGTCGTAAAACTATTGCATATTTCATAACGCGTTCTTGCCATTGTGCAACAAGAAAAACAACACAAAACTGTGATGAAAAAATACCGTTAATTTCATGTTCAACTCAATCAAAAACCACAGAAACCCATTTCGTGCCGGCGTTGTATAATTTATGTTTCTGCCTCGGACGACAACATAAGACCCACGGGGTAAGAGTGATACACACGCCAGGAAGAAGTTCTTTCACGCCGACTTTCCCCGTCCTATAATCTGTTATAACGAAAGAAAAAAAACGCTTCCTACACACCCTTTTATTCGTGGCGGCAAAGAATAACTTAAACTTTGCAATCAATGCAAGACGATCGCTACATTCCGGGGGCTCACCTCCTGATAACAGGGCGAAGGAACTAACAAAACAAACCGACACGAAATGGCAAAGAGCAGAGAAAAAGGCCCCCCCGAATCGCAACATAAAACATTTCATCCACCGGTGCCAACCTACACGCCATCAAAAATGACCAACCACGGCCCAAAAACCCTTCACCGTACCTTGGTTTTGAGTTTTGGGCGCATCCCCACCAAACTCCCGACTCCTTCCACTTCAGGAAAAGGAGGTCTGAAGGTACGAATGTTATTCGCCGAACCCGCAGGATGCAACCGACGGGTTCGCGAAAATCGTGACAATCGTCGTTGGAATCAGGTTCGCAAAAAAAAAATATATATATATGGGCGTCGGGACGCAGCCAAGCCAGAAGGGTAAGAAAGCTTCCCCATGATCAACCATACCACCATGGTCCATCCCATCCCGTAGCTAGAAGTGCCAGAGGTTTAAAGGGAAAGACAAAAAAAAGGTTAATGACATTCAGGGAATGAGCGCGCTACGTACGCGGTTTTCATCTTCCCGAGCATAAGAGCGAACGTAATACAAGGCGTTATAGAACTACGGTACGGTCGAGAAATCTGGCTAAAAAGAAGAAAGCGACAGCCCATCAACCCCGTTACCCTGCCTTTTGTCTGGTGTGTGTCTTGTAATGGTTTTCACAGCACGATTGGGGTTTTGCAGAAGGATCGTGTCTGATCAGTTTTGAGACAACCGCCGAACGTCCGCAAACCGTGGCGCGACCTACGATCGAACTTCTGTACCCCACCACGCTCTCTCTCACCTTCCTCCAACAGCCCGATCAGACATGCAACGGTGTACCAACAGGCACGAATCCGGCCCTCTTCCACATGATCATGAGCACAAGGTACCGAAGGATTGCAGCGAGACCACAGAGGCGGGAAAAGTAAAAAAGAAAACCCCGAAATAAAAGGAATCGAGCGGTGTGTGTGACACGGTGACGGTACATGGTGGAACACCACGGAATGGCGCGCGCAAAGCATAGTGTAAACTGTACGAGAAAAGGAGAATATCGAAAATACGAAATGGGAAAGCAATCAACAAGTGGAAAGAAGAAAAAAAAAACAAAAATAACGTACACACAAAATAAGACGAAAAACGCATCAAGAGATGCGGATGCCAACGTGGCAGTGGGTAGAAAGAACAACACTGAGAAAACATAAACATTCCAAGCAGCGCAGGATCAATAAACGAGTGAAAAGTATAAAAGAATTATGAAACAAAGGAAAATAAACTGAAGCAAAAGTATGGTATTTAGTAAAGAACAGGAACAAAAGGATAATGAGGCAAAATAAACTCAATGTTACATGCACGACATGAAGCAATGTAGCAAGAGAACATTATAACTAATAAAATTCAAAAGAAATGAGAAAATAATGTAAACTTAATGGGTAAATAAAATAAATTTGCAATGTGTTCATCGTATTAGTTTAAAAACAATGAAATCTTAAAGCTGTAAAAGAGAAATTATTTTTAAAAAAACAAAACAAAACACAAGAGAAAATAAAACAGAAAACGAACATACAAATTTACCAATATATAATTATATAAGTACGCACATCGCCAGGAATGCAAAATCGTTAGGAATGCAATTGCTGGTGAGATGGGGCTAGGAAGTGACTAACTCCGTTGGTTCTGGAAACACCAAATGGAGAAGAAGTTACCTGTTTGCCATGAAATTACAAAGAAGATGAACAAAACATTCCTCTAAAATGAAACCCACCAAGATGAAACGTTTGTTTATGCGATGGTATCTTTAACACGTCGTATTTCGTATCGTCGTAATTGGTCGTAAAGCCGCGGGTGTGCATGTGTGCGGGAATGCTTCTTTGCTGTCCGTCATCCGGCACCCAAAGAACGGTCTCCAAGGAACCAATGGTGCCAAACGTTGGCTCCTTTCCGCAAAAGGGTCCATCAAAACACGTTCAACTCTGGCTGTTATATAACCGTTCCCTGTTTGACGTGCGCTGGGCGATTGCGGAGGAACTTGACCGGCCAACCCGAAACATGGTCAAGGTAGAGGATACGTGGTCGCGGTATAATAACTCANGTCGTAAAGCCGCGGGTGTGCATGTGTGCGCGAATGCTTCTTTGCTGTCCGTCATCCGGCACCCAAAGAACGGTCTCCAAGGAACCAATGGTGCCAAACGTTGGCTCCTTTCCGCAAAAGGGTCCATCAAAACACGTTCAACTCTGGCTGTTATATAACCGTTCCCTGTTTGACGTGCGCTGGGCGATTGCGGAGGAACTTGACCGGCCAACCCGAAACATGGTCAAGGTAGAGGATACGTGGTCGCGGTATAATAACTCAGAACGAACTCTCCACTCCACGCCAAGCGAACGGAACGACAATTAGCTCGATCCTGGATGGGAAATGCTATGGCAAACGAACGATGATGTATAAATCCGAGATAAAGAACACCCAAAAAAGCCAAACAATATACAATGTCGGAAGGCTAATGCTTTGGGCACGCATTGTTGATAGTACGGAGTTTCGGAAACCTGTTTTCACTATTTGCGGTCCGATCCTAGGGGCAAAACAAGCGTTTGATCGTTGATCTTCGATCGTGCTTCAATCTAATGCGATTGATTGCCCCGAGGGCCGCTGGCAATGTTAGCGTGAAAACGCGAAGGTGTCGGTAGTTCTGGTTGCTTTTCTTCTAAATCTACCCAGACCCATCGGCTCATTGATAGGTGCGAACTGATCTGAATGGCTTGATATATCGGGGACAAGCAGGAAGCAACGTTTACTCTTGATTAGCTAAAACCGCTAGCACCTTTCGGTGATGTTGGACAGGACAACTTAAGGTAACCTCTATCGGAGGTATCGCTTATTATTACGAATATTGATAAATAAAAATGTCTATGTTCCAACGGTCAATTCGTTAACACAGCTGGCTGTCCCGCGCATATTTTCAACATTAAAAAAGGTAAAAAAAACACAGAAAACTTCCTTCGTTCAGTTCTTGCAGTTCAAAAGTGCAGTTCTTTGTTGTAAAAGAGACCCAAAGTTTTAAAAAGGTTTTCCCAAAACGTAACCAACAAACGGCCGAAAAATGGAAATATATTTTGCGATCCACTTTTCATAATAACACCGCAATTAAACATCACTTTCACCTACGTACGAAAGCGAACAACATTTCCGAAACAACTTCATCAATCATTCGTCATTCAACACGTCGGGAAATCCAGTGGAACTGTATGTACACCTTGAGCTCCTAAAAAACCTACGAAGCAAATAATTAAATCCCACCCTGACAAATCGCTGATCCTTCATTAGCGAGCACATCCTTTTTTAACACGCCCTGGCTGAGGGACTTAACCGTAAGCCCATTGTGCCCAATTGGAAATTTTGCTTTATTCTTTCGTATCTCGCACTCTTTTCCCATCCGTCCGTCAAAATATGGCCTAAGACGGGTGATAAACGATCACCGGGGTCATATTAGATCGATTGTTTTTCTAACATAGCTATCATTATTACATGGGCCAGTGGCTTAGATTTTAATTGTTCCGTTAGGTTTGAGGGAGAAAAATGTGCTCAGCAGTGATAACTTTGGTTGCAAAAAATACCAAGAATCACTAAAAACCCTGCTTCACAGCTTAAAAAGAAAGATTAATAAACACTAAAATGAACCCATTGCTTTGCAACTCGTAGAAATCCCGATGGTCTCACTTTTTTATTGGAAACAATCCGAGGTCCCTTTTACCTGTTTTCTTACTTTTGATTCCAATCAGTATCTTTGACGCCGCCGGAGCATAATCAGTGTGAGAGCAATAAGACGGTGATCGTAAAAATTAATCAACACCTCGCTTTTCCCGAATGAGTCCCAACGCTGACTCAGATCCTTTTCTCGGCAAGAATTTCTCCAAGCTGCAGACACACAGCACAAAAGGATCGGCAGATACAGCCTGCCAGAGCTGCCGGAGAAGTCATCATTAAGTGGTTAGGATTGCTTTTACAAAGAGCTTTTGCTGAACCGACACCGTGCCCCGGCTAGATAGTGTCGTCTAGGAATGGGCAAGACCACCGAAAGCATCGCCAACAACCGTTCCTTCGCCGGCTCCGGTGCACTTTATAAGCTTCTGATATCGGTTTTCACCGATTTTTTTTTCTCTCGTTTGTCTTACAAATATGTCTAGAATACACACACACACACCCAACATGAAGTATCGACTCCCTGCCAGGCTATGGTTTTATTTGATTTCGTTGGAACTCCTTTCGTCCTGGAATTTCGTCCGTGCAAGCGGTATAAGCAAACAGGACAAGCGAGGACGGAAATTCTCCCACCATTTAAGTGTGAAGAGAAAACTCTTCTGGCCATCAAAATATCAGCGGGGTAAGGCCTTTGCGCCTTTCGCATCAGATCAAATATTTTACTTCTGTATCTTGCCTTTAACGGCTCCAGTTTGCTTTCGGTACGGTCGAATGTTTACATCTTTTACAAGTCATCAATTGGGAAAGGTTGGGCCCGAAGCAGGTCTGATTCGTAACGGGTTCGCGGGAAACAGGTTCAGGGAAGCACGCACATTTTGGCGCCTTTTTGTCATTGGGTTTGATTGAAAAAACTGGCGCAGAAATTGAGATTTTACAGAATTTCTTAGAATGAAGCTGGCGCGTAGGGTCATAAATTATGGACTAATGATAATACGATAAAATTAAGAGATTGCCATCAAAATACATTGGAAAACGTAATTTATACCGTACATCTAAGGGTCATTTCGATATCAGGTCACAAACCGTTCGTAGATACACATAACGTCACCTCGTCGCTTTTGCAGTACTGCGCAGTACAATCCTCAAAATCCTTGTAATAATAACGATAACAATGCGATCGCTTGCTTTTCAACCTGCGTTCTCAGGCGCATCAGTATGCATCCATCCAGCCGGGCCATAGGTTCAAACTATTCAAATCAAATGAACAAAAAAAAAAGCCTACACACTATTATGTCAGCTTCTAAAAGAAGAAAAAAGAAACGCATCGCATAATAACACAAAAGGGCAAAACAACAGCATAGATCAACTGCCAGGAACAAAAACTCCACCGATAAACGACGTATCGGTCTGCCAAGATACCTACGACAAAATGCAGAAGCAAAAAGCGTTAAAAACAAACCAACAAAAAACGGCACAACATTCGGGCGCCAGGGCAAATGGTGTGTTGCAGCGGCAAACAGGCGAAAGCCCGCAATCCAATTACAGGCGCGGGCTTCCATTTCCCTAATCTTCAGAAACTAAATCCCTCCGGGGTGTTCTCATCATCATCGTCGTCCTAACCTTTTGTGGCGAGCCGTGCCACTCGACAAGGGCCCAAAAGCGCGATCATCACGCGGAGCGCACTCCACGCATTGATTTATGTTTGCGCCCGGTGCTATAATCCTTTCCGTGCGCTTATATTTATGTGCAAAAAAAGCGATACACACACAAACAAAGTGTACAAACAACAAAGAACCTTCATAAGACTGGGGAAACAAAATTGTTACAAAATTGCATTTTTTGCTTTCGCGCTAGAGCGTTGGGCTACTTTTTTATGCGTTGCTTATGCTCATCTCTCAAGTAGTGTTTGAGGTTATGTTTCAAGCATATCAAAACCCAATCCACCAGGATATGGGGCGGCGAGAGGGTTGTGCTACTTCCGCCTGGTAAGCGAGAAAGCGCTAGGAGATTGTGTTTGTCGGGCCCTGCCAAAGATCGCTCGGTAATTGTTTTCATTTTCGACTTTTTTTGTACCATTTCTGTTCCGCATTCCCTCTGCGCGTACGTTTATCTTTACGTTTTTGCATACGTCAAGCAGAGGAAACATTACAACAAATCTTACAACACTTCGGTTCTATTGTTTGGCCTCCTGACAGCAGAAAAGTGTCGATTTCTTCGCACCACGTTCGAGTAAAAAATACGCGTCAGGAGAAATAAAAAACACGCGGCACCAGAAAGAAAGAGGAAACAAACAATTCCTTAAATCCGCTCGAAGCTAAAAGCAAACAGCGTGTGTTAGTTCTTAATTAAGATTTCACTATTCCCCTCCGCCGTGCGCACGCAGCACGAACTGTCTCACCAGTGCATAATATGCTAATTGAAAGGTGCTAGGCGACTAACGAAAAAAGTACGAGTGCCTTATTGTGCATATTTTGCTTTTTTTTTTGTTCTTTTGCTTCACCACATGTATCTTATTGTTGCCCGGAATGGAACGTCATATTTCTCGTACATTGCTATCGTGCACATTCTACCGATCGGGTTCCGATCGTTCTAAATTGGACAGCTTTGGAAATGAAAATAACAACAGGAATAAAATGAATAGTGTACTGAACAAGAAACAACAACAAAAAACACCATACCTTGTAAGATAAATATAAATTATGAAACCTAGTACAGGGAACAGACAAATGCCTATGTCAGACATCGTCCGGATGCATTTTGAAACGCGAGAACGGACGGGAAAATCGAAAAAAAATTGATGAGAATGCCTCTAACAAGCATCCGATGAGAGTAAAGGGGGATCCACGGCACAAGGAAAAAGGGTTTGGCCAAGTTAAACGACTCGAAACCGCGTGCGCTTCCGGAGCATATTTTGATGCACAGCGTTTCCTTATTACGTTACGCATCAGGAAACACAGACAATGGTTTGAGCTGATTGTACAAAAGACACACGAAAGACGTTATCATTGCGAAGGAGGTAATTAAATATATGTTTGTTTATCACGAGAATCTTCACAAAAATTGTTGTTCACTAGACATGACTTGACATGACTAGACATGACGCATTTCTACGTACATCAAACATGCTAGAAACTTCAAGGAAATATAGTGGTGGAAATAAATTTAAATATGTACGATTTTTTGCTCAATTAAATATACCATGTACAATGCTTTTACAATCTGCTTATGTCCGAGACATAAATTCAACCATTTCAGTTCTTTTTTTTAATCAAATTTCACTAACACTGTTATCAAGTTAGAATACGTGTCATTACTAGATATTAGAAGACTTAATTTAGAAGTGGATGGCATAATACAAATTCGATATCAGTGCAGTGATATCACATCAAATTAAATAATTCAGACTTATTAAAACCTTTTTTCACAGAAATACTTATTATTAAGTAATTTATAGTTCAATCTGCATATTTATTACCACCAGTGTAAAGCAAACAAGTGGGATCAAAATATTTGCCTGCGAAATCATGTGCCCAACCATAAATGAAGGATTCGTGAAATATCACATTGAAAAAAAATCACTTGAATTTCCCAGTTACATCCACCGTTACCAAATTTGTTAAAAATGTACCCACAAGACTACCAAATATTCGCAGACACGCCAGACATAATCAAGCAAGTGGCAAATAAAGGGCGTACTTGCAGCATAACTATAACTATTACCACACCAGCCCGACCGTGCTTAGACACGTTAACGGACAAAAAATAACGATTGGCAAAACGGGTCAAACTACATTTTTTCGTCAATTCTTATACCCTTTTACGTGTAACCTTGGACTAAAGTGCACCCAGCAGGGCAGATTTCATTCCTTGGTTTGATGCGGGATTTTGAGAAGCGTTCTGTGTCGCGCTAGTTCACACCCCAAATCTTCCCACAATATCGCACAAGCACGATATGCTTAGGGGCTCGATCAGAAGCAAACAGAAGTGGCATGCCGTGGTATCATAAAAACCCGTATGCCCACTCGTCCACGATACCGCAGGACAATGTGGATCTCAAGGATGAGAACTTCGGGGATGGATGGATGGATGATGTTGTTCTTTCTTCGATTTTGCTTTGTTGCTTTCGCTTTTGTTCCTTGCCTAGCAGAGACAATCCCTTGCATGCGTACCTGTCGCTTAGGAAAATTCCTCCACCTGAACCCGACAGCTACACACACCCAACAACTGCTGCGGGGTTTATTTCTTTTGAACAGACCGACCGCCTTTTTACTGGTAATGTTCGTTTTCGGTTAGTTATGGGCATTTGTTTCTGCTACTGTCCCCCGTGCATGTTCTCGCTTACTCTAAAATGAACTGCTCGCGATAGATTAAAATGCAAAACATACCCCTTGGGTCGGCGATTGTACGGCCGTGTTTCCTGTAGCAATTTTTGGCCAGTAATTAGACCCGAATGTCTATGCAACCCAGTAAAGACAATAGAGCCCAAGGCATGCAAATACGAAAAGTATCGGAAAATCATTTACCAGCTGGGTGCATCACCGATGACCAATGGTCATTTTGTAACCGAACATTCGCTTTGTCCTTTCGCTGCAAACTCTAACAAAAAAGCGAACAAAGAGCTAAACACCAAATCTGCACACTGTGGCACGGCACTGAGTGACACACAGACACTATTTGCGAAATGTATTAACGTTGTTTTTGCAAACCATATCCAAAAACCGCACCCAAAACTGGCATGCTTTTTTTGTCATCTGATTTCTTGCTTCGGTTTTTTTTTCCGGTACACAAACGGTCAAAACCTGCGCACTGCAGGATGCGTTTGTTAAATGTGGACATTGTCCACCATTTTTAAAAGACATTTTCCGCACCTTCGCAGGATTTAAAGGGCCAGCAGAACAACGAGTACAAAAATGACATACGATCTCGCTCGTTTCGGACATTTAAAAATGGCAACACATTTAGATGCGGTTTTTGTTCCCGTGGGAGAACAGCGGTGGTTTAATTTGCAGGTACTTCAATGCTTATTTGTTTCCTGACCAATGCATAACAAAACGGAGGTCAAAGGAAACGCTGGTGAGATCTTCATTTCATTGTGGTAAGGTGAAATTACGAATGCCAACACTAGCATTCCTTGTGGAAGATGATACTCTTCATCATGCAGTATAAGGTATTTCAGATTTTTTTAAATATCTTCGAGGAGTCTTATTTCTATTCTAGAATTTCTTCATACAGATGGTCCAACATGTATCAATCTATCAAAAAGGATTAAAGATCCAATAATGCAGTGCATCGTCAGCAATATCAATACCATCAAATCAAGTGATAAATTGACCATTTCTCGTACTGCCTAAGGATTTCCCAAATGTTTTCGTAAATCGTCACACAGAACCACTCCTTCCGTTTCTTCAACAATAAATTGATGACGGTGGTAAATCCGGGAGGGACAAAACCAACCGTTTGATCAGATAACATCACACAATGCATTACGATCATCGTTGTTCCTTCTTTTATAAGAATGAAGATTGAGAAAAAGCCAAGCCCATCAATAACATAAGCACGTTTGTTGTGATGTATCAAGATCATCAAGATGATTATTTTTGGGGATCGTTTCCTTGCATAACTGGACACATACGATATTCAATTGCATTATTGTACTGCTAACTGACTTCCCTGCCCACCGTTCGTTCAGCGTGGTCACTTTGCCCAGCGTTAATTCACGTGCTGTACATATTTCCCACGCAGTCGATGTCGAGTTTGCATTGCATGTGCTACCGAAAAGGCTCATGCTCTAAACACTAAACATGTAATCCCCACTGTGCGTGAGACAACCACTTAAACCCTAAAGTTGATTAATGGCGGTTGTGCAAAAAATAAGGCTAAAGAATAGCGAACCGTACCGTACGGGAGGGCGAGTGGATGTGCATCGGATAGCATATTGGCCAGCGCACCGGGCAAAACTTTACCGGACCTCTCTTGCGCCCACAGTCTGACCAGTTCAAGAGTTTCATTCATTAGCTTTCGAGTGTGACTTCTAGTTGCGATGCTATTTTTTGTTAAAAAAGAAAAGAACACCCCTAAGTGTCCTATTACACTCGCATTGATTGAAATACATTGGATAATTGGTGAAACCGGACGGTTTCACAATGGTCATTCGAGCATTCGGGCTGTCGGGAGAAAAAACAGACGACCTGATTTCCCAAGAATTCCGGCGATGTCCTTTCTTCCGAGCATTTTTTCCTTTTTCGCTTTACCTTCACACCAAACAGAACCACCGGGATATCGATTCCCGATCGGTCGGGTACACTGGCAGCAAAACGATTGTTGCATAATGAGAAAAGAGTACTCTTGACAACCGTCTGTTATTCTATTGGAACTGGTCCTGCTGGCACCGAGATTTCCCGACCACTCGGTGTTACCGTAGAGTGTTGTTTTTGTTATCCGCAGGTCTGATCTTCAGAACAAGGAGGGGGCTCACAAGAAAGGCCGCAAAAGGCGAACAACACGAACAAAAAAATGGCCATTCTAGAGGATCGCACTGTCTTTCGCAACACTCGACACTCCTACACGTTGTCCTGGGCCTAGCAAAACGAAAAAAAACAACACATCCCCGCTGGACGATGGTCCCTAATGCGAAAATAGAAATTGTATGCACTATCAGCTTACAGAGCAGCATACAGCGCAGTGCGACGACGTTCACATTTTCTCATGACCTTTTTTACGCATTTTTAGCAGACTTTAACTGTCCGGCCAGTACCTACGTAGTCGCACATCAGCCCTGCTCTATAGTTATGGAACACTTCTCACGGATCTCTGCCACCGAGTGAAAAAGGAGACGGTAGTCCACAGTGGTAAACACAGGAACAGCAACAAAAAAAGGCACAAACCATAATTTAAAGTTGTCCGAAACAAACCATCACCACGGGGCCTGCTTACAAAAGCAAGTGCTGAAGGTGCGTGAAGGTTAAGAACATAAAATGCGTTGCGAGCTGCAACGTGCGTACAAATTAACGCGCCCAACGCGTATATTATAACCGGCCGATTTCTAGCACCATCGTAGAACCACAACAATGATCGGTTAAATTATATGGAAATATGTATTTCCATCCTTTTTTCCCTCCGTAAATCCTGCCAGCCAAGGCGCCGATTGTTTATACGATTTGTGTACGGCTAGATAAACACAATTCAACACAACCCTGCCGATATTGATATCGAGACCGGGACGAATTTTTCTAATCGGCGCTATCCCGGGGTTAAATTATTTACACTATTTTTACATCGCCGTAAACTTTATTACGGATAGTCGTCTTTTATGGTACGGGCTATACGTATCTCGCTGGTGGATGGAGTTAAAAATCGAAAAAAAGGGTAAGAAGAAATCTGACGCTTTATGGCCTTCTTGCCCGCAATGCGTCGGCGAACATGCTACGAACGTTACGGAAAAGGTAAGCCACAAAACAAAACATAAACGAAGAGAGAAAAAAACCGGTTTACAACCTAATGCAAGGATTCTCTCGCACTGGCAGGGCAGACCGTGTCAGCCTTTCAACAACCCGTTTTTTGTGTGTGTGATCAAAGGATAAATAGGATTACATTCAACGCCAACGCAGAGGGCCGGGAGCATACTGATTAAATTATTTACGCAGCGCATCCGCGCATCCCGAAACTATGCCGCGTTTGTCCCAAGAAAAAAAAAGGTTGTTGAAGAAACCTTCCAACAAGTGCTCGGTTCCATGCACACGTGTTCTCAGCCAGTCTTCGTGGACTGAGATTGCTCGGATGCATAGAACGGTGACCCGGCAACTGGTACGGTACGGGAGGCCTGATCAACGAGCACGACACAGCAGTACCGATTACTAACTTTTTAATTGCACCCAAACACATTAAAGGCATTAGAGCATCGAACCGAGCCAGACAGCCAGACAATGCAGCAGTACGGGGTGGAGAGAATTTTAGATAAAATTCTAAACCGCGGTTTAGAAACATCAAACCAACTCTTTCGCTGTGCTTTTCTCACCTCGTCAGTGTTACGTACCCATTTGCTCTACACGCTTTGTAAAAGGACAGGTACGACTAGTTTGAAAGAGAAATGAAAAATTCTAAGGAACCTGCCGTACGATGATAAGTGAAATTTAACGTCTTCTCTTGACCGAAAGATTCCTCTTCTCTTTCCCCGTAAGGAAAGGATTGTACATCGTAGCGGGTTTGCTTGGACAACGCTGCCTGTCGTTTGGTGCATCCAAAGGAACGTAATTAGTCCTACGAAGATGATTCATGATAATCCCAAACAAACTAAGGACGGAACCTGTTTTTGTCATCTTCAGGCTTCGTATCTTTCTGTGTAGACATCCCCAACCGATGAAATGGCTGGAAACGTCATTAATGAGAGAAGTTTTATGGGACCTCGGAACGCTAGAGAATTCACTTACTCCTTTCAGACTCTCGACAGACTCCCACGGTTGGAGGCACAATTTCGTGAGAATTTTTTCTCTTTCGATGGAGAAAATCGTTTGAAAATGTGCTTCACAATCTATTTGAAATTTTTGTACTATCGATGCGATTTAAAGCAGTTGGTCTGTTGGAATGGAACCCACACGTTGTATTGCTCCTACTACTGTATTGCAAAATAAGGTCACAAACGTAATAAATTTTGTTTACGATGCTTTTGAAATGATGGTAAAAAAATCAACATATCCTCCTGCTTCCTGTTCCGATTCAAACTCTAAGAAAAAAAAACGCGACCTTGCAATGCCCTGGGTGACCAGTGACCTAGTTTTCTCACAACATCAACAAAAGCATCGCAGGATTCTGCACACAATTTTACGTTAAAAAATTAAACCTTTTCACGCCGGAAAGAAATAGCCACATTCCAGCTCCAAGTTGTCATGGCAACAGAAAAAAATCAAATCATTTACAGCTGGCATCACGATGGTTCTAAAACCTTGCCCTTAATTGCCTCCAGAATCGAGAAAGCACAACAGCAGAATCGGATCGAGCGAAATTGAAGCGAGCTCCGGCCACAAACAACTTCCTGCTATGCTAGAGATCGCCCTCAACGCCCTGGAGGCATTGAGAATAGCCTTCGAAACCTTCACCACCGGCATCCTGCTACGCGTTTGGATCGTAAACCCTTTTAACACGCAGAGGCTACTTCCGGATGATTGGTATATGCGCACCGTCCGTTTTTTTACACCAACCCATATTAGCATTGAACTTCGCCGTCAGGTTAGGTAATATACACCCGAAGGTACACACACGGCTCAGGACCGTTTGGCGGTTGGAAAATCGGTAAGACGAATTTGAATGGATACAAAAGATGCTGAGCGTCCATTCAGGAAAAGTCTTTACGGGAAATTCGTTGAAGGATTTTTATTGAACCAAACTAATGGTATGCCTTCGCTGAATTGCTTCGTCCACTTTCTGTAGCAGGGAATAAAAGAAACGCACTGCAAATGGAAACAAATGTTTTCGAAATTCCAAAACACCTGTACTACATTGCTCGCTATTAGAAGGTATGAGCATCAAGCAGTTTGAAATTTGAATTTACATCTGACAGAGCGAAGATCCCAATAACCTTGACCTTAACATATTCACAATTTAATCGAATCTCAACCTATTCCACCATTCTACCAAAACTCTATCGATGAGACATACATCCAAGGGCTGGCGAACGTGATCTTCATCGCCACTTAGTTCGTAATCGAATAAGATTTCGTTGAATCCCTTCCACACATGACGAATCAAAATGGTAAAAAGCATACGTGCTGGAAGAAACCCAGATTTTGAACGATCAGGAAAGCGAGTAAAGGGCTTGGTGTGGTGGTGGTATGATTGTGAAGCAAAACCAAACATATCCACACCACAAAGATGTGTGCGTAAGGTAAAAGGAAAGGGCAAAAGGGCGCAAGTTTCAGTCGTGAGAAGACAGGTCGTACTGTAGGTAGGCACCGGCCAAACGAAACAAGGTGGCCGTGGGAGCAGCGGGAGGAAGTTAGAACTTTTTCTTGTAAGAAATTACATTTTACCGAGCACCGGAGACCATCCTCCCGTGCTATCCCATGCTATTCCCGAACGCTCGATGTAAGAGGATAAAAAACAGGTTTTTGAACGCTTATTAAGCCCGATTAATGAGTGCTGCTTTTTCGATTCCCACCGAGCCTGTTGGTGGCCGTGGTAGTAGTGATCCAACAAATCTTTCCAACAGCCCTCCCGTAGAAAGCTTCGGACAGCAATCGCTGAGTTTTAAATTTTAACTGATGTGCTGACCATATTTTCTGCGATCATGAAGCATCTCGCTCCCCGCTGATTCGAACGATTTACATACCTAAAACGAAAAGAACAAAAAGAAACACATAAGTCACACATATGCTGAAAGGTTATGGTACGTTCGGACTGCGAGAACTACTTTTGTATTATACATTTTGTTACACCAAGAGTAACTCTGACACATTTTCGGCGGTATGGCACCTGGTATGAAGGTGTGATAATCGACAACACAGTCGGGAGTACCACTTCAGTTGAAGCGAGCGTGAAATTACAATTATTGCATAACATCATAAAAAAGGCTGCCCGCTTTGTCGGCCAATCGGAAAAGGATAACACAAAAGAGTTGCGCGATCTGCATCACCAACCGTAAAGTTGTAGGAGAAAGGTAAAAATTCGGTTCTATCGTACTTTCTCAACTCCGCTGGATGCTTTCTCTGCTGTACGCCACAGGAACATTTTTTCTACTGGACAAAAACTTCTGATGATTTTATGGCACATATGCGAGATGTAAGGTTTATGCTACTGATTGCATGGAAAAACAATGGTCGGATCGCCCAAGAAGTACCCAAGGGTTTGGTCAAAATCAATTTCGTAGCATGTGCTGTACAGACGAATAGGGAATGCCTAAAGTACTTCGCTAAAGGTTCTTAATGGGAAGCATTCTTGTGAATCATAAGTATCATCTTATTTCATCTTTTACCGACTCTCACTCTCATTGCTCTAAAGCCGAAAATATTGATGAGTATGCCAGTAATTGATAAACGTAACAGCCTTTGCTCAATTGCCGACGTACGTAATGAGCAGTTGCGGAGCGATTCATTCATGCAAGGTGCATACAAGCTGCAAATGCGATTAATAGCAACCAAAACCACACTTCCCCAGTCTTTCCGTCTGGCCTTGAGAAATTCTCTGGAATTGATGTGTACTTCTTGGGGTATCCGATTGCACCGTACAGATATAGACGAAAAATTATTATACATCACACGCGCAAGCCCGGTCTGAATCCTCCTAGAGGTATAGTATATTGAATTGGCTTATTTAACAAATCTAACAAGTTTCTTATTGAAACAATTTAAGCAGCAAGCTCCAATCAACAAATTTAAAAATAATTTATATTTTTAAAGTCAAAATAAAGGAATATTCCAAAAAGTGTGTAAACTTCTATTTTCCGTTAAGGTTAAACTTATTACCGAACAAAATATTCATAACCTTTCAAGGTCTACGAAAATAGCCCCGTTTTCGTAACTGACACAATTCCAGGAGGCTAATTTTATCGCAGCAACATTCCATTTTTTTATGTCACAGACTTTACCACCGCTTCCCCACTGGTCCAATCCCATCCACCCACCCATACATCCAGCGTGCATAGGAAACGTGTGCAAGAGGACGCATCGTACTTGGTGAAGCAATTTCCGTTTCCAGCTCGATCAGCTGAAGCCAAGACAGACAGACTGGCGGGGGCTGACCAAACATTGTATCTCCCCCACCTGGATAAGACCATATCGTAGACGGTCGGTTTCATTCTAGGAACTACTACGAACTGGACACTTCCAGCCGTTTGCCATTCTTAATACGCCAACGTATCTTTGGAGCACCGTACGATTCCGTTCTTTGCCGTCGCCACCGGTCCGAAACTCATTTCTTATGCACTTGTCTGCGGCGTGTGGCCAGATACGAGAGAAGTGCGAGAATTTCGTGTCGTTTTCGTTCTCAAATCAACGTTAGCACATTCCTGCGCCGTAGTAGCTGCTCAATCTAACGGATAGCAGCGGAATGTGGTGTTTCTGTTTTTTTGGACGAAAGCCGAACTGCACTATCAGCTGGATGTGCCACCGGAAACTAAACGGACGGTGCATCCTTGCCTGGATTGGCCAACGGAACACAGCATACTTCACTTGCTTTTGAAGGCAAGCTCAAGTATGATTAAGATGGGTAGTTTAAAAAAGTAAATACAAAAACGTTAAAACGCACAGAACGGAAATAGCACACAGCGCTAGACAGATCCGCATTGTCCGATAATCTTCCCATCGATTGTGTGGCAACAATACGCACAGTTGTAAAACATGAAATGATTTATTAAAACCACCTTCGCTACCTACGGAATTCTCGTGAAATGCTTTATATATGTTATCCCCCTTTATGAATAGAATTGACCACCAAACATGATGGGTCGCCCATAGCCTGCTGAATGGGTACGATGGGAAAGGAATTTATCCATCAATGAAATGGATAACAAAACAAAACAAAACAAAAAAACGCACGAGCTCTACCAACAATGCAGAGCGGCTTTATGATAGAAGTGGGCCATTATCAAATTGCGAGGTACGAGCGGTGGACCTTTAAAAAAAAGGCGATTACCGCACCAACATTCCTTAACGAAAGGTTTCCGACGCTGCAGGTCCTTCCTGCCATTCGTAAAAATGTTTCCCATTCATCTGCAGACCATTGCAGAAAGACATCCTTCACGCAGGACCTTTTCCAGCGACCACCGCTCTCGCTCAACGGTCGGCTCCGTTTAGTTGCACATCCTAAAAAATAACGCACATTTACACACGCCAATGCATACCGGTGTCGGCCGACACTTGAGACACCCAGCGCACTGTGTTGAATGGTGGTGGTGATCCTTCCGAAAGGATCTTCGATAAAAATGATCTTCTTTTCTAGGACGGCGTGAAATGGATCCGCACATTCCTTTGCCGCCACCCTGAACGTTTTCTAGCCTTCGGGGGGGATACCGAGGCACCGACAACCGAGTGATCGTGGAATTTTTACTTGGAAGGACAAACCATTTCCCAAAAAAAAATATCCTCATTGATCTATGGCAGAGGGCATACACACTCCTCAGACCGAGGGTCGGTCACCGTTACGTGCCTTTTCGTTCGAATGGAGCCCTTTTCTTACTCCATATTTCACACACAAAAAAGTGGAGGAAATGACACAGAAACACAATCCCAAAAATGCATAAAGCAACTTTCCCACCGCACATCAACCAGATCCGGGAGTCGCTCAAAGTCGGGCGGCATTGTCGTCTGTCTCACTGCATCGAACGACAATGTACGGGTGTTGTTTGTTTGAACACCGAACTGTTGCATATATGTATGTATCGAACCGATCGGTCGCCGAAAGGGCGCTACACATCACAATCAAGGCAATGGAATGCGACAAACATTAGTATGAGACCTACGTCAGTGTGTCGTCTAAACTCATAAACAAAAGCATACCGCTCCGTGCTGCAAATGTTGCCACCCTCAGGCGCGTAACAATAATACATTGGAGCAAGTGGAAATACACACAGGACGATAGGGCCGAGACAGAGCGCATGAAGAACGCGTGATTCTAGTGTGCATCAACCTTTGTGGAATACATTTGCATAGTCCTGCATAACGGGTTTGCAAACATTAAAAAAGCAACACCGATATGCGACAACACATGCAGCTAATTAGCATGCAATTTATACGTGTCTCGGTTTGTCAGTCGACCAGAATACGGCAAGCGCAAGAATTCATCAGAAGCGTATTGGAATATTGCAAATCAGCAGACATCGTTGCGGACATGCACGCCGCTGCGCATATTAAGTTTCGGCAGGGAAAAGAAGTATTTCAATATCTTCCCAGAATTCAATATCTGCTTGGTTATGTTGCAAAGGACACATGATTTCCGTGTCTACGTTACTATGGTTTAACGAAAAATGTCATAAAACACAGCTAAAGCTTTACCAAAATTGCTTTACATCTTTATTTGATGATTCCAATTTGGAAATGAACGATGCTTTTTTTTTGTCTTCCCGTTTCCATAGATACCAGTTGGCCCTTTCCTATTGAACTGCAGCTGGACCAGCAAAAAATCAAAACAAAACAAAACGTTCGGAGTTTGTGCAGAATTTCTCGATCATAAAACGATCCACGCAACGCTTTTCTTTGGTCGATATCGAGGCCATAAAACACTTCAACAAAAGAACCGGATGTTTCCATCTTGGTGCTTGCCTGTTTTTTTTTTGGCTATCTAATTTTCACATTCGATACTTTACAAAGTCGGATGGATTTTACAACGTCCCCGACGAAAACCGTATCATAAAATGCGTTTGCTTATTTAATTTGTGTGTCCCTTTAAAACATTCTCGGAAGATGAAACTATGCTAGTGCCGAAAAACAACAAAACATGGGATGTGCTTTGGCGCGTAAAGAAACAACATGATCTTTAGAGTCAGCTGACCTCCTAACTGATTTCGGTACGGGAGGACAACATAGTACCCAGTACCTGACCGCTGCCGCACAAGGAAAACGACTTTAGAATATTCTCTGTCACGTTCGCGTCTGTAGTCGTATCAGACGTAATAGGTAACAACTTACATCGCACAGAGTGTGCTCATTTCCTGTTGATCGTCATTACGTAAAACGCTCCAAAAATATTGAGCCCTTTGGCTTCCACCTCGCTCTGGGCAGTACGTATCGCTGTGTAGGTTTGTTTGTGCCCGCTCGTTTGGCTACTGCCCTTTTGGGTGGTGAAACCAGTTCAACTTGTTTTCAGTTGAATCCAACAGTAGCAGTTTCTCCAACCAGAAGGGCAAACGAACCGCAGGAAGCGCATAAAAAACAGCACCAAGATCGTGTTGATCACTCACCAACTCCCTTGTAAACTAACAATAACAGATACACACATACGTACACGCCTCACAACGTCAAAGTACGCAGCACAATTCGTTCCTTTTCATCAAGTGAGCATAACTTCCATCCCCAAAACAGGTTCGACGACTGGCTGACTTCCTGTCATACCTGATATCTTTCATTTGCCCGTTCCTGAGATTCCTTCCCTGGGCCATGCGCAGGCTCCAAGGTACGAAAAGGGCTCCAACTTTCACACACTCCCGCTGCTTCCTTGCTGCACCACGACAACCCGTGTCCCCTTTTGTATTCCACGTGAATGCCACATTTGCGATTGCTGCTATCGATCGGGCGGCCATCTCACATCTTGGAGCTCCGTTTGATGCTGCCAGTGGTCGATGAACCCTGCCGATGAACGATTTCCTGTTCTTAAGCTTTACGTACCCGATCAGTCGCAGAACGGCAGTTACACATCGGGCTCGGTTCTGCGAGAATGGCCAACCGGTTTCTTGTTTTTTGTCTTACCGAGTGGAGTAGCGTGCCAGAAACCTCATCGTCACAAGCCCTTTCGGATGGACGGCGGAACGGACACATCCTAACCGGTGTTGATAAAGCAGCCTTACTGATAACTTCCAACTTTGGTCAACCCAATTATCAATGAACGGGCGATCGGGTTGGTGCAGCAGGTTCGCAACAACCGTTAAGCGGTGGGGTGAAGGAAATTAACGAAAAACGTAAGCAAAAGGATGCATAAGACAGGTAGAGATTTTAACAGAGCATCTTTATGTGGCAATAAATGTTATTACGCAATGAAACAGGTTGTTCTCCATAAAAAATATTAACTGAAAGATGTTGCGCCTGATCAATTATTGTTGATAATGGAGAAGAAATTTGATGCCACGTCTAGATCGGCAACAATGTATGTTTGTATAGCAGATTTCGAAACCTCACATGATCACATGATCACATGGAAAAAAAACTTTTCGATGAGCGTTTGTTTCGGAAAGACATAATTCTTCCTTACGTTCAGTTCAGCTATGTGAGTCAATATTAAAACAAAGTGAAGAATAATTCTTCACCGTAGTTGGTATTTTACACCCTTTTTTAATTTAACTCTGTTAAGGATCGACAACGAAACCATCCGGATTATTTACTAGCAATAGTTTAAGCTTATCTTCATGCCAGCGGTAGTAGCATACTTTAAGAACAAAATATGTTTTAAAGAATTTGTTACGAGTTTTAAAGAATTTGCGCTTAGGTGAATAAAAAATAGCCCGATATTTAAGTTCCATATCACTTAATTAATATCACTTAAAAACATTGGTAAATTGGAAATACCTCCTAGAAAGATTCCTAGATACCTCCTAGATTCCTCCACGCACGGATTTTACTGATTCGCCCAAAACTCGCCAATGATCCGTACTTGTGACGCACTAGTGAAGAATAGAAACTAGTATCACAAGAAAATTGTACAATTGCGCTGATTTTTTCCCCAAAAAAGCTTCTATGAGATCGACATTAGGAATATAATTACTATTATTCTTTATTGACCCAAACTGGACAATCTAAAGGATGTTAAATTAGGGTTTAAACTTATCGCAGGATGAATTCAATTTTACCTTAATTATCAAATAATTAAACATCATTATATTTTGAAGCTTTAATTAACAATGATTATACACCTCCACAACACACAAAAACACGATTAAACAAAACTATCTATATCGACTTTATTTTTCGCCCACTTTGAGCAAACAAACACGTGGACACACGAACATAAACCACACATGGCAAAGTCACAATCGCTAATGCCTTATCGCATTATTAGAAATGTGTTTGTGCGGGTCCGATAGTGTACCATGTACCGTGTGCCTGTTTCACAAAAAAAAGCAAAAGAAATCCCTTACATAGAACAGCTGGCGGACGGGCGCGCGAGCCACTGATAAACATCGGTTGCGTCAACATAAATGACCGTTACTTCAAACAAAACGGAAATATACATTGTCCACCCCACCGGGTGCCTCTCAATCCAGATCCATCAATTCCCGTTCCTCGCCATTGGCCATGTGTTTTGCGTCCGATGGCGTGCGGTTCGGAAACCGTTGCCTCACTTCATGACTTTCTAATGAACCGTCTATCCCTTCGGAGCGCGCCCATTAGATCCATAACTCACACCAAGGGTCGTCCCGTGATAGAGGAACGAGTTGAAACGGCTAAAAAGGTGGTATTAGGTGGGATATATTTTTAAGAGGCTAACATTTAAAAAAACGTGTGTACCAGTACCCATTAGGTGAGAAGCGTAAGATTTTGATAGCAACACAGACAAATTTACGAAAAGCCATACCAAGCTCAATAGTTCTCTATGGTCATTTTTGAAAAATTTTGGAAACATTTCTATGGCAAGAAACTAGCCCAATGCGGCCACACGCATACATTAGCTAGCCCGACGACAGATGTTCCGTAACGATGTGTCGATTGCTTCGTCACCCTTTTGCTTCAAAGACGGGCCCTGTAACATACCATTTCGCCGCAACTTCCTATCTGTTTCGGCAAACAATTCGACCAGCTCAAAAAATAACCATACAACCGGTAGCCCGTTTTGGGACTGGTCAGTCCTGCCGGGGCTGCAGACCTGGTTAGATCTGCCCCCTTTGAAACCAGTCCACGGTGAGGTGAAGGTAAAAAAAGGCTACAATTTCACACCTTTTCCGGCGTTCCCCGATGATACGATGGGCCCCGAAATAGCTCACACATTCTTAGGGACCTTCTTTCCGAATTTTATGCAAATTTTACCGGCTCTAAAGATGGATGAGTTTCACCCGACGGTTCTGCCGGGACCAAACGGATTCTCCGATCGCTCGCCCAGTCATCAAACGATGAATGATGGCGATTAATGAATCGGTCCTTCGAAACCCGTGCCTTTTCATCGGACAACGGAGATAAAAACCCTTCACCGATGTTGCCACGCTTGTGCGGTTTTAGGTCTAACGTTCGGTTTACATTCTTTGATTTCCGCAAAGCGGCCCGCTGTCCACGCGTTGCTGACCGTACCGATACCCGCCCGTTCAATGATGGATGAGAAAAGCGGGTTTTTTCCCCCTAAAACCGATCGGACTGTCAAGCTAGGGCTAGGAACAAATATGAATGATGAATGACCGCAACCGACAATCGGCATGCTGGGAACCACAATGTTTGGTATTGTTTCGCAGTTTGCCGGTCTGCCTCTGTCGGCACCATGCACATACGATAGAAAATTTGCCGCTTAATTAAGAGACCCCTTTTGCATACGATGATTAATTTAGATGCCATTGCAATAATGGACCCATTGAATAAAAACTAGTCGTTCAAACAATTAATTTGAAGTATCAAGTGTTATGGTGTAGGATAAAAAGATTAATTTTGGAAGGACATACAGGTAAATTAATTTTATTTACAAAGCAAAACTTTCATAATAATTGTAGTATTTGTTCAGCATACCTGCTGTGCAATTAAATATAACCTTAAATATTAGATAGGGGAATAAGAAATCTTTTTGTTTTATGCACTGTAGTGGTTGTTAAAAGTAGATCAAATGGTTCCAGATCCCAAATGGTCTGTGGGAATGAAATAATTTGAAGTTGCTTCCATTTAAGCAAACAATCAATTCATTCTCTTCTATTAGCAACAGACCTTTTAGAAACCAACAATGTACTCAAAATGCCTGGCAATACACGTTTGTTGGTACTTGAAAGAAACTTTGGAAGTTTGGTTGAAACAATATTCAGATTGAACATCGGAAATTGGAAAAGATTCTACGTCCAAATATTAAAACTTAACTTGAAAAACAAAGGTCTTAACATCCTCAGTTAAACACCAGAATCTTATAAATAAGAAATTCATTATATAAAATGGTTCTTATTCAAACACTCTGTACAACGTTAATTGAAGTCTTGAATATTTCGCAAACAAAATTAATTTCTTTGTCGAAAAACTAATACCCAGCAGATTGATCGTATGACACAGACCGATGACACATAAAAGTTGCCGGAATTGCGTGTAATGTCACTTAACGTCTACGCTCGTCGTACGCACTTGTGTTGCACACATGTTGCCAGAATTCATACCTTCCATTGGCGAGGATCACAGGATCATCATTTCCGTTTAAAATTAGACTGCTCGCAAACGGTCCCACCACTGCCGACACTGTTTCAAAAACACACCGGGGGGTATATTCCTGAGAGCGCCCTTTGCTGGAGCCATTCAGGCGCAAACCGACGCTATGATCCCATACCGAGTGGTATACGGTGTCATTTATTTTTCTGTCCAGCACATCTCTCCGGCGCTCTCGTTCTCTCCACAGCTCGCCATACCCAAATGGCAAACATATGTAATCCATATGCAACATAGCATGACGATTCTTGAATGATTTACGCACGCAAAAAAAGCGAACCAGCCACAACCAGCCATGCAATCCAGACGAAGTCAACAGTGAGAATGTAAGGCAAAAAATGAATATCAGACCCATCCTTCTAGCTGTTCTAAACCATACCCGAAAGCTAAGCATGAAGCTACGCTTAAAGCGGCCACATAACTTGGCACAAAATTCCCCGGAATGGATAGCAAAATGCGATGCTGCACTTGAAGCGACGAGAAAGCAAAAACAACAACAAACAGGAACCCGATCATACGATAGACAGCAAAGCGAAGCTTCCAGACTCCGCACCAGCTCACTAAACTGGTACAGGCGCGTTTGACAGGCGTGTTGGTGGGCGCAAAAGCCCTTGAAGAATTGGGTTGCCTGCCAACAAGAACCTCACCAACAAAGCAAATCAATCGAAAGAAAGCGGAAAGAAAGTCCGCAGGCCAAAAGGATATTGGCGGGTTGCAAGATCGTACAACAGCACGATGACATACCGAAACGTTTTGAGGTTTTTTAAACTTTAAAAGGAATTCCCTTTTTTCTTTTTTTTTCTTTTGGTTTCGGCACCCACATCCAACAATACACCCGCAAGTTGGTGTGAGTAGAAAAGGGCCTAGTAGAGTAAAGATGCGGAAAGGATTTGGCTGAACACCCAAAAAAAAGGAACCTTCGCTTTGCGGCGTCTTTAGAGCAGTTCTTCGTGTTTTGATCCTTTCCCTTTGCAGCAGATCGCTCATCGATCGCACAAAACCTTCGTCTAGCGCGGTTAGACGAGATGCCACGCAAAAGAAGGACAAGGGATAGCGGAACAATAAATAATCATATGATCGAAAACACATGACTTCTGCAGGGTTTGGAAGAAACGAAAAAAAACTCCCCGAAAGATGACGACAGTCGCAAAAAAAACAAAAGTTAAAAGGAACGAACCCTAAAACCTGTGGGAGTGTGTGCTGCCGCTGATGCGAAACACTTGTTCCAATTTTTTTGAAGATTTGTTTGGATTTCGGGAAGGCATCCGCAGCCTCTGTGTGTTCGGAGAACTTTATCCCGATGCACTTGTTTGATGAAGGTTCCCTTCCTGTTGTTGGGTTGGAATCTTCTTCTTACAAATGCGATCTTCTCGAAACAGATGACTTTCGAACGAAAACATTGCACTTTATATGTTCGGTAACGTAACTGTGCACTGGGAGCAGTGTCGCTTGCGTAAGATAAAATTTTGTAACATTTAAAAGTTGTACAGGCTACACAGTAAAGAATAGTTTTTCAGAATTTAAGCGAACGTTACAGTACAAAAATACAATACAAAAGCCATACTAGCTGCACATTCCCGTTTGTCCAGTTCAACGATGTGTGCAAGCTGTAACCCTTCAGGCTAATATTTGTACAGCTCTCCAATCGAACCCGTAAACCCTCCACTGTATGCTCTTTGGGACGATGGCCAGTTGAAATTTCAGAGCCCGTTTTATGCTGAAAGTATTTTGGTTTTTTCCCATGATCCTTTCGGACATTTTCGGGCCAGGACGGGCAACATAAAACCGGTTAACAAAGTTTACAATTATTGGTGGTGCTGATTTAATTACCTACCGTTTTCGACAAAATGACATACATGCTTGCCTTGTACCTT
>STHB01000004.1:10409037-10591057 GCA_018908115.1 Anopheles rivulorum
CTCCAATCGAACCCGTAAACCCTCCACTGTATGCTCTTTGGGACGATGGCCAGTTGAAATTTCAGAGCCCGTTTTATGCTGAAAGTATTTTGGTTTTTTCCCATGATCCTTTCGGACCTTTTCGGGCCAGGACGGGCAACATAAAACCGGTTAACAAAGTTTACAATTATTGGTGGTGCTGATTTAATTACCTACCGTTTTCGACAAAATGACATACATGCTTGCCTTGTACCTTGTGTAGGGCGAGAGCGAGTTTTATGTCTTTTAAAACGGCAAAAAAAGGCACACAAATGATCGGTTTTTAGGTGTGTGTGCTTTTTTTTTTCATGCAAACCATGCAAACGAAATCATTTATAGCCCCGAGATGCTGCTCCCAAAGATAATTTGTTGTCTCCCCTAATTACCGTACCGCTGAGGCCAGCCGAAAGAGTTCATCGATTATGGGGTTCTCAGTAAAGAAAGAATTTTCTGCGTAACGGGACTCTGATGCAACCATATTATAATGTTGGCTTAAACATAGCAACGGTCCACAATAAAAGTAATGTTTCAACCAAACAAGAATTTTACTTTACATCGCGAAATATTGATCAACCACTTCATTCTTATGACACCGTATTGCAATTGAAGAGGTAATAAGAAAGCAAAGTGGTGACTTTGGTGTGTGGTTGTGTAATAATTTCATGAATTACTCCTTCATTCATTAACTTGCTGGCATAAATTATTCATGACCCGTCCAAAAATGATCTTACCTTCATGAAACGTGTTGCACACCTCAACGTCCTGCTGTTTTTACACTTTATGCCCTTACAAATGCGCATTTTGCTGGCTATTGGCAAGATTTAAACCTTAAATTCGAACCACAGCGGTATCACGTAGCCGTAGCACGATCACGTTCCATCCGTAGGAAGGATCCACTGTCCAAGGAAGGAAAAGCTGTGGCCGGACACAACAGAACAAAACCCCCGTAAGCATGCAATCCGCTGAACAAATGACAGATTTGTTGGTACCGTTTTCTGTAGCACGTAGGACCACACCGCCAGCATGAGCAAGTTGCCAATTGTCCTAGCAGCCGCGTGTGCAACAAAAATTGACCGCAGTCCACCGTAAGTAAATGCTACGACAATCAATGGATTTTGCTTCTTTTTTTGTATGTACATTTTCCTCCCTTCCTCGGAAATGGGTGCAGAAGACAAGCAAAATGTGTCTTTTTGCCAGAATCTCTTTTCTTTTGGCGGAAGGATTAAAGCCCTCCGAACGGCAGGGGGTACGCTACAACGTTTTGCAATGCTGCTTACTGGCGGCCTTTATCAGCCCTTCGGTACCTATGGGCATCAACCCAGTGCTTATCCTTCCACCGTTGGGTTGAGCATCTAATCAGCTTCCAAATCAATGAAGGTCTTTAAGGTTGAAATGTAAAAGAAAAATGCAAATAACTGCTTGCTGCCGTCGTTCGTCGGTCGAGCCTCAAAGACGAAACATGAAGGTTGTTTATTTTCCTACGAGATAAGCTGCGCTTCCCAGAGCCACTGATAAGTTTTACCTTTTTGCTTCACCATTTACGGCGTACCGAATGGTAAATGGAAAGGAACCTCTTAGACCTAGAGCTTCAGAAGAAAACACCTGAGCAGCTTTAATTCCACCGTCACAATCAGTTTCTAGCGGGGGAAAAAATACATTGCGTCTGAAATGCGGTTTCAAAAATTTGCATTTGGTCAAAAATTAAATTTGGTAATTCCGCTTCTTTGCTGCATTGGTCAGCTGCCTTAGTTTGTAGAGGTTGGTCCATGCTTTCTTCCAAGTCCGAGATGATGGAAGATTTACCGGTAGCTGATTGTCAATTAACCCTGAAGTAGGTTCAGACGGCCACGACACTATGACGGATGAGCAAACACTAATGCCATTATATTATTAATTGAAGTCGAAATCTAATGGATGGGATAAGTCACTAACACGGTACAAGGTCCGATGGCCATGTGTAAGAAAAACTTTACATATTGATGAAGAACGCTCAAGCTAACGCAATAGTTTCAGTTTAAAAATTGAAACATTAAAATGTCACTTAAAGCTACGAACATAAAACGTTTCTCTGCTCAATTAGCGTTAAGATNGAAGTAGGTTCAGACGGCCACGACACTATGACGGATGAGCAAACACTAATGCCATTATATTATTAATTGAAGTCGAAATCTAATGGATGGGATAAGTCACTAACACGGTACAAGGTCCGATGGCCATGTGTAAGAAAAACTTTACATATTGATGAAGAACGCTCAAGCTAACGCAATAGTTTCAGTTTAAAAATTGAAACATTAAAATGTCACTTAAAGCTACGAACATAAAACGTTTCTCTGCTCAATTAGCGTTAAGATACTGATTATTACCACCTCACTGCAAGTGAAAGAAGATAAATCCTTGACGAATTACGTCATAAATGATGCAAATCCATGAAATGAGATTAACGATCTGATGAACTACAAGAACATTTCTCGACACAATGGACCGCATTCCGAACCGCACGTTCCAATTATATTCTGTGATGGTGTACACATTTTCCTTACTCGATTTCCAGCACGTACACAAAATCCACCTGACGCCGTTTTGCGCGCCAGAATATTAAAAAAGCGCGCCAACAACGTCCATACCAATACATCACCACCAGGTTCTTGTTGCCGTAGTTCCGTCCTAGTCCTACCCATTCGGTCACACTACTCCCACGGTACGTTCCCAAAAAAAAAGGGCAAAAAGGATAACACAAAGCCAGTGCAGGGAGAAAAAACCGTTCGGCATAAACAAACGAAGATATTTCTCGTTAGGAAAAAAGTGAAGGCTAGATGATGATTAGGGCAGCAAAGTGGGAAGAAGATTATACACAAAAAATATGGAAAGAAACCAACAACAACAAATCATAAAAACGCACACTTTTGTCTGCAGCGCGAGCGCACGTTCTCACGGCTCGTCGCCCAACCGTCATCCAGAAAAGATTGACTCGTGTCCAGCAGCGATCCCATCATACTATTGTGTGGCTGTGATATGCTGCTGAAGCAGTAGGTTTGGCGGGAAAGGGACTCTGCATGCGGACCAGGATAGCGAAAACCAAGAACGGAAAGGGATAGCAGAACACCTAACGCATACCTGTTATAATCCTGTTAGACACTGGGCGGCAGTTTGCGAGAGCGGGCCGGAACGATGCGTTTCCATACAAACGCCGCCGATCGTTGCGTCTCCGCACGTACCAACGGCCAACGCGTTTTGCGATCATCAACACCCCCGAAAGGATCGTATGTATTGGCGCACGGGCTGATACGCACACTTGTCAGCACGAACGTCAGGACGAAGCAGGAACAACAACAAAACACAGGAAGAACAGGTAGCCTTCCATGATGAGCCGTACCGTTTCACACAACCTACTACCTACCATTCCGCCAGGACCACAGGTGAAGGAATGGATAAGGTAGACAGAATTTGCCGAACATAATGGAAACGCAGGCATAAGCATACAGGCATGCTTTTTCGTGTGCAACAGGTACACGTACCTTCACAGGACGGAAAAGGACCGATCTTGGAAGGTATGGAGAAACCTTATATGCGTACGTACCCACACTTTACGCCGGTAGGATATCATAGGCTAAGGCTAGAAATCCTATAAGCAAGGTGAAAATAGCGGTATCGAACGGTTCTTCTTACCAGAATCCGGTGCAAAGCTAAAAAAAAGGCCAATATCCTTTTTCCTGTTCGTCTCTGATTGCGGTGATGTGGAATAGGTGAAGCAACGGAATAACGGCCAATTGATGGTCCAAGAAATTTCTCATTGGACTCTACAAGTATTAATATGTTTATAATCACTCGTAAGTTAGAAATGCAAAATAGTTTAATCTGTATGATATCTAAATCCTTATCAATATCTCAAAACATTTTGATTTTATTGTATAACATATTGAAAATATGAGTCTTAGCAGTTCGCAGCATTAGTCTTTTGACGACTCCGGACTTGCACTTCAATCCATTCGGACAGTTCCCAACAAGATCAAGACATGGAATAAAGACACAGAAGTCGTAGATCCAAATTTTGCCAAAAACAAATGGATAAGGTATACTAGAAGTCCCCACAAATCTCGCTACTATAGTGGACTGCAGAGATCCATGAATATCCGAAAGTTATAATGTCAATTTCCTTCGTTGCTACTATTGTATACAACAATTCAGGCGACTCTGTAAAAGAAACCTTTTCCAAAAACTAAAATAAATATATTGGGTCGAATATGACAGTAAATATCAAGTTGTTTTCCTTGTATTTCATGGTATAAACTGACTGAGCTGTTAAATTTCCAACTATGCGTATTTTGCGAATTCGCGTTACATATCGTTTTAAATTACTTCATAGTTTTAATTATTATAATTTGTTGAGAAGTTCCAACATGGTTAAAAAAACAGACGCCACGTTCACGCGCCAAAACATAAGCCTCATAACAATAATACCACACGGACTCACGGAGATCTTTAGAAAAACACCGTTCCTTCAGCGACTGACCCTTCTGGATCTACACCCACTTCCAGCCATCGCATACGGTAACAGGAACTCGAACACTTGAAGAGTCACACACATAAACAATTCCAGAGGAAGATATCGTCGAACACAGGCACTCTTCTACCATCGTTGGCGATCGTTCGATCTTGAGCTGGTTCGAGTAGCCACTTCATCATGCTTTTCTCCATTTTCGCCATGGGGACCGGGATGAAGAGTGCTTCCAAATAGGAAAATATACATTCCCGTGGAAAATGGAACCGTCTTTGCTCCATTGAGGCATGGGCAAAACATAAACACTTCATGCCTAAAAAAAGTCTGAAAACAAATCGATTCCACAACCTTCTTTTCGTAAGATGTAGACAGAGGAAATGGCATGATCTTAACGAAATTGTTGTCATATGATGTTGTGATTTTCTAAAATCTATACAATAAAAAAATGCAAATGAACAACCTTTTCATCAACGGGGGAGGTTTTGCGGAACAAAAGTCTCCAATTACTCCATCCTTTGGGTGGGTGGTCATTAGAATCCATAAATCTAACACCCTATTAATCGATCGCGTCTGGTGAACGGCTAATCACAGGGAGAACGCAAGGACCCACACCATATGGGCGGATAATTTTGTATCCGATTACCTGTTAGGATCCTTTCCCTTGGGCAGCACGGTAGAGTTGCCGCTTGCCATACGGCACAACACATATTTCTCCATACGATAAAAAGCTAATCTGACTCTTTATTGTGTTTGGTGGGAACTTGGAAGAACCAATATTTACTCTTCAGGCAGCCGCCTCATTAGCGCTACTATAAACAACAAACCCAAAAGGGGAAGAAAAGGATATTTAAAAACTAATTTATGAAAAGATGTCCTATCCTTGAAACGGTTGAGAAAGACCGAATAAAATATGTGCTTTATTGCCTACTCCATAAACTAAAATTTCTCACACGAAAGCGTGTAATTTTTGTTCTAAAACAATATATATTAGCCCACTAAAAGCTTCTTCACCGCCATATGGTGAAATTTGTATATCACTGCTTATATTTTCAACCATTTTTTTGTGAGCGTTCAGCTGACAGCGACGGGGTGTCATGCAAATCCATTTTGACAGTGAACGGGATCGAATTTCTAACGTTTTCCGCTCGGTTTTCTGTTACATACCAGCAGGTTCATCGCTAAAACGATCCAGACCACCAGCATATCCTGTCCTTGCTATATTCCAGGTACTTCGTATGGAAACGTATCAAGTGTCCATTTTCTAGCAGTTGCATAATTATTTTTAAACGGAAACGGTAAAGCTTTGCATTAAGCATCATTAGCGTTTTTAAAAATTAACCACCATTTAATATCACAACGATCGAATTAAAAAGTTTGACCAAAACACAACAAGCACAACTTCACGCCATAAATGAGAGGTAGCAGAGAAAACAAATGATTTGTTTTACTTAGCATTTACCGTAGGTCATTATGAAAACTGCAGAATTCAAACCCTTTGGTCACTGCAAAGGGGATATATGGTCTCTTTGCCTGCTGCCAACCATACACATTTTATGTCCTTTACGGTTTTACGGACAAAAGTAACGATTTGTCATTTCATTAGGGGGTGACCTTCAACGTTAATGACGCCATTAAATCCTGTGAAAATAGCCTTCATTCTTTGCTGCATGTAGAGCAGATAGAAAATAAAATATTACGGAAAATAATGTATCGAACAGTATTATTGGATCACCAGAACGAGAAGAGCCATGTTGATGTTCTCTGTTTTCAATATTAAGAACGGAAGAACATGGACAACACTCTTTATGTTACACACGAAAATTTAAGTTTCCCTTAGCATAAATTTAATATTTAAAAAAATAGGCCATCACATTAGAAGCTTGTACAAAACTTTAAGACCTCACACACTCTACATTGCAAGAAAACGGTTCCTGGAATGTGCCTACGTACACTATCTATATGGGGTATCATAAAATCATGCCGAATCCAAATTCTGGGCTCAACGTGTAATTTATGGCGTGGCGCTCGATCCCGTAGAGAGACAACGCACAGTGCGAAACCTTTTGCATGGTGCGCGTCCTCCTGGGCTGCCTGGAGGCGTAGGTATCCGTTCCAGTATGTCGGCACATGCTTTTACGACACGGTACAATATACATCGCAAAGTCATAAAAATCGATCCAATCACCGCTGTGCGTAAATTATGCAAGCATAACCCAAATCACACGTTACAGCGGGCGTTTGTACAGATAGGAAGGTAAAGGAAACGGTGTCAAAAATGTTATCCTTTTTCGCTCCATTCCATAAATCCTTGAACAATACGCGAAGGCGCGATTGCAATTCACGGTGCAGTTTGCACCTTACCGTAGCTGTAAAACACCTTTTTTGGGGGACTAATGTTACACATCTCGGGGAAGCAAGCTTTTTCATCAACAAAAAGAACGCAATTTCACCGATAATTTTCTACACTTTACAGAGTAAAAGTTCGGCTACGCTCACCATTTATCTCCCAAACTGTTCCGAAAGCTGCCACGTAAGGGATCGGGGGAAGGATATCTCTACATTTTTTTTTTGGAAAAGCATTTTATTTTTTTGCAAATCACGTACCATCGTGAATATTTCCGATGGCCCGGCATGGGGCGAACGATCGGACGCTTTCTGGCCAGCGGGAAAGTTTAAAGGGAACGTTCCGAGCATGCTTTCTGAACTGAGCGGCACTCTGCTGCTGATCGATCTTTTTGCCATTTGCTGGAAGTGCGTGACCGATGTGTGTATGTGATTTTCAAATCTTTGCAGGCATTTTTTCCGTAGAAGAACATTAACCCTCATTAGCTATGGGTACGTGGTAAAACTTGTAAATCATACCGGCTACTGGGAGATACAATTTTGAGCCAGGCACACAGGCCGGGCATGATTTTGCCAAATCTTTCGCTCGTCAAACGATACATACTTAAAGGTAATTGCATCATTTTCGTCTTAGTGCATTAGATGAAAAAAAGCTTTAAATTGTACGAACTAACAGCATTTCTCGGTGATCTGTTTTAATGATCCATTTCCAATACGATCCTTGCCACTATACGATGAAAGCAATGGACAAGCGTATTATTGTACACGTAGGCCGTAAAGAGATGCCTCCTTTAATGTCCATAAAAGTTGCATAGCTACAAAGAAAAGTCCATTTAATGTGCAGAAATCACGTTTTAATTACTATTTTCAACATTCGCTAGCAGGTCAAACTCACGCCAGGGCAAAAGGAACAAATATACCCCGTATCGACCGTAACGGATCCATTTTTAAAAAGCCCGACAAGTGCAACGGCCCGAATACCCTTGCCAAACGCGCCAGGGTACTGCTGCCAAACCTATCGATAAACATGATAAATGATCGTGCCCAAGAAGAGGCAAAAGCATAGGGCACTAACGTGAACCAAATAGGACTGTCCATGTAACGAAGGATAGCGCCAAGCAAGGGGAAAAACTTTGCAAAAAAACGACAAGTTCACTTTTCCCAGCAAATTGCCGATCTTTGCGCCTACGCTAGCTAGTGATCGTGTGTATCGACATGCACAAAGCAGAGACCCCGCAAAGGACGTTGTCGTCTTTCTTTTTTGTTTTTTGCTGATCGCTGTAAACCGACAAACAATTGCTTTTCCCATCGATGCGTAACGTACATTTAACGTAGCCGGCCTGTTCGTCCTTTTGTGTCCCCTTGATCAGGGTTCTGCTGCGGCGGGGTTGGCCATCATGCACTTGTTTCACGCTACGACACTGGCTCAGCATGCACAAAAATAAAATGTGAAAAATGACTTCCAGTTAATCATTGTTTTCAGTGTCATACTCGTTGTGAGGAAGTCTCGGCTTTTTTTTTTGTTTGTCGTCCAGATAATGATAACACAATGCATTAGCGTGGCATCGGAACATTACACAAAAAGAAAACCTGTCTCGTGGACTAAAGGTTTCGTGGCGCCACGTATAATTACCACGGTACAACAATTGCATAGAGCAGAGCAAAACAATCAAATTTGTAACCGAAAGAAAAAAAACGGTAAGTTTTTGCGGCACATAACCCGGCCAAATGGCAACAAGGAGTACGCTTTTTGTGCAATACGGGTATCACTTGTCACCTACCTGTGGTTCAATGCTTCACCGTCTTCATGCTGCTGTTGCCACTGGCTGGAGCCTTCGTCGTCTTTGGTGTTGCCGCCGACATTGGCGAGTGGTTGATTGCGCTCGTCAGCATTCGGAAGCTGCCCTCGCCGGGAAGTACATTTTGCAGACGGCGTCACGTCACTTTCTTCGCCTGGTACGCGTTGAAATTTGCCTTCTGCGAATTGAAGAACCGACGAAGAAAAATAAAAAAGAAAGTATGGGTTACAATTGTAGTCGAATTTTTGTGGAAATATTTAAAAAATGTACACGTTTAAATCAATTTTTACATTATATTGCTGGCGGTCTATTAGGAGATTAATTCCACGAATCCTACCAACATCAATCATAAATGCCATGTTTATCCAGCAGAGTTTGAACTGTTGATAGCAGAGCCGAACATAACATACGTTCTTTCATACTTTAGCAGCTGGTGTGTCTTATCTAGAGCTACAATTCTAATACCTCAAACTAACTGTAAACGTCAGACCGATTTGATTTTTCAAGGACAGATATGTATTCATGCTGATGAATAAGTGGAAATATTTGTTAAAGGTCTGCTGATAAAAAATCATATTACTTACAGTACAGTAAAAAGAAATAAATTAATGTAAATAACAAAATAGATTAAATGTTGCTGGCAATACGAATTGAGGAACAAATAATTGAACACAGCAAAACATCACACCTGGTGTATTATACGATGTGATCATTGACTTCACCCTGAAGAAAAGAGGTTTAACATAATTGAAAACAAAAGGAAACATATTATTGATTAATGTTCATTGCACATTTTTCCTTGCAGTAAATTCTTTGTGCGGTTTTCCGTCCACGCATTACACATTTTTGATGTAGTATGTTTCACGTTTGTCAATTACGCTCAAAATGATTTCAGTTTCAATATTATGGTCAAGATAAAACAAAGAAACCGCAGGAAATTGAAAATTGAAATGAAAAACCCGATAATGGAGCTGGGGTTTTATTCTTTTTGCCCATTAAATCCAACATTCCAGCAGTGTCTCTGCTCTGGAAATTGAGGATATTTGAGATTATTTTGCACGGTACAGAATATATGGAGGTCTGTCGCAAAAGTGAGCAGCACGATACGGTACGAACGGTGATCTCTATCCCAAAAGTGTCTACTTCCGATTACACGTACACACGCACGCAACGAATCATGCAAACTTCCGTCGACATTGTAGTTTGATGGGTCGGCGATGTCGGCGTAGCATAAGCGACAGGAAACGGAAGAAAGCATATCTTAAGCTGCAAGAACACATCTCCTTACCAACACTTTCGGTGTGCTCTTTTTGTGGGCATAATAAACACAACCGACCCAAGATATGCTGAAGACAGACCCTCAGGAAGTACGCAGCAAAAAGGAAGTAGATTATTTTATATTCTAACACACAGTCCTGCATACAATTAAAGTATGCCAAAAGACACTCGATTCATTCCTGCGGGCACACAAAACATGGTGCAAGATGGTAAAGTAAAGCAAAAGTTTGGGATGGTTTCGAGTTAGACGAATGAAACGGAATGAAAGATCAACCGAAGGACCAACCTAGACATATGGTTCATCATTTGTCCAACACGTGCTTCCTTCAATAGATTGACGAGTTGCGAAATTTGAACTACAATAAATAGCACGCCAGAGCACACTTGACGGAAGGTACCATCGCTCGTAAAGCTGTAGAAGCTTGTAGAAGAAGGCACAAATATTACCATACAGCCTTACTTAACGATTGGAAGCTAAACAAATTAATACATCCAGAGAATAACGAAGGCGCGGGCGCAAAAAAAAGGCATTTTGTGATCCATTCCCTCTTCCACAAAGCAATACGCATTGGCACAAAACACACGTGTCATAAAAACCAGCGTCGAACAGTTCTTCACTCAACCCGAAAAGAAAAGTGAGCCTCGCCCTCTCTCGTGCGCGCCATATTTCCATAGGAATTTGAACGAAGCTTCCGGCGAAGCCTCAGCCGATCATGTTTGAACACGTGCGCAACGCTAGCATTATACAGTGCTTTCCCTCTCATTGCCACGTACAGACAATGCTTGTATCGTCTAAGAATGTCCATCTCCTTCCGACAGCCCTATCCCTTCGAACGTTCGGTTTAGAAAACATCAACGAAATGTACGTCCATTGTCAGTGGGTGTCCTTTGAAGCGTGCAAAATAACATTCGCTGGTTCGTGTGCATCGCGTACGATACGACTGGCATGGCGCACATTGCACGCGGGTCAGCTTGACGTTTCCGCAAAGCCCTACCGGCCGACAGGAACTGCACAGTGGTGAGCTACGGCTCGAAATTACCAGCATAACTCGCATCTCACATCCGGCCGGGGAGTGATTTTGATTCCTTACCAGAAAGGTAAGAAAGAAACGATCCAGCACGGAGTTAAACATCCTCGGCCCCGAAACAAATCAAACCTCGCTGTGCCCTGCTAACCGTCAGAAAGTGGTCAAGAGGAGGAAAAAAACCGTTGAAACACAACGTTCGTAGCGACCGTTGCACCTGTTAGGTCGGCCCGGTACCTTGCCCTTTGCGTTCAGCAGGCGTTCATCGTTTTGCTTTTCCTTGGACGGACGGGCACACTTCTTCACACTTCCGTGCACAATTCCGGTAAAGGCTATTTCCATTTTCTCCCCTTCGGGAGTTCGGATGGAACAATGTTGGAGCACGAAAGAAAAAAGGTTGGAAAAGGCGATCGTTAGCCACAAGCGTAAGGAAGCTCTGGATCGACCGTAATGTTAATGTTCAGGCACGGTATAACAAACACGGTGGAGATCTGTTGCATTACGGGCGGCAGTTCGTCAACGTAGACGACAAATACAAATTGTTATCCCCTAGCCCGAGTCGTCTGTCTAGGAATATTAGTTTATTTTTCTAGCTCTCCTTCTTGCGTGGAGTGTTGCGCACTGCATCGAACAATTATAGTGCGGCAGGTTCAACGTGAACACCGTCCCATCATCAGGTCTTCACCGTGCACGAACGCAGAAATAAAGGCAACAGAATGCAAGCGCTTCTTTACGCTCCGACGACTTCAACTTCAACGGCTGAGTGTAGACAAGTGTCTACAGGGTGGATCCATGATTTTAGGCACTCGGAGTTCTACTGCGTGCGATCGCCAGTTATAGGTGTATAATGACCGTTAGAACGTAGTTGCGCAACACAGCAACATCACGAGGGAAAAAATATCTGAATGGGAAAGTTCGGTACATGTCGAGGACTATATCGCTCCATCGCACCTATGTATAGCCGCCCGTAGTACGTGTGTCGAAGGGTCGATACATCAGCAAACAACCTAAAAGACATCTATTTCACTTCCGGCACCACGTCAATGCGTATGGTTCTCTAGCGTAAAACCTCAAACAACCGCCTCAACACCGCATGTAGCAAATATTGATCTAACAGCACAGACTTGGTCCCCACAATTTTCACCCAGGAAAATGCTAGAATTTGGAAGTTTTAGTGCAATCAGATATCTCGCGTACAAATACACGCGAAGGACAACAAACCTGATTACGCCGAACAAATATGATCGATCGAAGGTAGAATGTGAGAAAGTGGTGCGTTGTACGCAAAATCAGCCTTCGCAAACAGCCAATAAAAATGTCTTCCAAAAAAATAAAATTTGCTGGGCAGCTCACATACGCTAAGTGCCATAATAAGACACAATGCTACACTATTCAACAAGAAATTGAAGGAACAAAGTTCTGACAAATACAAACAGTAAAAAGTACACCGGAACTGTAAATTTTAAGTGCGTTGTGCCTTAATGAAAAAGTTCGTCCATTCTAATCTATAACGATGAGATGAAATAGCGACATTAACGCGTCCAATCATTTGCCTATCGGATTTGATTAACGGTTACGGGTACAGTCATCCAAAAGCGTTATACTGTTTGCTTTATACGCTCAGTTCCGGTTCATTTCTAGCGTTCATCTTAAGCATCAATCACTGTAATCTGGTAAAACAGAAGAGCGAATAAAAAAAACAAACGCTTGCTGTATCGTCCAGCAAACTCGTCAAACTGGACTGATATACAGCGGTAAAATGAATCCCCATTCATAGCGTGCATAACTGTCCGCACCATCTTCTCCCGAGCCTTGCATTACGGTGTCCTGTGCGAGAAATGCTTGAGAAATGCGTCAGTAAACAGAAGATGTCACGTCACGGCAAAAGGTCAATATGATCGCTTAATCAAAACTAGTTCAAGGCAGATGCCAGAGATGCTCCGAAGTCCGAGCGTCCGGCTGCAGCCAGCCACACCATCCAACACTGGACAGTTGAATTATCCGTGGCAAATCTAATAAGTCTCTGCCATTGTTCTCCAGGCGGACATTCTCTTGCACTGCTCGGTGTGTTTCCAAAAAAAAAAACAATAACCGGAGCAACCCCAACAAGATGACCATCTCCGGGGGTACCGAGTGCACGTCCAAACAAACAAGCTGAAGAACCAGTTAACCTCTCCGAGGCAGCATGACCGTTCCATGGTGGCATTCGAAAGGTTGGTTTGGTTCAGTGAAGGCTGGCAAGTACGGGCACGCACTAGTCGAGCCTTTTCCCTTATCAAACGCTCATCGAGATGCACTTTTTTGTTGTTGCGTTCTATCTCCCCAGATTACGTAATCCCGACCAACCTTCGTGCGACAGTACTAGTACGCGTCTGCTGGACGTACTTGTACTCGCGCAGCTGTAACCTCTCCGTTTATCCATTGGAAGGCATGCATCAACCTGGACGAGAACGTTACCGTGTTGCTTCCCTCGCTGCTAAAACAAACAAGATCGAACGGCATCAGCATGGATGGAAAGGATGATATGATTATTTTAATTTCCAAAACTCCCTTAATTTATGCACATCATCCCGTTCCGGGGGCACAATAATGCTGGATGACGCCAACCGGGAGGAGGTTTGTGAGGTTTTCCCACCAACAGGAAAAACCGGGCACGAGCACATCAAAGCCGGAAAGTGGAAATCCTCCCCAATAGTTGAGGATGTGAAGATTGTTTTTTACCTTCAATTTTGTCTCAATTTTTTTTACTTAAAAATAGTTTTTTTAACAAACATAAAATTAAAAACACAACTACTCTTACCGTCAACCACACCAGTCATCTGGTTTTGGTAAGGCAGCAAAGTACCAAAAAAAAAAGCCCACCAACGTGATTAATCTTTTGTCAACGGTTCCCAAATGCTGCTGCATGCATGAAACTGGTATCATCAAATTGTCAACTTGCACCGTCTGCCGTCTAATTTTCCTTTTTGGTCTGGTTTTTTTTTTTTGTTCTTCATCCATCGTCATTATTGTGCTCAACATTTCTCATGCATAAAATAGTACTTTTCAAGTAAAGAACAAAAAAAAACACGACACACACGTATCCATTCCCGTCGCACAAGATAAAAAATGATACCCTCAGCAAAGCCCCGATCTCAGCCCAGGAAAACACGGCCACACCGTAACATACACATCCGTGATTGCATTATGCAGAAAAGTCGCCGGTGACAAAACAGTTTTCCTTTGCCCGGGTGTTAACCGTTTGATGCCAGCGGGAAAATCTAAACGCGCACACACAGCGGAAGGGGGCTTGCGCAGCGTTTTCTTCGCATTGTCTAGCGTTTAATTTCAATAATGCATGCGCAGGACGGTGTCGCACTCGCGTATCATAAACGCGGCACGATAGGCGCCGTTGATAATGTTATCAATCATTAATTTTTAAGCACACATGCGGTCTTTTTTTCTAATATCTCTCTTTCTTGCTTGCAACGAATATGTTCCACTCCAATGCGGAACAAAATGTCCTTGCATTAAAAATGGTGCGATTTGCTTTCGGAGACATCGCGGGAAGAACCACGGCAGGCGGGTTGCGTTGTGAAAAACGATCCACACAAAGAAGCAAAAAAAACTGTAAACTGCACCAAGCTACCAGATCTCGGTACCAAAACGTTCCACGGTAAGAGATATTACTCTTATGGCAAAGCGCGCGATCTTCAAAAAACGAAGAATAAACTACTGCAGCTAGGGGTGCCACAATACTACACCGGGAGGGTTGTGAAAAAAAAAACCGATCGTCATTCACGGTACCTTCTTTGCATTGCCAAGAGGAAGACGGAAGTCTTTCGGGCCGCCGCACAAGCGAGGGAAAAATCTAATGTATCAGGGGTAGCGCTTTTTTTTTTTGTTCACCATTCTTGTCACTCACCCCCGGAGACCGATCGGCCTTTGTTGAAGAAACAGTGCATAAACAATCTTACTTTACGATATTACAGTGTTTTTTCCCCTAATCGCAGTCACATACCGCTGGCACTGGGTATCTGGCAATCCGTAATCCAAAACATGCAAACCCAAAAACCCAAAACTGTTGTCTTCCCATACGTACCGTGCTGGTGCTGGAGTGAGCAGCTCGAGGAAGAAAAAAAGCACACACCAATCGTCCTCAAGCGCTATCGGGTGCTGTTTTTAATTCCATTAAATTGTTTTTCCTTTTTTTTTCTGTTTAAAATAATTGTACTTCTGATTGCAACTCCTGTAACATTGTTGCAACCATAAAGCCCGCCGTAGTATATATGCCGCAATCCTTTTTGTACTGTGCCGCAAGCGCGCTACTACACACGCTGCAATTCCTGCATTGCAAGCATCTCGGGACCGGGTTCGAAGGTTAGCACTGGTAATGTGCAAAACTCGCGCCAAAAATATTGCCCGATTGCGGGAAAGGTTATCAACGCGGCACGGACGCAAGAACTTGCGACAGTAAGGTTGCACTCTGCCGCCAACGGTCGGCCTGCGGTGCATGGCTTAGAAAGTAAGAGCCATTCCTCATTCACGCTCGCTATCGTTTTGTGATAAGCAATACCCGGTTTCTGCTTGCACCCTTCGCGCATGGGAGTATAGGGATACTCTTTAAGAATAGCTTATGAATGGGGCAGCCGATCGAACATCGCATCATCTTCCTTATCAGGGGGAAGGTACCTCCGACTAGCGATCACCCCCTGCCACGTGTGTCTCCACAATCAATGAAGACGAATTTCCGTTAGAATTGACCTACAAATGGAGTGCGCGGTAAACATTTAGCTAGAATATGTGCTAATCTTTTCGCCAGCCGGCGTCAGTCGGGCAGACGGGTGCTGATAAAGAAAAAAATGGCAATGATGTCATTCGCGTTCCACATACCGCCCAGCTGCGCATATGAAGCGATATAAAGGAAAACTTGTGATCAACAAGGTCACCGGCAGCAGTGTTGCTTACACGTGACGGCAGGTCACTGTCAACCATTTAGTTGATAATCCTTATTGATATTTAGAACACCAACATTTATCCAGTTTATTGTACAGCAAACTGATCTGTTCAACTTGATAATGCTTTTAATTGAGATATGGAAATTAGGAAATTCATCGCCAAATTATGGCTTTCAGTGGACTGCTAACTTCATGAAGAGTTCGAGGACGACTTAAACTTGCTATAAAGCCAATCTGGGCCCAGTTTCGTTTAACTTTTCAAGATTCTAGGCCCAGACGAGGTTAACACGGCCTAAATTATTCATATACCTTATTGGGATCTCCAATTTTAACATCAAGCTACAAAAATCAACTACAACACAATAAACTTTAGCTATATCTCCGAATGCATTTTGTATCAAACTTGCTGTTGTTGTAAAATGTCGCCTTATTCCAAAGATCTCATACCATTTTACTTAATGCTCTTTGCTCAAATGTCAAAGCCACTTAAATGAGAATGTGATCAATATGGAAGCGAATGTTAGAATTGGCATGGAATTATCCCACAACTCAAACTTAAATAAAATTAAAAATTAATGGAGTTTCTTATCTTATCTTTCATTTTCTATAACCTTGTCTATCATGTATCAGGTTTGTCTTGCATTTCTGAAAATGTACACCTAGACGAACACGTTCATCGTTTAAAATTATTCAAATTATTTTCACAAACTATTCTATTGAAAACTCCATCCCAACCATCTTTTTCTTATCTGATATCAATCACTTCGAATGTTGGATCAATATGAGCATCTAAAACCGTACACAAAAACCCAACTCGCGTTACACGTTTTGTTCACCCTGCAACGCTTTCATTTTTATTTCATCAAACAAAAAAGGAAGACTTATTGCACCTTCAGACAATGCAGCACACCGTTGCTAGCCCGCGAATGGAAGAGGTGTGAAAATAGGGGGCCTTTTTTCAGTAATCAAATAAAATATATACAGCATATTCATATTTCAATCACTGCGCGATCCTTTCCAATTCAACCGAGAGAATATACATATACTTCCATTCACGCATGACAGATTCACTTAACGCTCTGTCCGGCAAGAAAACGGTGCTCGGCGTCCGGTGTTACCTTTCCGCATGTTTTACTCCACACTATAGGTACACGTTCACACTGACCATGGTCGCCGACGGAGACCCTGCTTAATAGACCATCGAAACAGCAACAACCGATATGGCCGCGAGTCAAGTAGGTTCACATTTCTTCGCCGGGATGCACTTCAAAAGATGCGCAACCCGATGACCACTTTCTGACCAGTAATATTCTCCCGAACATGCCCGCAGCAACCCTAAGGGTCAGGCCGTTTAATTATGCATTAATTTCCGCGGTCCGCGAACGCTGACCGTACCTGCACCGTAGGACGATGGCCAGTTTGGCCTAAAGCCGTACATTGTGCATTGTGCCTGGTTGCATTACATGCGATCGTTCTCGCGGGTAAATAAATCGTAAAAGCATGTCACAGAAAAAAAACAATACACACCAGCAAAGAATGGCCTTAGCATAATGTGAAGAAAGGGCAAGATAACACCGGTCAAGACGCCGGCAAACAATGGAAGAAAGTTCGTTTGTTTTACGCTTGAGGGCACCGCGTCTCCATCTGCAAACCCTTCCCAGATCCCGCGGCGTTCGGGTTGCCCATGATGATCAGACATTACCGTAAAACCAAAGATTGAAGTGGCCAGTCAAGGGGGCCACTATCATCCTATCCTGTCCAGCGCACCGTACAGGCGAAAGAAACCGGTAAGGGTCACTGACTTACACCGACGTTACGCTGACCTTTCGCTGATGTCCCGCAGCCTTAATCTTTTTTTCCCCTGACCAAAGCCGAAGGTTGGTCACCCCTTTTCGGACCTCGCGAGTTCCGCGGTCAGCTTGTTCCGCGCGGTACCCGCGATACGGTGCCGGGCCATTGTTCCTCAAGATTACGGTTTATTTTGATTAGCAATAAAAATAAATCACAGCTCCCGGGTCTTCCGAAAAGGGTAACCCCACCGGAAGATGATGGCCGCAGTAAACCCTCGTGGGACCCGCGAACCTCGCGAGACACATCAAACGCGAATAGCGTCGCGATTCAGCTGCGAAAGTTCCTGAGATCTTGATCCTCTGGAATAAAGGGGTTTATATGTGATCTCTTCGAGGACACTGGTGCTTTGCTGTTGCACACACACCGTGTGCCGTATCGTTAAAAATCTTCTTAGCGGACAGTTCCCAGGTAATTTGGGTTGGACCTTTAAGATTCGGAGAGTACTCGACATTTCGCATCACCGTTACAGATACGGCAACGTATCCTTTTGAGCGTCCAGCTGCAGGCACCCGATGCATTACCCACATATCTTCAACCCTCCGGGAAGAAACTGATAATTTATGTCTTATCTCATTCCGCACGCTCGTCATCCCGGTGACGTTGATGGCCACTGCTGCCAAGTACGTCCTCTGTTCAGTAGTTACAGTTTTCCCTTTCGACGGCGAACATAATCGTACGAAAGGAAATCGGCCAAAGACAACGATCCTAATTGTACGAACACATCCAAAACAATCTCCGCCGTTCTCCCTTGCACACCCAAGGAACTCCAGCAGGACAAATGTTTGGAGAAAATCTTGGTCAAGGAATTGTTTGGTTCCGATTCACTGTTGGGATCTAATCAAAATGAAAATTCGCTCCGTAACGGTTGCCTCAAATTGCCGTTGGCTTTCCCTTTCGGGATGAGTTTGAGTTTTTTTTATTCTGTCCTTGTCTTCTTGGGTTGCGTTCTTCGTGTTGGGATGCAGTTTCCAAAATTGTTTTCTTCCTCTTTTTCTTCATTACGTTCTGTAAAAATCCCTACCATTCGGAGTCCTTCCTTAGTCCTTAGTTCAGCGACCTGTACCGGGGCTCAGGTAAACGTACCCAAACCGATGCTCAAATTCGTTCACCTCAGGAGCCGCGTAGATACAAAGCACATACACACACTCCGATACACGAAACAGGATCCCCGATTGACGTTTGATAAATCATTGATCCTGATGATCATCCCTCCGCAATGTACCACACGCTGCACCAAGCTTCCCTAAAGGAAAACTCATATCTTTTCCTTCCGTGCCTTCGTCCTGTGGCTGTGGCATCAAAACCAAGAAATTAATGTCCTATTCACTTCATCAATAGCAAACAGAAAGGATCGTCCCATCCGCGCGGGAACGCTATCATCCTTCGGTGCATCATATTCAGGAAAGGGACGATCTAAGCAAATCCAAGACGCTCGATCGAAGGTGCGCAATATTTTGCGCAGTTAGAAGTTGCGAGGGTACCGCGCGCGTATGGCTTTTTGCAGTTGATGCAATCCTACTGATGCATCTGCCCAGAAGCAACAGTTTCAGCTCACGGGGCAATCTCATCACGGTCCTTGGCGCCAGGCAGCTGTACCTTCGCTGCTGTTATAACTGTTTTGACTTTACTTGGCATAGAATAGGCTCTCAAGCAAGTAGCTGGGAATGTTTAAGACACACAAACACACGAATATGGAAACTAACAATACCGTACTGTGTCGATCAACTATTTCTGCAAGATTTTCCATCACAAGCACAGAATCTGGCATACCCCCGAGTGGGCTTTGCAGGCGTGATTTTCCACACGCAAATCAGGCACCAAACTTCTAATCGCATCTAATCATCCCCCTTTTTACCCAGCGTAAGCCGTTCGGTCGTCGTTCGGTCTCCGATTGCACTTTGCTTCGGTTAATTTGATTCCATTGTTGTTGCACAAACGCCATACCACCCATTAGCATAGTCACACCCAGTGGGATGCCATTCTTCCGTTTTATCACACTCTTCTGTCGATCTCTCTTCCCTTTGGCAGCCCTCATCGCGGTGTGATTTGTGCGCCAGACCGAACCGAACTTTCTTTGCTGTTTGCGCATTCATCCGAATCCTTTGTTTGGTGTGCAATTTCCATATCTGTTGTGCAATATCCTCTAGGGAAATGGGTGCGTTGCATTTGCATCGCCCTACTTTTTTCTTCCTTTGCGCCGATTGCCGAATGCTTCTCCCTGGTTTGGGTCGCGAATATAAGCATTGCTATCTGCTAATCGATATTCCGAGGGATTAATTACGGCCAATAAATTAAGGGGCTCACACGGCGGTGCAGTAAAACGCACAAAGCGCTGCGATAATTTATTCATACCTTTGATTTGCTATCAGTGAAAGGATGCAACCAAACTGTTTGGCAATTGGCAAGGAATCGAAAGAAAACTCTGTAGGGATGTTAGTGAAGCACCCTAGGCAAGGCCAACATTCCAGGTTCCAACATCCGTTCCTTAACGCTTTTACTTTCTCCCTTCTTAGAACTTAGAGCAGCACCCTTTTCTTGGTGCAGTTTTGTTGCAAATTCTATTCGCTGCCGAACGGTTAATGTAAAGGGAAGATTTGGCTGCCTGTTTTTTAATAACGGGTAAGAAAAAGGAAATCGATCGATGCGATATATGATCGCAAAAAAAAGGGAAAATGCACCCCGAAGGGATATTAATCGAACGGGCGAGAAATTTGTCCTGCGGTGTGTGTTAGTGTCAAGGCGGCCTGCAGCGTTTGTGATAAAACAAATGCAGCAAAGTATCCTCCGTACGAAGTACCTATTTCGATCCGTTACAAAACACTCATAACAACATAAGTACAGTCGAATGGTAAATTACAGAAAATAAAAGCAGACAGTTTACAATTGGAAAACATTAAAAACAATAAAAATATGTTAGCTCTCTTTCATAAACATGCTTATTAAGTGCTCGTATCTTAATCGCTTGTTTCTTAATTGTGCATTCTTTTAAAAGATCCAATAACGTGACGTCATAATTGTTATATTTTATTTTCTCTCGCAAGAAAATAACTTCATTGACCCGATGGAACAGAGCGGAACAGATAAAAAACTCAACAGAAAAATAAAACAAATCACGGCATGCACATACACACACAAATAGCAACCTTTCACTAAAAGACACATTAATATGCAACTAATTAAGTTTAATGCGCCCTCCCCAAAACGAATGAAGTTCCCACACGGACCACACTAATGTACATCACATGCAGGCCGATGATGTGCTCGCGGTAAAAAGGAAGGATAGGCCATGAAGCAAGAGAAGCAACAGCAAACAAAAAACTCCAACCCGTGCCCGATCTTCTTTATGCAAAGGATGCAATAACCATAACTTTCAGCATTACTATAAATGCCAACATTTTGCCCAACGTACGAAGGCAGTGTGCCTTCTCGTCCCGCCATAGAGGAGCAGTGTCTTGCATCTGGTAACATTCGGGTGTATGCAGCAACACTTAAAAGCGTTCCCGCTTTTAATTGCTTCTCACATCTCTATGATGGGGATATGCAAACAGCAATCTTCTTTAAAAATTAAGCAACAGAACGAGCCGAAATCAATCCAGTTTTTCGGTTTGGGATTCGTTCTTTTTTATTCTTGGTTGCTTTCATCGGCTTGGTTTTTTTTTGGTTTTATTTTTGCAGTAGCCCATTTCCGTTTGTTTCGCTTCTGGCCGATCAGTGCAACCAGCGCCGAGCGCAGCAGCTCATTAACTCTTCATTCGATCGTTTCGAACTCTTCAATCTAGAACTTTTTTTGCTGTTTTACCCCAAAAAAACGCGTTTCTTGCTGCAAATGTCATTGACTTCACGAAGTTGAAAAGAAGTGGATTTTGGCATGTTTTTTTTTCGTATGCTGAAGCATTAAGTTCCGTCAAGAACCAGCATGACACAAAAAGCAAATCAATAGTTTATGCTATATTTTGTGCCTACTTCTATCATACGCTGAGGGTAATTCCAGCAAGCCGATCGTACAGTTATTTCCTTCACAACTTTTTATTCTTCTTCCTCACCTTCTCCCCCATTGTAAGCAATCGAACATATATCGATACTGTTTCAACATTATTTTTTTCACCCTCCCAAAACAACAATTGCAGCTGCACATAAACAACCAACCGTTCGTTCGTTTCCCTTGCTGGCATTTTACGATTTCCTCAAGGAAATCAACTTGAGTTCGATTTTACCAGTGTTTGATTGGAAGCCAATCACAAAGTATCGAATTGTTACACAACCAACAACACTTTCGAGCACGCAGAACAACCAAAACAGCGACACAAACTGCTGTTTATGCCTAATGGTGGCAACTCTTCAAAATCTCCTTGCCACACACGGCTCTATAGCAGCGCGCGAACACACATAAGCTACACATTGCTTAGCATGTTTCTAAATTTAATTAAACAATGGAAACATGCTGTGCGAGTGCGAGATCGTTCACCGATCGCAGCCGACGTCTTACGTGCCCGACCAACCATCAAGGATCCAGGCAAGGCATCGCTTCCCTTGGAACTGTTTCAACGTGGCATCCTTGCAGCAACCATCGATAATGCTATGCACGGCAGAAAGATCTTAACACGACTACCTACACACGTCGTCGGCTGCATTGCAATGCTGGGCAGTCCCGAGGAGTGACGGGTTTCGTTTTCTTGCCTTTTTCCCTTTCCCCGTCAACGTTTCCAACGCAAATGCATTTTTGGGGTGGTGAGTTATTACCATCCGGCAGCTCCGAGGTGCCGGTTTTAGGGGTTTCACAGACATTTCCCAACGCCCGATTTTGACTGATCCATCGACAGTCAGTCAAGTTTCCAGTGCGACCGAGCATTCAGCGTGCGAAGGGGAAACGGATCAAAGTTTCGAAACCAAGAGCGAAGACGAAAGACGAACGCCTAGGAAACGAGAATTCCCCAGAAGGAACGGGAGATTTATTTCCGATTTATGGCCATTTACCTTTTACCTTTTACCGGAAGAAAGTTTGGTGCGAAGAAACATTGGGATTAGAAACCATTGCGCAAGGACCCGGAGCAGTACGTAGCGGGAAATGAGTGTGTGCGCAGAGGTACGGCACGGTAAGGCCAGAACACGTTCCCCGGCAATGTGAGCGTGCGCAGGGAAGTATAGCCGGCGACTAATTTCAGGCTCACCCAAAACCCAGGACAGGACATGATTTTTGTTTTCCAGAAGGGAATCTATGTTTTCCCACTTTACGACCATTCTTGCCTCTGTGCTGGTAACAAATTTTTCCTCACAGCTATGCAAGCGCAGGATGCAAGGGTCTCTTTGGGCACGAAAGATACGTTGACATATAGCTGTTCCTTGTTTGTTAATTCAAGCTCATCAATATGGTCTAAAAATAAAATCAACAACAGATAGACATTAATCCTGGGGGAAATTTTATATTATAAACCGTAAATTGTAATCAGTTATGCGCAATATACGCAACATACATACCACCACACGATTCGTTTTTGGCGCGAAACTTCAATCTCAATGACCACCTAATGCGTACAATGCACTTATTGTGCAGGCAGTTTTTGTTTGTCACGAACAAAGTAAATTAAATTAAGTGCAGCCGGAAAGAACAGTGGGGAGTAGCGCTCTATGGGCCGTTTTGATTAAAATGAATGTAAACGGAGAACTATATACGAGAGAGAGAACTACAAGCATCCGTTTTTTTACCGAAAATAAATGTTTAGAAACATTTCGCTAGCTGGTTGGTCGTGAGCCGGACAAACGGGAATGAAAATCCTTTAAGCCCCTAACTCAGAACGCACTGCACTTGGGGTAGTAGGTTTGTGTTAGCGAAAGGACAAAAACCTTAGGTTCATTGCTCCCTTATTAAAAAAATGGAAACTCCCGCCACACCCGGCCACACAAGCACATATGTCGCCCTTGCTACCAATTCCAGACGCTCCCAGCGTGGTCCTTGCATTAAGCTCACCAAACAGTTCCTGCGAACAAAAACAAAACTGTAATAAATTTCATTTCCTATTCCTACCACACCGTGGCCTCAGTTGATCAACACACACACACGCGCACACAAGTACAGCAGAAGTCAGGAAACCGTGAAGAAAACTTATTCCTTGGCGCGTGCCCTTCCGAGGACGAGACATGAACAGCTGACAGCTTTCCTTTTCCGTTTTCTTAAAGGCGCACACACCCTCGTTCAGCTATTTCGGCACTGCAACTGCAAGGAGTCGGAACCATCCATTGTGTCGCCTGGCACCCGCTCTCACTGACACCCCCCCCCCCTGCCCAACCGATCGTTACAATGTGTGTGTCGTACCGTCTGTTTGTACCGGTGGTAGGTATTACGATACCAATCTTAGCACGCGCCAAATCCATTCCATTTGTTCTATTACTGCTTGGAGAAAATAAAAATCATCACCAGCACTTTGTGCCAGAATGAGAAAGTACTCTGCCACAGATAAGGAATGATCGAGTAATGTAGCAACCCGAAAAGAGTTCTGCTTTTCGTCAATCGTAATGCGAGGAGTGTTTAAGGAGTTGTCGTCAGTTGCGTTATCTCGAAACATTGTGGTAAGCACGCGTATGGAGCAGAGCAAGAAAAACCGGAGGGAAATATTTAAATTAGAACCCTCGACCTAACGGAAAACCTACCACTATGACGAGGTCATCCACCGAGAAGAAAACATTAAAAGTCGTGACGAAACTAATTTTTCGAAATATTATTTTTAGATCTCGTGACAATTAAATTAGAAAGGATCGGCTAGATATCTCGACTCTCAAACTGTTGGTAGCCTACTGTAGAAAGGATCTGTGAAGATCACGCGTGTGCTATTAGTGCTTTGCTACACGAGCGTGAAGATTTTCGTGTTCTTCACGTTCCAATTTTGAGTGCCAAGAATTTGTACATCAGAATTTCTTTTACAGTGGAACCCAGACATATGAGTTTAATTCGTTCCGTAATATTGTTCGTATATCAAATTACTCGTATGTCAGGACACTCATATCTTCGATGTACCAATATATCAAGAATTCTTGTTTCTTATTGCTCACCAATCATAATTGCACCCATTCCAAAAAAAATCTATAAAACGCTCAAGTTCCTTCTATAGACATCAAGATCTAGGTGCTTGATTTGGTCCGACATACCCGAGGTCCCAATGCAACGATTGATTGCTCTTGTTCTGCAACACTGAACAATCCCTTCGATTTCTACTGAGGGGTCCCATAAAAACTCACACACAAGCCCCGAAATTCATTGTCAAAATCAGCAAAAGTACCGCGCCAGCATGAAGGTTTTGCAATAGTGCACCTCACACAGCAATGTACAATATTCCCGTGTCGCAGCACGTAGCAAACCACCCGGCCCAACAGTGAGACCCCCACCTTAATGGCACTCGATGGTTACCAAGCAATAGAAAACCGGCACCACAACAGCATCACCCGATCGATGATGTGAGCACAGGCGAACAATTTTTGAGGTGCAACTCCAAGGTTTCAGCCCATACTTCCCCCGGTGTTCAAGTCCCCGTTGCGCGACTGATCAATGGCGAACGATACCAGCGGGAACGATACGCAGCCACGTCGTCGAATCGACCAAACGGGTCGATAATTTCAACATATGGTCACACGTTGGCGCACTTTCTCACCCTCTCGGTCGATGGATTTCGATGTGCGCCGGCGCAATGCGCACCTTCCACTTTTATATAGTCCGTCTCGTGTCCTGCCAGTTTCGTACTCCTTTTTTTCCACCCTTAACACCCTTGCACACGAAAATAGCATGTCGCGCCGCGGCGATGCCGGCTGGACGGCGCAGGACGCACGTACCCGTGTGCATATAGTGTTTTTAGACGCGATCCCCCAGCACATTTGTGTGCCTTGCGCTGACACAACTTCTGACGGGATAGCATGAGGTCACGAAACCGTACGTACTACCCCTTTGCACGATATTTCTACAACAAACAAAAAACCCCGAAGAGAAGTGGCATTATTTCCATTTTCTTTGTTTAATTTTTTGTTTACTCTCACCGCTTTTGTTGCCAATAGTAGTCTCTCCGAAATAGGTCGAACAGCAACGCGAGAACAGCGATCCAGGAGGACCACGGTGCCAATAGCTAAGTGATGAATTAAAATTTACAGTAAAGCAGCAAAGAAATTTCAGGACACGAGGATCAGACGTGGAAGCGCAAAGCCACTTGTAGTGTGCCTGTACAGATCTTCCGGACGATACAAGGCCATGCGGTGGACGATTCCGATGGCGGATCGGTGTTTAATTATTCATAAGCTTCATAGTCGCTTCATGCTTCAAGGCTATTCGAGACTCCGCAGACCATGACGCGATCGTGGTGGAGAAGGATAAGGATGAGTTAATTACTTTATAGCCATCGTATCATTGCCAAACTGCGCCACACATCTCCCGGGCACGTGCCTTTGGTGCATCCACAGATGGATACATTTTCTTCAGATCGGCATAAAGTAATACTCCATTCCCATCTGGGTATGAGACAACCAACACAGACCCTCACCTGAGCAAAAACAAAAAAGCATACATTTGACCCTTACTCGAAGCAGGAGCATTGTGTGTTGTTTTAAAGTTTATTCACCGCGATATCTTTTCCCATGCTACCCCGGAAGTTTCCCAAGAAGGTTTATTATCCTTCGACTGCTTCGCCCCAGACGGTAGTCGTCGCATTACGGTGCCTTATCTTGATTCTAAAAAGCCTCCCGCGTACATCTATGTGTATTTGTATACACATTTTTTTAACCAACATTTCTTTCATTTCAATCGAGGTTAAGGGAGAAGTTAGCCAGTTTGCGGTACCCATCCCGTGCCGGCTAAATTACTCCTTTCGGAGAAGAATAAATGAATATCTAACCAGCAGTTTGAACAATTGTTACGATCCTTGGATCGGGGATCGTTCCCGGCAGTAGCGGGCCACCTTCGACCGCTTATCGGGCGCACGTGTCCTGACGATCACGCTTTGTTGACCACGGGTTGTAAGAATATCGGGGAACCCATCCACCATGCAGGAAACAAAGCAGGGGAAATTCAAGGATGAGCCCAACCCGAAGGTCCTTGTTTTTGGTCGAATGGATGGAGCAGAGCACCACACAACAACAAAAATACACTTGCCGTGACAAGAAATTGGACGAGCGCTGTATGTGAGGTGGAATGTGGGGAATAACTACACGCAACGCGTAGGACTCATTCATATCGTCATTAGCGTACCAAATGTACCAATTCACGCTACTTGCGCACGAGCCAAAGCCTCGCACGGTAGAGTCCCGGCGTTTCAGTTGCCATGTGTTGTTTGCTGATGAACTTTAACCTGTTTAGGAACAAGTTAAAAAAAACGTCTGGCCTTTGCCCTCTGACTTGCTTAAAACTGTTAGAAAACATTAGTTTCATCCGTTACCTCATATTTACTATATAAAGTCCATAATGCTTTTTTTAGATATGACACATAAAAGACAGAAAAAAGCTTGTGTTAGTCTTGCTGTATACATCTGAAAGTACGCCAAACTCAACTAATGTCCATCCAAATCCATCTGCATTTGTTATACATTTTCATCTGACCATCATTGAATCAAATCCCCTTGAGGCAACAATTAGCCTGCTCCGTTGGAAGGATAACGCATCGACACACACAGCTGTGTGCAATGAATGGTTTGGCAATAAATCTGGAACACCAACTGCAACGCCAACCTATTGTTTGGCCCTTAGCGCCTCATATTGCGAAAACGTGCGCATAAAACCAGCAACAACAACAGCTTCCATGCACACAAAACCTACAATTCAATAAGACTTCATCAAACACATGAAGTCCGCCGCTCGTTCCCGATATCCTCCTTCTTGCTTTCGTTCTGCTTGCGCGTTTACACTGCAAAACAAATGGTGCAAAAGGAAAGATTTCTTTAAGACATTTTGGCTCGTGCTCGCAATTTTACCGATCGTTTCCCTTTTGTTCCGGACTTACCGGCAATCAGTTATGGGCTTGTACTGCTTCCTGCCCACATCTTCCGCTGTACTATGGGTGGGTTTTGTACGTGTGTATGCCTATTCGAAACTCACACTCCCACACACATACACACACATGTGGTACGATGGTGCATATAAACCACAAAACCCGCAGCCGGCAGAAACGACCGATTGCAATGCTCATGCGATTTCCGGTTTGACTTCACGAGTGACTTCTTGATCTCGCCCAGCTAAACAAAAAAAAGGTCCGTCTCTAACACCAGGTCAAAGGCCCTCGATTAGCGGCCTTCTCTCCAGGTGGATTACGTAGTAAAGCTACTATCTCGGATCGTACGAATCGTGGAATGGTTATGTTCTAGACGATCCGAGCAAATCATGCACAATCTTTCGAGGGTATGCCGAGTTCCAGAATAATTTTTCACCAATAAAATAAGTATTAAGCAAGCTAACTGGACCTTTGCCTGTTGTCCCACGTCGCTGCGTAACAGCGTGCAAAAATTTTAATCAGTCTAAAAACCCTTAAGGGCAATCGACGGTGGTCCTGCGCATTTGCATTTTGATTGCAGGAAGAAAGGCGTATAATTTCCAAGGAACGTGGAATACTGATATTCAGGATATGGCATGAAATAATTACGATTGTAACGGAGAACAATGGTATTGTGGCAAGGGAGGTGGGGAGGAGGGGGAGCGGGCGCCATGTAAAACCTTAACCCCCAAAAGGGCTGGATTATTGTTCTCTGCAGAAAGCCCTTCTTGCATCTGTGAAGTCTTAAAAATGGTACTTCAAGCATTAAATATAGTTGCTGCTCAATACGCAGCCATCGATGCGAATTATGCTGATACACAGAAAAATAACACAGAACATTTACTAGCACATACTGACAAATTGATCGTTTTGTCACATTAAATCATTGTTAGAAACAGTGTTTTTTTCGCGCGCTTCGACGGAGGAAACGATTGGCGCCAAAGGTTTCGCGCCGAAAAGAAACCCAAACCCATAAGGACCCCGAACCGGGAAACCCGTAGACCCACACAGTGATCTCGCGCTGTAACAATGCGGGTTTTGGGCCCGTTCCTGTTGATTTCAATTGTGGCAAAACATAAAATTGTACCTGTACCAAAAACTGTGGCGCGAAACACAGATGAAGACCTAAAAAAATACTTTACGCGCCACTATTTACACCTAGACGTTCTTTATATATTTACAACATTCATGCTTAATTATAAATGCGCTTGCGGACGACGACGACGACTGATCGGGTCGACCCCAACAAAACTCTGCCATCAGTTGGGTTCTAGCAGCAGGAGCCAAGCGAGGTGGACGAATGTTGCGGCAAAGCCAGTCTATTATGTGCGCTAGCATAAATTGCCAGCTACGAATGCAATTCACCATCACCACACTCGTACGGACCCGCAAGGGAAAGTCACTGGAGCGTACCCATAATGAGCCCTTGAAGAAAATGCGCGCGCTAACCAACACACACATGCAGCAAATGTCCTATTACATTCCCCGTTGTGCAAGGAAAACCCCCCGAATGGGACGGATAGGCGCGCATTTTCAACCAGTACCAGAGGCCGGTAATGCGGCTTCCTTAGGCACACAGGCGCATTGCCGTATACGAGAGCGGTTGTGCGTGCGCGCGCGCGCGCGCATTTTCGTCCTTTCGGTACCGGCACGTCGGCCGGTATATGCTGCTGTCACAAACCGGAAGAAAAATCTGTTCCAAAAAAAAGGGTTCTATGTACAAGCAGGATCAAGCATCCAAGGATATATAGAAGCACATAAAGGCACAGCGTACGATGTTTGTGCATCGGAGTGGAATGCAACCGGTGCGGGACAACGCGAAACAGGAGGGAAAGGCGACCTTTTAAGAAAATTTAAAGGGACGACGAGTTCCTTCCAAACGTGCGCGATGCCCCGGGATTCGCAATAACCGGTAATAATCCCCGTGCGCCGGGGTGGTGTAAGAAGTGTGTAAGCGCCAGAATTTTGCCTGACGAGGGTTATACTCGTCTCAAGCAGCGGTAAGGAAAAACGGTGCGCACATAAAAACGGCCAGCAACAAAATAGGTAAGAAAAATCAAGATCCCGCAATGCTTTTACATGGGGCCTTTTTTTCCTTGACTACAATCGTTGTCGCCTCGTTCCATGGCGAAACACATACGAATACGAGTTTGGAGGGTATTTAAACTATCTTTTTTTCCTTTTGGTTTACTGGCGCTAGCGCCTTTTCCAAACGCAGTTCCCTACTCTACCGGGCGGAATCTGCCAGGGAAGAGCGTTGGCGCCCAAAAGATTACCGGATTCTGGTAATTTGCATTTTCTTCTGACTGATGTGACTGATGCGATGGACTGCGTGATGAGCGGCGACAAGCATATGGTACGTCAAAGGACGTCAAGGGCATTGCACAACGCGATCTGCAATGCAAATGCAAACTGGCAAGACAGTGAGAATGTGGTCGTAACGTATAAACAGTAAATGAAGAAGAAAATGCATTTAAAAAATTAATTAAATATTAGATGCAAAACATACTGAGTCGTTTTCCCAACCGCTTTACCCTATTTTTTATGCATACGATCAGTACGATCATGTTATCTGTAAACACCTTTTAATAATCGTTCAATAATGAAATGAACTGTTTTTGCTTAACTTCTCTTTCCCAAAACTAGCTAAATTAACCGGTGCTACACATTTTAGCGCGCCTTTCAGCGATAACACGTTATATTAAGTGACCGTTATTGCTCTACAGCATGTGGCCCGTGCTGGTAGGTCTTCCTTTGACGAGCACATAATTGTTTATCTGGCGAAAACATTTCCACTACCATGAAAGACTACGTTGGAAGGGGTTTTCCACTGGGTAACAGCTGCCGCCTAAACTTGGTCGCTAGCGTGAATGGGTTGGAAAACTTCACACAAACGGGGTGATCGAATCCATCGCTAGCAGGGGTGGTCTATTTATAACGTACCGAAAAGGATACGTCCCTCGACTAATGCACAAGCGGCAATGATTCGTACGAGTGAGGGACGGTGCGTGGGCATATATTGCTGCGGAGCAGAATGGGAACTGTAAACAACGATTCCGGTTACGGTTTGTGCTACTATCGTTACACGAACGTTTGCTCTAAACATAAACGATAATTACGACGATTATTGATCACATTTAGTCATTAAAACTAAATAAAGTAAAGCAATAGTCCCAGAACAAGTTAAATAACAAATGGAATGGTTAAACATTATTTTAAAAACAAATATTCTCCCACGTGCTGAACGACACACTCACACGTGGGTTTTGCTTTTCAATCATAAAAACATCACCCTTAGCGACATCTGGCGGAATATAACGGAATCATAAACATTATGTTTTGACCCAAGACACAAACCTTCCGAGAGTATCGGGAAGTTGTATTGCCTACGTACCTTTTCTCAAACAGATCGGACGAGTTTTGTTGTGGCGTACCAACCGCGGTGTGTCCAGGCCGGAATCTTGCAGGGCGGCAGAAATTTCCGAAACGGGCGAAAGGCCAAAGATCTTTGTCGAGCACTTTCGCAATCGGAATAGCGTTCTATCCGTCGTCGGTGTTTCGAAGTTACAACCTGCATCTTCAACGGCCAACCGTTCACCACGGTCCTTTCCATCGTTTTTGCCACCAGTGTTGGAAACATTCAGCTGAACGCTGTTAGTGGTTTTGCTTGGTGAGTTGATGCTTTCTTGTACTTGCTGTTCTGGCATGACTTCAAACGTTCGCACACTATCCTGCTGCTTAGCGCTGGTTGTATCCGTATTATTTTGCATCTTTTTTGCGTTACAATTCCCAATCGAAAGTGGAGTAAAACTAGATCGATGTCAGCCGTTTTATGCGTGTAGAGTGAATACGAATAAATCTTCCAGCACTGGGAGCTGGTTTCCGCCTGAGGGCAATATTCCCGGTAATACAGCCGGTACGCAATGTAGTTAACTGAAAGGTAATAAAACAAAACTGCTTTCAGACACAACACGACCTTCCGGGTAAAGAAAATGACTTACAAACAAGTAGAAGTATACAAAAAAAAAAGATACATGAAAAACAAAACTATCTTCCTCTTGCTATCACTTGATACAAACACAATAACCACACCGCCATAGCAAACTAATTGGCAAGTGCAGCCGTATCTAAACAACCGGCCTTCTAGCTCCAGGCTTACCTGTGTCTACTTCGATGCTTTTCCAAGTCGCGCTGTACCATCTCCAGAACGCACTGTTGCTTGAGATAGGGAAAAATCTTGTCTCCACACGAGGCTCAGCGGCAAAAGCAAAAGAAATTGTTTGATAGAAGAAAACACGTCCGATGACAAGACATTTGGCGCAAATAGTGCATACAACTTCCTTTTCCAACTGCACTGACACTAACACTTGCGTAAAGATGAAAACTGCGATTCACTCTATTGTTGTGTAAGAAGCTGAACAAAATCAACACACAGGATGGATACGATTACAATCGGTAGACTACAATGCTTCTATCACAGTGCAGCTGTGCTTGGCGTAGCGACTAAAACACCTGCTACACTTTACCAACCATCTTGTTCCACTTGTGCGTCCCTGCAGAAGCCATTTAAAACCGGCATCAACACAAACGACAGATTTTAAATGACCGAACGATCAGCTGATATCGAACAACCTCAGCTGATACACGGTAGTGGAAACCACGGCCCTACCATAACTATACCTCTCCATTTATAGTTGTGTCCATTTGTTTATTATAAATAATTGAAAATTACAACAATCATTGTTTTAATCTATAATTTAATAGAATATACAAACTTATCAAATATATTTGAGTAACGGTAAATACAAAAGGCCTCATTGAAACGTCAAACGAAAAATCATAACCCAACAAACATTTGTTAACCCTGTGGCTCTGAAGGTGAGTATACACTACGATATTTCAAAATTTTGAACATTTGACATAATTTAGTTACACAATTGTCAATTTGCTTTCATGATTTCGTTGAAACAGCCACGCTAAAGAGTGATAATCAGAATGTACACTAGGAATTCAATGTTTTTTTTTTTCATTTACGTTAAATTCATTTTTGCATAATCTAATATTCAGAAGCTGCAGTGAAAATCCGATAATCCGGGTGTCATTTACCCGTATGTCGGATTACACGGCCAACTCGCAAATTATAGTGAAAAGGCGTTTCACTATAGTGAAAACCCGCTATTGTTAGCTCACTGGGACTTGCAGCGAAGAAAACTAACGAGATGGAAACATTCTCGCCTAAAAACTGCAATCTATAGCAACCACGGAATTGAGTATAACTGTCAAATAACCCTTTAGTTACTTGGGAAACACCCCAACGTCAAACGGACGCCACAAATGTTTTGGAACGTACTGTCACAACAAACCATTAGTTTTCGTATATATAAAAAGTTCCAGAGCAGATGAAATGCAGTCACTTTAAATTCGCATTGAAATTGCATTCGAAAGCGTGCAAACAGCGTTTTACATTTTACTAAATTTGGTTACAAAACAATATCGAGCTCGCTGGTGCAAAAGGTACGTGTTTCCGGTGTAACTACTGCGTGTGGGTGTTTTACGTAAACGCATTCTTCCAGCTTCCGTGTTTTATTGCTTTTCATTTCTTTCTAATAGCGATACATTGTCGCTGAAAGAAATTGTTGTTTCATGCTCGTGCACTACAAAACCACAATACTGGTGCATCATACGGTGGACTACAACGCACAAATAAGGTATTTTTGAGNAAATTTGGTTACAAAACAATATCGAGCTCGCTGGTGCAAAAGGTACGTGTTTCCGGTGTAACTACTGCGTGTGGGTGTTTTACGTAAACGCATTCTTCCAGCTTCCGTGTTTTATTGCTTTTCATTTCTTTCTAATAGCGATACATTGTCGCTGAAAGAAATTGTTGTTTCATGCTCGTGCACTACAAAACCACAATACTGGTGCATCATACGGTGGACTACAACGCACAAATAAGGTATTTTTGAGACTCGCAAACGGTGACATGTTTCAAGGATATCGTGTTTTTTTTCTGTTATGTGAGTTTGTTTGCTCAAACGCATTAATTTATTTCGCTGAACGGAACGAAAATACCATTCTAGGACACGGAACGGTATTTAACGCAAACGGGATAGTTTATCTTTACGGTGCCAATTTATGGCTTATACCGACAAAACGTTATATCTTTCCGATAGAAAACTGTAAACAAATCTGAATAAATTCAGTCGGAGGACAGAAGGACAATTCTCCCGTTGCACAAAGTCGCATTATGTTATTTAAAACCTGAAACGAAATGCTTTTGTAACCGTTTTTACGTACAGAACGATCAGGCCGTATTGCTTTTCTTGCATCCGTTATCATCTGTGAGTGCAATAATCGTTAAACCACCTACGACTACCACCAGCGCTCATTTCTCATCTCAGAAACCGTCCGGCGGTTCATGATGATAAGCGCAAAATCGTGGTAGACGGATGGTACGAAATGGTTTTGCTGTGGTTGCTCTCTGTGTGTCTGTTTCATGGGTTAGCTTATCAGCGCAAAAACCATTCCACACGAGAACAAAGCCCAACCATCGGTTGCGGTGCGTCATAGAAAACCATAGAAAACCATCTTTAGATACACACCCACACAAGCACAGTCCTGTTGTGTTGAAAGACACGGCGGGGCGGATGATGCGATGACTAGATGGTTTTATGGTTGAGCGAACAAAGAAATCACATGGTGTCGATGGCATACGGCAGCAAATGGTTGCCATGTTTTCCCTTTCCCAAACACGCTCCCAACCATTTGACAGTGAAGCGTTGTTTGCGTACGCTGTGCCGGTGTGCGGTGGTGACGCAGGAACGGAAGAAATGGTTTTTAGTGCGCAGTAACGAATAGATATGTACCAGCACATACACACGTGAACGAACGAGCACGGGCGCGCGCGCAATCGGCTACGTTTAGTTTGTACATGGTTTAACAGCGTGCACAGAAAAATGGTTTTAAACACCACCGGTTACTACACCGGTTTGATGTTTCCTTCTCACCATTCGTATTCGTATGCGACGCGACGCGTAGAAGGTCACAGAAACACGTTTTGCGATCGTTCGATCGGAAGCAGGCCATGATCCTGAGTCAGTATTATTTTGACTACGTATCTGTAAACACGGGAAAATAGGATAAAGCCGCTACTGCTGCTTGCGGTGACCCATCCACAGGACAGATAAGAACCCGAAACTTGCCGGATGAAGTCATCTGCACCATCGTCCACTTGCCGAATTGAGCGAACGAGCGTAAAGTGGATGACAAAAGTCCCCCATACCAGCGCCAACAGCATTCGGCAGGATTAAATAGGGCAGGTTACTACGCGTTCCCTAGGCGTCTACCGTCAAGTAGCTGTGGTAGGCTATTTACGATGGATAAGAAACCCGAACGGTAAGTTACGACGCTGCACCCGAAGAGAGGTAACCGATATGTTGATGATGCGACGATGTACATCGATGTCGGCGTCTCAACGGGTTTCTTATCACTTTCGCTTGCACTGAAGGGCGTTCTGTGTGCGTGCGTATTACGGGACAGACAAGCTATTTCTTCGTATCTTTCCACGTGTGTGTGTGTGTGGTGTACATGTTTGTTGTATCCGGACACAGCACTTGAGTGGGATGTTCGTTTGCAGAGTCGATAAGAGTGGCAACCAAATCAGCTGGTGTCATTAGTGAAGAACAAGCCAACCGAGCAAGATCGTGTGTTTCTATACACGCATCGTTCCACTCCACGTTTCTGTTACCGGTTCCGATTGTAACTGGGCGGTTCTACTGCATCACCGTCGCCCAAAGGTGTTGATGGCTTTGTGTGTTCTAGATTGTTTTTCGTTGATTCTTTTTAGGTTTCATTCTTTTCCAGTTCCATCGAATTGCTAATAATTCTTCTTTTTTTTGTCCGTTTGCTTCACAGGTGAATGCGTGTAGCGTGTGAAGGAGAGAAAAACAGAAAACATCAAAACACACTCGCCCAGTCGTACCACCCGCCGCCAGCCAGCAAAGCTGCTAATTGCAAGTTCGGAATTCATTCGCATTCGATCGCGCTGTGTTGGGTGAAAAATATGTGCCGCGATACACAAGCGTGCAGCGATCGCAAACAGTGTAAATTCTTGGTGCGCAATCAACAGTAGCCATTTGGGATTCGTAAATTCATTCGTCGCCGGCTTTAGAATTAGCGGTGACAGCGTGTAAATCATCCATCGGTTTCTTTTGGAATACATTTGGAATACACCGAAACTGAATGGGCGGTGGGATATAAAATATAAAAAAAAAAACCAGCGGGAACAGCAACAATCCGCCAGACGTGCCCAGCGTGTGCACCGCCAGTTAGTTGAACGGACAATTCTAAGCATCACACAGCCGGTTGCAACGATGATGAACATAACGAACAGCTTTCTGGACGATACGCTCGTGTATCTGTACCGGGAGATGAACCAATACGTGCCGGAGTTTATCGGTTCGTTCGGTTATGTGCCGTGGGTATACTCGCTGCTCGGATCCGCCCTGATCGGGCTGTCCGGCATACTGCCCATGTTTATCATACCGGATTCGACCAAAAATGGGAAGGAATCGGAGCTAAGTGATCGTAAGTAATTTTACACATGTGCTTATCTATTTATTACCTTAAAGTTTCCATTCGAAAGTGCAATTTCAGAAAATATTCAAAAATTAATAATTGCTTAATGCGTGTTGCACTTGTGTATAAAATCAAGCTAATTTAAAGTGATTGATCGTGAAAAACAATAATCCGTGATATGATGCTTATGATCGTGCAGTTTCACGGTGCCTTAACTTGATGGGTTTCATGTTGCACGACATATCTATTTGTCTCAACAATCAGTGCACCCTACCACGAAAAGGGTGTAAGAAGCAGAATGAATTTATGGCCCCGCTTTATCGGTATCCCTTGATCGTGTTTATTGCGCGAGTGGGTTTGACACACAACCGTATCACCATCATCGGTAGCCGTTCGTTTGTACAGCCCTATCACTATTGATTCATCGTGCATCGTCAACCGGGACAACGACGACGTGCCATCTTGCAGTGAACAACTGCCGGAGATGATCTTTTCTTACAACCCCCTTTTCATCTCCTCCCTCTCGCCCCTTTTCCACTAGCAACTAATCACGCGTACGGTTCTTTGTTTCATTTTAGCGGCCGAATCCAAGACACTGAAGATACTGCTCAGCTTTGCCGTCGGTGGTCTGCTCGGTGACGTGTTTCTACATCTGCTGCCCGAAACGTGGGAACACGAGCTAGCTGCCGGACCGACGGCGGACGGACACCCGTCACTGCGCAGCGGTCTGTGGGTGCTGTCCGGTTTGCTGCTGTTCACCATAGTGGAGAAAATATTTTCCGGCTACGCGAACGTCGATGAGCAAAACCCGCAGCCAAAGTGTGTCGAAATAGCGACCTGTCTGTTGCGCCGCAGCGGTGGCAAACTGCCGGAAGACTTCGTCGGCCAATGCGGTGGCGATGGGAAGGGTTCGTGCGATATCGAGGACGTACCGAATGGGTGCTTCCTGGCGGGGAACAGCACGGGTGAAAAGGCACGCGATGAGGCAGGCCACCGGAAGGTGGCAGGATATCTGAACCTGCTCGCCAACTCGATCGATAACTTTACGCATGGGCTGGCAGTGGCTGGTTCGTTTCTGGTTTCGCTACAGCATGGCCTACTGGCAACGTTTGCCATTTTGTGTAAGTTTTTGGAAAGTTGATCGTGATGTTTGCATGGTACACTAATTTTCTTGACACTATTTTGCTCCCTTTTACAGTGCACGAAATTCCTCATGAGGTGGGCGATTTTGCGATCCTGCTGCGGTCCGGTTTTAGCCGTTGGGATGCCGCCAAGGCCCAGTTACTTACGGCCGGTGCCGGTTTGCTAGGGGCGCTGGTCGCAATCGGCGGAAGCGGTGCAACCACCGCACTCGAAGCAAAAACCTCCTGGATCGCACCATTCACTGCCGGTGGCTTTCTGCACATTGCGCTCGTAACGGTGCTACCGGATCTGCTGGACGAATCGAGTCCCTGGGAATCGTTCAAACAGTTTGCCGCCCTGCTGCTCGGCATCGGACTGATGGCATTTATGACCGTCTATTTGGAACATTAGGGTGGTGCGGCACGACACAGCGCAGAAAACTAGGCTAAGTTCCCGACAGAATCACCTGTTTCATACCATGTACACGGTACGGTACGTTTATAGTGTGTAGATATTGTTAAATTGTCTTGTAAAAAAAAAACCGTCTTACACCCGAACCCCAAACACACGCGCTTACACTATCGATAAGTAAAACTGGCGCGTTGCGGTTTCCTTGGTGTCGAATTTGTTTCGCCCTTGGTGGAGGCATACTGATCCCGGCGGGATAACCCTACACGATTGTAAATACGACTGATGATGATGCATCATCCATCGAAACAAAAACATAGTTCGGCTTTAAGGTCTTTCACAATTAAGTTAAGTAATCGTATAAAGTATGATAAATGTGTGATAGTGATTTAAAAACAAAAACCACACACACACAAGATATAAAAAAGACCACAGAAAGTTTTTGAAATGATTAGCCTGCGTTATTAGACAACAGCAAAGTCAATTCCAGGGACAACAGTGCGTGATAGAATCACAAATGAAATTAGACGATGCCATATAAAGCTTGATTTACTACCAATGGCTCCAATTGTGGAGGAAGCACATTTTCCGACTAAACCAGAGTTTCTCTCATCGTATCGAACAAACATGGAAACAATTTTTCTCCTCAAGAAAACAAATGTCAAGACAACCATTATGATGATCGATGCTATCGTATTGTTAAAACTATTACTATTAGTACTACTAGTCGTATTATTTTTCGAGCTTCCCAACTACTAGACAATTGTGTAGTGTGAGTGTGAAGAACCTGTTCACAATTGTCACGGTGATTCGCCGAAGTATAGGGCGAGAGAAAGAGAGGTTGTGATAGAAGCGTTTCGTGCGCCGGTTACACTTGGCGCGAAAGGGCTGTTATATGCGGTGTGCAGAAATTGGCAAAATAAATACATCCCAGTATGAAAAGGAAATTGTGCTCAGATTAATTTTTTTTTTTTCATTTAAAATTGAAATAAATATCACAATTAAAGTTGCAAATAGAAACAAAGTTGGGATGAATCCGGATTCGAACTTGCGACCGTTCGGAAAAATGATCGTTCGCGCTTCTCAATTAGGCTGTTTAAGACAAGGCATGTTTCCGTAATATATTTTATATAAAAAAAAACACTAGGCATGTGGCAGAAAATATTTCAGGATTATTGAGCTTTTTACACCAAAATGAATAATGTGTTCTTATGCATCGTTTTAAAATTCAATTCCATTTTTTTCTGTTATTTAAACAGATGAAAGATATAAGTGAAATTTTATCTGTAATAACGCCGGGATAAATTTTGTTTCAACGCGCCTGCTGCTAGGATCTCGTGCTTGGCGACCGGTTCTAATCGGGCTATGCGCCAAAAGGCAGGGTTTGTCAAACCATTTATGTTGAACCATATATTTCATGTGTGACTTAAGCTAACGGTAACTAAAATTCTTTGGATTCAACTGCACCATTTCATGCCCTTTTTATCGCAATCGTGTCCATCTAGCCGCAGTCTATTACACTAGTTGAAATTAATTTGATAGACACTAGTTTCGAATGACGGAAATAGATTGTCTTGCTAGCTTGCGCTTTTTAATTCCTTCCCGTGTTTAACCGTAAACGGAAACAATCTACGTCAGGGCAATCGACATCGCGTAGCGGTGAAACGTACGACAGCAAACGTGATGAAAAATAATATCGGAAGCCTGTACTTCTCACAGCACAGCGAGCATCATATCTACACGTCGATTGGCGCGTATGAGTAATTGGAACTGTCCCCTCTCCATCTCCAACATCACCACCACGTGGTCCCTACCAACGTGGTAACCCAGCAGCAGTGTTTTAATCGTTCGAATTGACTTTCCATGAACTAACCAGCGGAAAGCGGGTTCGGCAGTGCAAGGGGTAGTGTAATGCACATTTCCAACGAGATGCAGCAGCACTTCGCATATGCGTCGCCGTGGTCAGCCGGCAGGGTATGGTGTAACCATAGGCGGCAAGATAGAAAGAAGCGGCAACATAAGCGCACACAGGCACACGCTGCTGCACTAGTTGCTGGCGATTGTTTTGCCTATAATAATGCTTTTATTTTGCTTCGGCTCATCTTCTGAGAATTGGAGCAGTTGCAGCAAAGCGTGGCTACGTATTGCAGCCGGTACTGCGCACAATTGTCCGCTTCGCGCTTTTTTTTTTTATTTTATTTACACACAATTTTTCCAGTTCTTACGGAATGGCACACCAACAGCATGTTTTAAAATGTCTGATGATTTTTTCGGCCAATTTAGCTCAGATTATGTGGGCCACCTGTTTCAAAGAGTCGCAATTATATGGCACGTATACACTGGCCCCCTGGGGAGGTCAAACATGAATTACCGATGCTTGAAGACACTTTATTTCCACAGTAACTCACCAACCGCACACAAATTGCGATACTGTTTGGTTGAAATTTGAAAAGAAAAATGTAAAAGGAAAAACACCCCCCAATACCACCCTGTACCTTTTCCTCCCCCCTCCACCTTGGTATCCGGTGTTTCGTTTCGATGCAGCGAAATCTACACAGGTACGCAACGTACAACGTCCACCTGAAGATCGCATCTTGGGTCGCGTGTTGATATGATGCACCGACACGCGGATAAGCGAAGCAAAGGAACTTAAACAACCAACTATATTCCAATCCGGGTCTGACTTTCTTTTTTTTCTTGACTCTTCGCAAGCGCACTACGCGCGCAAGCGCAACCACGTGAATGCTCCGATGCGTAACCTGATCCATTCTGGGACTTACCACGCACTCGGCTGCACACCAGAGAAGAAAAGGAAAAAAGACAATCTCCCCCGTGAGATATTGTGTGTGGCAAACGTTCCAAACCAGATATTAGAACACACACACCTTGCATCGCCGGCCAAGTCCGTACCAGAAAACGGGATTTATCGGGTTATAGAATCGGTGAAGATGCGGCGTACATCTTTCTTGGACCCCACCACCGTACTTGCCCGGCGCCAGTTGATGCGGGTGGTCACGGAACACTATAAGAGCATGGGTGTGCGCGTGCGAGCGAGAAAGTTCCATCGCAAGGAGTTGTTGGTGGCGCAGATCTATAGTTGGTGCCTCTGGCCCCCTAACCCGCTTCACGCTCTAGTTCGCTCCGATGGACGACGACGTAGTACGGCCACAAATCCTCCCAGCCAGCGCACGTTTGCTCAGTTGCAAGCGAACGGGCGTTGCAAGTGATCGACTGGAGCGGTGGTGATCGTTGCGATCGTGTACCGGTGTAGCGCTTCGATACCGATTGTGCTTTTGGGGGAGTTTTTCCGGATGCGTAATTGCATGGACATCATTACCCTCAACATGTCGATCTACCGATCGCAGCTGGTTTTGGCAATGCTACTGGTGTTGTGCTGTGGTTTGGGAGCATCCCAAGAGATGAGCATTAGTGAGGAGCTGGAAACGTGCAGTTCCCTGGACCGGTCGTTACTGGAGCGTGAGTTCGGCGACCGGGCGGATGATTTCTTCGGCAAAATTACCGTCCTGTACAATGTTGCACCGCCGAAACCGGTGCAAACGCCGCGCGTGTTTGCCGATCGTGATCCGATCTTTTACAACAAGATTGATTACCGGGAACAGATTAAGTAGTAAGTTGGGTGCTTGTATTAGTAGTAACTTACAGTGATGTTTTTAGCACGCAGTGACAAATAGCCGATGGGGTTTAGAATTGTGAATTAAGACAGTGAAATAAGCCAATGATCGTTATAATGGATGTGTGTGTGTACATAATGTGTGCGTGAAATAATTGTCCAGAATATTTGTTTTTAATTAATTGACAACAAAAGTTACCAGCAAAAATTATATCATACGATCTATCGCCTTTTACTCCTAGTTTTGTCGAACACTGAACAAAGATCGATCATGCGGATCAATACGGATGCTTTGTGAGTGGAAAATGTTGAGGTGTGCGTACGATCTGTTGTAATACATAGTAATCACTGCTGTACTTTTATCCATAAACTCATTGATCTCAACCGATCCGATGACTATGCACTTCTTATGCTAGTCGCGTTCTCACATTGATGATGCTGCATTGATAAATGATCGGCAAACAAAAGGCGCCAAACAAGTAAAAAAAAAGAAGAGAAAAAAAAGACGCCCGAATGGGGACTTGAACCCCAGACCGTTGGATTAAAAGTCCAACGCTCTACCGACTGAGCTATCCGGGCTGCTGGAGAAGACGGCGCTAGAAATAATCCCCGTCAGATGAATCCCGTTTTGGGTTGCATCTCCACAGAATGTAAAATTAACATTCAAATTAACGTCCACTTCACTCTTCTTTGTTGCCCCTTTACACGGGTTTTTTTTTCATTCGGCAGCTATCATAACCTGTACCAGATGTTCCACAGCCAGGCGGAGTACCGGGATGATGTACGGTTTTTGCTGAGTGCTTCACTGCATCGCGTGCGGTACGAGTTGGCCGATTACAACTTTACCGAGTTCTTCAGTACCGTTCAGGGGCTGGCAGGCGAGTACAACCTTACCGTCTACCCGAACCGTCTGTACGCGAACCGGACGTTTGCGCTGTTTGGCCTGCGGGAGTTCCAAGTGTACGTTATCGATCGTTGCTCACGCGTGTCGTACATCATACAGCCACCCTGGAGCTTGATACAGTACGCATACGTGAAGGCTGCCGTTCTATCCACCTTCTATGACCGGCCTTGTGGTAAATGTGAGGTAAGTTTTAACTACCGTTTTGAGACATACATTTATCTCAAGGTGATTTGTTTTCTTTGCAGTTGGAAAATTTCCTAAACTCAACATTGGCGGAAAATGAGAAAGTTGCACAAACTGCGGAGGAAGGTTCACTGAATGATACCAAGCCCTACGAAGATGCGTCGGATGAGTTTAGCAACCAAGCAGAGGACGAAGAGGATAACGACAGACCGTATAGTGACGAAGATGAGGACGAAGGTTCCGGTGGGGATAGGCCTGAAAGTTACAACAACAGTGTAGACCCATTTGCGGACCTTAACGTCACCGGGCCGGAACTGGAGCTACCATTGCGTATCATACTTCCGGTGCTGCATATTCACGTGCCGCCTGAAAATGATACGGCGAAAGAGTATAAACTCCATCCGTATCTGGTGTTACACTCCAACAGCACCGAAAATCACGTGCTTAATCCGTACCTGGTGCCTACCAAGCCTGAAGTGACGCTCCAGGAGTTACCGTTGCCATTGGCGGTGAATTCCACATCGACCGTGCCTGTGATGGTTAATGAAGGCGAAGAGAGTACGCAAAATGATAAGATACGTGTCGGAGGCACGGATTGGGCGAAAGGAGAGTTGGGTGTGATACTGAACGCCAGCTCGGTACTGTACGATCCGGAGCAGCAACGTGTGTACGAACGGTTGCACCGGTACAACATGTCCGATCGGGTGCAGTACGACGAGGTGGCAGAAATATCCGTATCCAACCGTTTCGAAGCATGGAACCGACGTCGAATGCCACCGAAGGTGGATCCGTCCCGTAACAATAGGCGATCGCAGATAAAGAAACATTACGCACGGTTGATTCCGTGGCTCAACTGGACGTTTGGCAGGGCTATACCGCCGGCCGGTCGGATGAGGGCAAACGTTTCCGGAAGCGCGAATTAAGTGTTGTAACTTAATGTTTAGTGATAAATGTAAATAATTGTTCCTAAGGTAATTGGTAATGCATTTGATGTAGGAAATATATAAACTTATAAAACAGAAAATTTTGAACGGAAAAATGTAAGAAATTGTTATTTAATGAAGATTATGTAAAACCGAAATTACGTAATATGTTAAACACATGAGCTGTGTGTGGCAATGGAATATTTAATAATAATAAGTGAAAAAAGCAAACCGCTTTTCTGTTTTTATTTTTAAACCAACCACCAACCGTCACGAATGAAGCGTTTCGATGCGCAGACAGATTTTCGTTACCAGATTCGAGTCTTGTAAGCTGTCAAACTAGCACCATAAACAAAGCGGCGGTTCGCTGTCAAATAAAGCTGATTGTCAAAATGCGAATCTTCTGTGTGTTTTTTTTTTTATTTCCCTTCACGTTACACCCGTGCATCATCAAACCCAAGTCGGATGATTTTTTGGAGATGGAAATTTTCCCTCTCCACCGTGAACAATATCTGGTCGATCGAAAATAGGGATCGCTGAAGGCGGTGTCACGCAACGGCAACAACCTTATAGTGCAAATACACCCGGGCCGGTTTTGTACACATTTTTTGGAAGCAAAATTTTACAGTGGTGCAATCATCTTCCGCAACATAATCAAACCCCGGGTTGTGAGTTGTGAAGAGGAACGTCCAAATTTACATCGCGCACTTCAAGCAGAAGGGCGACCGGTTCGTCTGTGTGTGGCAGCGAGAGAAGTGTGTAGTGTGTGGTTAGCTACGAAAAGGGTAAAAATTGCAATTATACATAAAGTGAAGTGCCCATAACGCGATCAATCATGAGTGCGATTCTTCGAAACCAAAGTCAGCTGTTTGGCATGAACCGCTGCTACCGAAATGTGCATCGTAAGTATAGCTAACACGAATGTCCTAGTTTTGTGTTTGTTCCGAGTGTACTGTACGCCACATGTGGTTGGTTTGCTATGATAAAGATAATCGAAGGGTTTTGCATTTCATTCTAGACGGTAATCGCACACGTTTACGTAATGAAACAACGCACTGTAGAAGCGTGGACGCATTTCGTACATCCTGCCGATGTGCCCTTTGACGTGCAGGGGACACATGTGGACCGCCACCGTATAACGGTGTCGCCTGGGAAGGTTTCACGGGCGAACAGCGGATCTTTGCGATAGTGACGCGACCGAAAATAACACCCAATGCGCGTCCCCAGTTTTGTTGTACACTTACGCACACAAACCATCCCGTCGGTGGTGTGTGAGTCGGTCAAGTTCATATGTTTCAGATGCTCCCTTCGCTTGCAAATCGGTACGGTTGAAAGTAAAAAAGAAACCACCAAACTTTGGAGTTCGCGCAGGGTTAGCATTAAACAGCTGAACTTTGTAACCATTGCATCGCGCTCGCACGCGGTACTGCAAAGTATGTATTATTTCATCATGCAGGCATTAATTTTGTCGGCTGTTTCGAAATATTTGGTACATTGGTGGATTTCAGATGATGCAACATAGCTCCCAACAGGTTGTGAAGATTCGGGGATCGATTACTCATAGAATGTAAACAGCAAACATCATCTAAGTAGGCATTCGACACAACAACAACAACAACAAACCGGGTGAAACTTTCCTTCCACTGAAAACCGGTTTTAAAAACAGCAAATTCAGCGCATAAAATATAGTGGCCGATCGCGAATCGTGCGATCGCGGAAACTGTAGAGACAAAGCCCGTCGCATTGGACACACTCACACCTGTAAGAATGTGTGGGAAAAATGCCTCCAACTACAGCCTCATTATCAGACTCTGACCATGGCCGTGGCCGTATCGGGTGGAGAACGGTATGTTTGCTCTTTGTTCCAACGGATGCGGATGATAATGAATGAACTGGGTCGGGGAATATCGTTGAAAGAACGATGACCGGGATGTAACTATAAACTATAAGTCCCGGAAGAATTGTTTTTAATTCAATCATTTTTCACATCTTTTTTGCACATATAGTCATCATTTAATGTGGGAATATTTAATGCTTTTTTACCCAAAAGTGTACTCTGAATTGGCGCAGAGCAATCGTTATTCTTAGAGAACAAATCATCGTTGATCTTTGCCCAAGTTGAGTTGGCCCACGGTTGATCGGATGCCAGCACCACCACACATTAAGCGGTAAGAAAAAGTGTTGGGGCCAGTTTTGTAACAATCAATCCTGTTGCCAATCGAATGCACACAACAATAAAAAAAAATACGATGATCGTCGATACAAACGACGACAGGAGGCCCGCCATGTTCCGCCGTTAAACGTTTTCTTTCTTTCGCAGTTACCGCGCGCATTTGCGCTTGCAGTGTTATGTTTTGCCCTTTTTTATCTGGTCCTTGTTTCCCCGTTATCGTACACAGCTTCAGCATGTGTGCTTGGGGACAAAAACCTACAAACGACAACGATACCGGTGGGACAATCATCTGTGAGTTGTACCACCGTCTAACCCGTGTTGCAGGCAAACCCGCGTGTATAGCGCACGTTTACACCAATACACGTGCAGCGCAATACGATGATCGCGTTTTTTTCCCCGTTCGTTCGCTTGTCGCATCTTCGACCACTTTCCGCGGTTTCTGGTCCAAGGAAAATGGGAAGCATCACACACAAACACTGCTATCGTTGGTGGTTACACATCCGATCATTCACGATCAGCTGTTGCTGTGTTGGCTCGCTGGCGACCACAAGAGTGTGTATTTGTTTTCTTAGTTTTTCTTTTCGCTTGTATTTCTTCCCTATGCACGGTATTGGCGCGTGCTATCTTCCTTCGGCGCTCCCGTACACATGCGCACATTCCTGCCGCACGTTTTTGGTCTACGATTCCATTCCCGCATGGGCTGTGATTGCGTAGCTTAGCTTAATCGGTCCAGAAAGAAGGTGAAATTGACATCACCACCAATCGTACGATTTCGCATAATTATCATCCCTGACCTTCGCCAGTGGTTTCCACAATGTGTCAGCTGGGATTCTGGTTTTGCATTTCTGCAGCTCGTGGTGCAGTTAGCCATGTGCTTTCTTCCTTTACGCTTCGCTGATCGTAGGGAGTATATAATTTTCCGCTTTGTACGATCACGTTTCATTATCTGCCCACGAGCACGTTGAACTTGTGACCCACATAATGTTTGCTTTCGTATTGCCCTAACTGAATCTGTGTGTGTGTTTTTTTTAAGGAAAAAAAGAGACACATTTCAAACCGCCACCGTAGGGTCCAATCCAAGAATTGCGAGTCGGCTGTTTTTAACCGACATGTTGTGTACGTTGTGTGTTGAAACAACGAACCAAAAGAACTCGCGAACACACACGACAGGGTCAACTCGTCTGCTGAGAGTAACATAAGAAATAGACCGGAATGGGATTGAATATGTCACCGGCTCGTGACGCAAATCTGTGGAAGCCAATCCACAGTGTTTGCTTTCTTCTTCACACTGTCGATATAATGAATGATACTGGGCGAGATCATCGTGCTCATTGTTTTTTGTTTTACATAAGTTTCTTAGTCCCGGCATTTGGAAAGGTGTAATAATAACGGATGAATGAAAGCCATCGATTATAGAATGGTTTTTGTGGAAGCCTTGTGTTTGGAAATCTTATCGGAGAGTTGATGATATCAGTAGCTTGTTTTGTTGATAATGATAACAACAACCATATGAACCGTTGGTTGTCAAGGTTAATTTTAGCTTGACTGAGAGATTTTGTTGTTTGTCTTCTGTTGTAGAGAACATGATTTAATTGATCGTTACATGCTACCATTTCGCTGATCGAAAAACAAACGCCTAGAATTGTTTTTTCCCAGCAGCCAGGCAAGCTAGCGTCAAGCTTGATCTTCATAAATACCTTTAAATCATAGTGAATCTTCTACCAAACCTGGCCAGCTAGTAGGAAGAGTCGGAAAGTGCACACACTAGTGCGAATTATAAATAAAGCTGATGCTTTTATCTACCAATACACATGTCTGTATGCGAAGTGTGCTATCTATCTGCCTTGTCTGGTAAAGTCGTCTAACTGTCTACAGCCGCTGGCGTAGAGACGGCAGCGACGACTCAAAAACAGTCTACCTTTAGCTAAGCGACGGTCAACAATACCGGCGGTAGTCGATCGACACACCAGTATCGCGTAGGGTTTTCGTGAGTGTAAGAGCACCATTTACTTCAGCAGCTACGCGATCATATTTTATACGAATAGTAGAAGAAACCGTGTAAAAGAAAATATAAACGTCGCCACATTTTGTCATTGGAATTGGCAGTTTTCTATTGCTCCTTCTATTCGTTAAGACGACACCATCGGGAAAAGGTTAAGACGCCAGTTAAAGTCCGGACTTTCACCTGGCTTGTGTCCTGTTGACCGTTGATGTGTCTTCTTCGTTGGCTTGTGGTAGTTGTACCGGTGGCAAATCTATCAAACGTGCTGCAACAGCAAATCGAACGATCGGATCGAACCCATCTTATCTGGATCGGAACGCGGATTTGAGCGTCGCCGCGTTTTTTTTCTTCTTCTAACAAACGAGTGCACAAAGACGCAATGATGGCACTGCTGGTGTTGGGCCACTTTGCCGTACCAGTTCATCTTGGTAAGGGCGCTCGAGTTGTAATAATTGCAACCAAGCGTAATAATGATCGATAGAGCGATGATTATAGTGTGATTTTGTTTGATTAAACATTTTGTTTTCTTCGATTTTTTACTACACTTTTGATAAAATCAATTCAAATGATTTTCCTTTTTAATTTTTTTTTCAGCTAACGCACGGTTACGATTTGTCAGTTATCGAACGAAACAACCCGTCGCTGTTATAAGTGCACAGTACGATAGCCTACTGCAGCCATGCACCATCTTCAGCGCAAATGCCAACAGCAGAGCATCAGTTGGTCAGCGGAACGGTGGGCTACCATTGTTAGACGCACTCGGATATGGCCGTGGCAGTGGGACATTAACACAGCAGAGCATTAGATGCATTTCCACCACAAGCTGGCTTCAGGATCAACCGTCCTCCAAGGTTGAAGTCACGGTACAAACGTTAAAGAAGAAGGAAAAAGAACAGCAACAGCAGCAACAGCAGCAGCAGCAGCTGGCCAATGGTACAGTGAATGGAGTTCCCAGTGGTGCTGCAGCACCGACCGTAGCACCAGCAACACCAAACGGACTATCGGACAGTGGAGCAGTTACGGGTACAGCTAGCGTATCGGCCGCAAGTATCGGTACGGTCACAAACGCAGAGCAACAACCACAGACATCACCACCAGCAGCAGCTGCAGCGGCAGTCGTAGCAGCAGCACCGGTTGTGAAGAAAACGCTCCAGCAGCGTATATGGGCCGAACTGGTGCACTACTATCATGGGTTCCGATTACTGTTCATCGACATCAACATTAGCCGGAAGCTGCTGTGGCGTGTACTTAACGGGAAAACGTTGACCCGGCGCGAACACAAACTACTCATCCGGACGACCTCGGATCTGTTCCGACTGGTGCCGTTCTCGGTGTTTATAATCGTACCGTTTATGGAGCTGCTATTGCCGCTCGCGATCAAGCTGTTCCCTGGCATGTTGCCCTCCACCTTCCAAACTGCCACGGAGCGGGAGGACAAGATCAAGCAAAACCTCAAGGTGAAGATAGAGATGGCCAAGTTCTTGCAGAAAACGCTCGACGATATGGCGGTACAGAACAAGGAGCACCGGTCGCAGGCGGCCAAAGACTTCAGTGAGTTTTTCACGCGCATTCGTACGACGGAGAACTTTACCATCTCGAACGAGGAAATATTGAAGTTTTCCAAGCTGTTCGAGGACGAAATCACGCTGGATTCATTGACCCGTCAGCAGCTGCAGGCCCTGTGCCGCGTGCTGGAGGTATCGCCAATCGGAACGTCCAACCTGCTTCGTTTCCAGCTGCGGCTCAAGCTGCGCAACCTGGCGGCGGATGATCGCACCATCCAGAAGGAAGGCATCGAATCGTTGAATCTGTCCGAGCTGCAGGCGGCCTGTCGGGCGCGCGGTATGCGCGCGTACGGTGCCTCTGAAGAGCGGTTGAAGTCGCAGCTGCAGGAGTGGATCAATCTGAGCCTGAACGAAAAGGTTCCACCATCGTTGCTACTGCTTTCCCGTGCGCTGGTGCTGCCGGAGAACATTACCACGAGCGACAAACTGAAGGCAACGATTTCCTCGTTGCCCGACTCGGTGGCGACCGTCACGAAGGCGGCCATCGGCGAACGGGAGGGTAAGATCGACAATAAGACGAAGATAGAGGTGATCAAGGAGGAGGAACGCAAGATTAAAGAAGAGCGCGAAGAGGAGAAGGAAAAGCAAAAGGAACAACAGGAGCTGGTCGATAGTGCTCCTGTCTTGACGGCCGACGGCAAGACGGTGGAACCGACCACAATGACAGTTCCGGAGCAGCCGGAAGTTATCTTTGCTCCCGCACCGAGCCGCACGATCGTGTTGGATCAGATACCACCGCAGCCACATACGGTGCCGGAGATTTCGAGTAAAGATCTGGAGGTGCTCGGTGATGCGCTTGGTACGCTGAGCAAGGACAAAAAATCGCTGCTGGTCGAGAAGGAAGAAATCAGGGACCTGAAGGAAGAGATTGCCGACTATCAGGAGGATGTGCAAGAACTACAGGAGGTAAAGTACAAAGCGAACTGCGAAGTGTAAAAATGAAATCTCATTATTTGGCGATTCATTTTGTAGGTTGTCACTGCCGCTCGCAATCAGGAGGAAGTACAGGTGAAGGAATCGCGCGCTGCAAAATTGCTGTTCCGGAAGGTCAACTCGATGATCAACAGGATGGACACCGTGCTGACAGAGTTGGAGCGTAAGGAGAAGCAACTCAAGGAGAAGATGCATGCGGCCGAGCAGAGTGAAGAGGTACAGAAGCCTCAAGCAGCCGACGAAGAGCTGGTGCGGATAGATGAGCTAATGTCTGCAATTAAAAAGGTGAGATTATTTGGCTGCTGTAATATAAAATTACAATTATTTGTATCGTGGACTCTTATATCTTTTATGTACGTACCATTGCAGATCCAGAATGTCACCGATGATTCGCGGTTAGACCAAATTTCCAAGATTTTAGGCAAAATTGATGATGATCAGGATGGGCAAATTAAGGTGGAGGATGTGCTGAAGGTAAGTTAGTATAAATAAACTCGTGTTTAATGTCCCTGAATATATTTGTTTAACGTTTTCCCACCCTTTTCAGGTCATTGAAACGATTGGCAAGGAGAACGTGAAGCTAAACGCAAAACAGGTGGACGAATTGATCGATCTGCTGGACAAAGAGGAAGAGCTCGAGGCGGAGGACAAGATCGAGAAGGCACTCACCAAGAGCCTGGAAGCCAAAGAGAAGCAAAAGGAGCAAAAGGAAAAGGAGAAAGAAAAACTGCTCGAGCTTACGGATAAGGCGACGGATTTGAGTTCGCTGGCGCCACCGCCGAGCCCGGCGAAGCAGGTCAGTTCTGATGCAATGCCTCAACTACCACCACCACTACCCACGCCACCACCATCATCATCGATCCCGTCGCCGAAGTTACCATCTGCCCCATCCTCCACGTCCTCGTCGGTGCCACCGAAATGAGGAGGAACATGGGAGTGGAATTCTGCCATTGATCGTTTCTCTGTGCGATCGGTGGGCAACCAAGTGACGTATAGTTCTGTGATCGTACGATCGTAAGCTTCTTTTCATTTCGACGTACGTGTGTTTTTTTTTTTCATAATGATCTATTTTCATGATCCTCGGTTCATAAAGTGTCTAACACGTACCACGACCGTTTGGGCAAACATAGAAAAACAAAACACCGGACCGAATCGCTACTAACCGTGTGTTGTTGTGTGGCCGCGTGTCTGTGTGTGTGTGTATGTGTATTTGTGTAATTCTAACTGCTGTTTGATGGGGTGACTTCCTTTCTCTGCTCATACTCAGCAGCTCGACGACGGTACAGCGATTATCGATGCGGACGCACTGCAAAAGGTGGTGGAGGAACGTAAGAAAAATGCCAGTATTAATGGAGCCGGTGGATCATCATCGGCAGGATCGCCAGCAGCAGGAACCACCGAAGTAGTAGTGCCACCGCCGTCCGCGACACAGCATTCGACACGGCCGGACTCGAGTGCCGGTGCACCCAAGGACAAAATGATTTAAGTGTAGGATAGCGCGCTTTTAGTACCCCGGCAGGAACCAGTACAACTCCGTCAGGCTGTGCTTCGTTTGCGACCGTAGCAAACGACATTCTGTAAGAAAAACCGGTTGGAGTTTTCTTTAAAAGAGGGCTCCATCTTAAGATGCGCTGAACGCAAACCGGAGGAGACGAACGGATGGAGAGTGTGAAAAGTGTCGTGCAAAGAACAAGATTTTATGACCACACGAACAACAACCAAACCCAGTGAAGTTGATCAGTGCAAATTACTTCGCCTGCCTTGCAATACCATTACTAGCTGCTTTTTTCTCCCCGTCGTTTGGTGCATTTAAGGCACCGCACCGCCACGCGTTCCAGAGCATGATGATTCCAAGCGAAACGTTTATTACGATTTGAAGATGAAGTCAACTGCTGATTGCCGATAAGAGCATAGTTGCTACATTGCCTGTTTGTATGTCTTATTTTACCCTTTTTCCACCCCTAACTCTGCACACACACACACACTGTACGTGTCCCTACGTCAGGACGATGCTTAACGTTGGACGTTGGCGTTTAAAAATGTGTCTGCAGCAGAATACAATAACGATAAACGACAGCGTACCACGAACAAACAACTTCGAAGTGATGATGATGATCGGTGATGGTAGATTCCATTTAACAAATGGTGCTGTAAGGATGCAAATGGGTTACGAAAAACAACAAATCTATTGTGTAATAAACGAACGATCGCATAAATAAGTCAAATGTACAATAAAAGAAAGGATAATTTATTAGAAATGTTGACGCGAAGGAATGGATATACCGAGTTTGTTTCATTATTTGTTTTTTTTTAAGCGAAAGAAAGGAAAATGAGATGCATCAAATTAGACTTACTAATATCATTCATATATAATTTATAGAAAGGGGTTATTAAAAAAAAAATCTTGACCTACACTGACTGACGAGTGTTCAAAGGCGATCTTTTGATGTTTTGATCGCGTGAGAAAACAAGCGATGAAAAGGACAGCATCATCAATGCATTAGAAAGAGAGTGCCGATCATGATCTAAATTGTCAGAGCGAGACGGTATATACGTATTCTTAGTTTTGATTGTTGTCTGCTGCAAAAAGGACGCTTGCAAAAATGCACCACCGTTTGATGTGCTTTATTGTGGTTTTAATCTTAAAGATCGCTTTTTGTAAACTATCTACGACCGATGATGCGCTAGGGTGTCGGTTAGAATCGGGCGAACCAGTCGACTGGTAAATATCCTTCGCAATATATCCGTTTGCTACGGATTTCCTTTATCCAGTGTGCGATTCCCGGTCGCTTACAGGTACTACCTGTACAAATTGCCAAAAGAATCTTCCGAGCGTGATTCTCCGACGAATGGCTTACGATATACATACATTTCATCGAAGGATGTTGCTGGATCGGAAGACAATCCATTACAGTGGCATGCGGCCCGATACAACATGAACCAATCGAATAGTGCACCAGGACGTACGATCGTACCCGCGACGCTGCATCCTGACACCGTTCTCACGATCATGTACAACGATGAACCTACAAACAGACCGGTTGATATGGAGCGTGGCCATACGAAGGGAGTAGTCAGTACGGACGGAACCACCGGCTATTGGTTGATTCATTCCGTTCCGAAATTTCCACCCATAATCGGTTCCGATTACAGCTACCCACATACCGGCATGCTATATGGACAAAGCTTCCTTTGCATTTCTCTTGACGCCACACAGATGGAAACGGTAGGCCGTCAGCTACTGTTCAACGAGGTGACCGTCTATTCGACAAGCGTTCCACCGACGCTGGCCGCCCGTTTTCCCATGTTAAACCGCGCCGCCAAGATGGTGCCGGTAGATAAATCACCTCCGTTTTACAGCCAGCAAACGGTTCGATCGCGTGCCGGTGTGGAGTTTGTGACGTTTGCAAAAAGCCGTCACTTCGGAAAGGAACTGTACGCGGACTGGATTGCCCCGGCACTGGATACGGGCCTGATGGTGGAAAGTTGGCAACACGGTACCGGTAATCTGCCGAGTGAATGTTCCACTGGACGCCGGCACAGTGTGATGAATGTGCGTGAAGTTTCCGTTGGTCGCGAGGATCGATTTACCACGCTAAAGGATCACTCGAAATGGGCCGTGGGTGGCGCTGAGGATGATGGAAAGAAGGGATGGATTTGTGTTGGGGACATTAATAGACAGGAGCATCAGAAGCAGCGTGGTGGTGGAAGTGTTTGTCAAGCGTCGATCCGGGTTGCTGCACTGTACCGAGGAATGATCGATTCAGTTGAACCATGTCCGAAGGCGAATATAAACGATGCATGTTAAGTGATCAAAATAAAAAAGTAAAATGTGAAGTGTTGCAGGATTCATTTAATTTGCTTATGAAGTAGAAATAATAGTGTTTGTTTAGTTAGATATGACGTAGTTTTGAATAGTGTTGATATGTAGAAATGTAGTGAATCAAAGTGTAGAAAAATCTTCCAGCTACAATCAACAGCATTTTTGTTCAATTCAGGTAAGTTTATATATATTTTTTCATGTACTTACACTAAATAATTCTTCATGGGGTTACGGCTTTCATTAATAATATTACTTTTATGCTTTATTATCATTTTAATGCGGTCGATATCCCGCGACAGTTTTATGTCCAACCATGAAAAAGAACTTCACTACGACGCATTTTTTATCTTCCGCTTGATACTCTTAACGAGCATTGTTGTGGCAACGTCTTTGCGTGCCACCTTCGGTTCACTCTCCTGTTGGCCATTCCCTTCTCGCACATCGTTCTCTGCCAGCTGACGCTTCTGCAGCTTCGTCTCGATGAGCCGTTCCATCGCCTTCGTCTTCTTGAAGGCCGGATTGGTCGGATCAATGTTATAGTCCGCCTTCGAATAGATCGCCTTAAATCGTGGATCTTCCACATCCACCTCAAAGTTATCCGCAGCCGTCTTGCTGTTGCGCTGTTCCTCGATCTGCCGACGACTTTTCTTCAGCAGATGGCGTCGCTTGGTTTTCGAAACACTGGCCAGATCGATCTCGCGCTCCTGTATCGCACGCAGATTAAAGTGCGCCCGATTGTCTTCACCGTCGTCCAGCATAAGCTCCAGCTCGGCACGACGACGTGCAGTTTCTTCCGCTTCGCGTTCCTCCTCCTCCTTTGCCTGCTTGATCGCTTCACGATCCTTTTGTTTGGATTTTTTCTTGCTACCCATGTCGAATTCTTTCTCGTCGAAAGCACTGGCAAAGAATGGATCGTTAAGGTCCACACCGTACGGTAGATCGTCCTCGGAGCTGTCATCCCCGTTTTCATCGCCTTCAGCACCATCCAGTTCACCGCGTTTGCGACGCTTCTTCAGTTCTTTGCGGCGTTTGCTTTTCTCTTTTTTCTTCAGCAAAATCTTCTCGAAAGGATTCACATCATCCTGCGTGTGTTTGGAGGCGGATCGATTCTCGTCGGACCTGTCCCCATCTTCCCGACCGTTGGATGGTTCATCGTCTTTTCCTTCCACGTCCCAGGTGAATTCCATTCCGGTTTTATCATCCTCATCTGCCTGTTCCTGCTCTTTGATATCGTTTAGCAGTGCGCGATACTTTGCGATCATTTTCTCTTTGCGGCTTCCTTTGAGTTCGCCCTCCGAACCAGAACCATCTTCATCGTTTTCTTCGTCGGAACCACTGTTACTACCTGGTGGTCGTAGACGTACTATCGGACGTTTGGATTTACGATTGGCCACCTCACCTTCATCCGCTTCCTCATCACTACTCGAACACACGACATACTTCTTCAGCTCGGCCTCTGGCAGATCGGCCCACTTGCCGTCGCGTAGCTTTTCGTTAAATTCCTTCCGATCCGGATCGTTTTCGTCCCAGGTTAGTTCAACTTTAGCCTGGTGCAGTGCCGTCGTAGCGAAGATCCGTGGCACATACTTGCCTACCTCTGGCAGTTCGGAGCAGTGATCTTTCGGCTGATCGTCAAATTCCATATCGTCCGGAATGAACCGCAGGTCCAGCTTGTTTGCCGTACTTTCGTACTCGATACCATCGCACTCTCTGTAGATTTTATCCGCCGTCGCAACCGAATCACATTCAGCAACCGCGTAATAGTACTTTAAACGATTAAGCTGATATTCCCGCAACCGTTCCTTCTGTACCTCTTCGTCCTCTTCTTCTTCGCCAGAACTTTCAATCGTGCGCGCAGTCAACTCCTGTGGGCCACGTTCTTCTTCCTCCTTCATGCGTTCTTTTCCATATTCCGATGGATATATCTAAGTAACAAAAATAAAAGAGAATAAGCTGAATGTCTGAACGAAGACACAATACACTTACCGTAACACTCATAATTGCCGATCCCGGTGGAAGAAAAGAACTCAGCAGCACCATAACATCCACCGCACGGATACGATCCCAATCCATATGGCAGACGGCTAACCTTTTCGTGGATTCTTCCGTCCTTTCGGCATCCGCATCCAGTTCGCCCCAGACGTGCTCGATAAATACGTCTTCCTCTTCGTCGGCATCATCTGAATCATCGTCCGAGGACGAGTCCGATCCCAGCACCCCTTCCCCACGTGCAAAGTCCACATCATTGTCCTTTAAGCGTTTCTTAACGTTTGTGGATAGACCCGCTTTCTTTTCCTCTTCGGTTAACTTTAACCCATCGTCCGTATCCGATTCGGAACCGCTTCCCGCTCGACCCTCCATGGCACGTTCCTCGCGTTCGCGTTCCCGTTCTGCTTCCTGCTCATTTTCCTCGTCATCCGAGTCGAGATGGTAAAACTTCCTGAGCATATCCGTGTCCGTTTTCTTGATCTTTCGACCGTACTTGTCCATCGTTCCCTTTTGAACAAAGCGTTCATCATCGAACATTGCCTTGAATCGGTTGTCGATTTTAACCTTTTTCTTCGATTTCGGAATGCCATGGTAGCGAGGATTGTTGATCAGATGCGCGAACCGATCGTCGTCCCACATTTTCGGAGCTTTACCATTGCTCGTGGTAGGTGCACCTCCCGTCTCGTTGGTGGTTTTATTCACTTGTTTGACCTTTTTATCGCCCTTCCCTTTACCGGGAGTACCGTTTTGTTTTTTCGATTCCTTCATTGTTGCAGGATAATCGTGGCACTTGCAAAAATAGTGAAATAAACTGATTTCATGTGGTTTTTACTACGAGTAACGTTGGAACACGATGTAAACAATGCGGCATGGACGCTTGACAGTTGTTCGGAAGACGTAAATAAACACCGGTGAAAAAACTACGATAACTCTCGTACACTGCAAAAAGCGGTTATTGTAAATGAAATAATTTCAAACTCTTCGTTTCGATTGTGCTGAATTTTATTATTTGAATGGTTTAGGTATGTGTTTTATAATGAAACATAATTTAATTGCATCATTTGATTGTTTAACCACCTAATTCTATGATAGAAAAACGGCTGCAGTCCATTGATTCGTATTCTAACCTCAAACAATACACTGACAGCATTGTTGTATTCCGGCTGATAGCTTTGACAGCAGTCGTTGTAAACACACATCATGTAACAGAACGGTTTGGTGTAGTATCGCAAAGTTTAGTGTATACATAGTTAAAAACCCGCCGGTTGGGCCACTTTTGCTTTCATCCGGTCAACATCGACTGCAGCCACTATGTTCCACATATGGCAGACATCCACAGTTCGCTCGAAACGGGCGGTTAGCTGCGGGTATGGGCACATCCGCCGGATACTTCAGATACCGTCGGGTCGGCAGTATCGTACACATTTCACCATGCCGGTTCGGTATTGCAGCGGTAATGCACTGGGAAAGATGCGTCAGAATGCATTTTCTTCAAACTGTTGTCTTCTCTTGTAGCTAATGTACGTACTTTTGATGCAATGCTGTCTGCAAGACGATCGGAAGCCCGTAGAAGCATATTGGTGCAGGTGAGCTCGGAACGATCGTATAATGAGTTGTACCACTACTGTGCACAGTTCGGTACTATCGAAAGTTCCCATCACTACCGGGTGGATGGTGATGCGGATGGCGATTGTCACTACATACTGCTCGAGTTTAGTTCGTCAGCCGAAGCGGACGCAGCAATGCAGTCCGGTGTGTTTAGTACCGAGCGACCCGGAGTCCGTGCTAGATCCATTTTCCTCTGGTTTCGCACAGGCCCCAAACCGAAGCTAATCGCACAGGAAGAACCCAAACGCTCACTAGTCCTGGTAGACGGTACCAATCCGATCGTAGAAACGGAACTAAACAGTCTGCTGTTGTCGGCGGAAAGTATCGATGATCAAGTTACCGTACTTCACCGTCTAACGAAGCTAAACGACCTGGGCAAACGGTTGCGCTTCCTGGCGGTGCGTCAGTTGGAATCTTCACTGCAGGGAATGTTCCCACAGGCGGTCGCTCATCCGTTCGGTTCCTCCGTGAATGGATACGGTCGTATGGGATGCGATCTGGACGTGATATTGGATCTGGATTCCCGCTCCGGTGAACCACCGGATCGAAATTCTCGCCTCGTGTATCACACAAAGTCAACCAATCCAAATGAGCGGACGCAGGTTCAGCGACAGCTAGAATCGATCGGCGACGTTCTGCAACTCTTTCTGCCCGGTGTTAACAGTGTGCGACGGATACTGAAGGCTCGTGTACCGATCGTCAAGTATCACCATGAACATTTGGACCTCGAAATTGACCTTACCATGAACAATACGGCGGGTGTGTACATGTCCGAGCTGCTGTACCTCTTCGGACAGCTGGACGCACGCGTTCGACCGCTTACGTTCTGTGTGCGCCGTTGGGCACAATCCGTTGGTCTCACGAATCACACGCCGGGCTATTGGATAACGAACTTTTCGCTCACCATGCTGGTCATGTACTTTTTGCAGCAGTTATCATGCCCAGTGCTGCCATCGATCAATCGATTGATTCAACTCAGTGCCACATTTTCACCGCAGAACAGTGCACCGCCGGTCGCACGGTTTGGCGAAGGTGGGGAAGCCGAATGGGCGTATACGTTTCTGAAAAATCCTTCCATTTACGGTTCGTTTCGTAGCGAGAACGAATCAACGCTCGAACAGCTGTTGATGGAATTTTTCGAGTTTTACTCACAGTTTGACTTTCACCAGCGTGCAATAAGCCTCAACTTGGGTACAACCATTCTCAAACCCGACCACAGCCCCATGTACATTGTAAACCCGCTGGAAACGGTGCTGAACGTAAGCAAAAACGTAAATCTCGAGGAAACGGAACTGTTCCGCATGCAGGTGCGCAATGCCGTATGGTTGTTGGAAGCGCACGGGAAAGAATCGGGCACCACAACGAGCAGCAACTCGCCTAGCACGGAACCGTGGGGCCTCGTCAGTTTGTTCGGTCCAAAGCAACAGCAAAGAATTACGCCGCAAATGTTCTATACCAAGCGAATGCTGAACGTGAAGGATATCTTCGATGAGGTGCCGGTAGACGAACCGACACAGTTTCGGAACGCGACGGTTAAAAACCAAATTGCCGCCATCCAGCGTGCAGCAAAGGCGGAAATACACAAGCTCAGTGCAGGCGGTCCACCACGTACGGGAGCGAGCGTGGAAGCAAGGACAACCACATCGATGGAAGGAACGGGCGTGAAGCTAAAGCGCAACACAAAGCGACGGTGATAAAGGATTTAAGAATATTTGTTTAGAGAAAGTTAAGAAATAAAACCGAACAGTCACGAACAGGTAGAACAAGCTCGAGGCGTTTAAACAGACAACAAGACACGGTATGTTGTTTTTTGTTTCTTCTGTATTTCTTTATTTCATATTAATGTCCCGAGCAAAACGTGTTTCACGTGCACATCGATCGATCCACCAGTAAAATCACTAGAAAAAATGAACATCAACTACATTTTATATGGTTGCGGGTGCAACTTTCCACGCAAGAGAAGGGATCTGAGATTTTTTGTTTGTTTGCTTCTTTTCGCTTCATTTTCGGTTTCGGACTTCGGAAAAAACGGTTCAAAACGCACCTTGCTCATCACTTTTTAAGGGCCAAAGAGCGGAAATGACTTCTCTTCTTCTTCGTTAACAATCACCTTTCTCCCGGTGTCCGGCACATCCGGCAGGGATAACACAACAAAGGACAACAACATGCGGCTAGCAAATGTTTGTCGCTTTCCATTCAAAGCTGTCCACCACGGAGGAGATCACTGTCGCCCTTTTCTGTATGGTGAAGCAACCTAAACCACGGACATGCACACATACACACACAGATACATACGCAGGACAGATGGGAAAGGATATCAAATGTAAAGTGCCATCAAAAGCATTTCTTTTTTGTTGGTTTGTCCACATCTGGAACGTTCTGTGATTTGCTGTGAGGGATGCCATCCTTTCGGGGAATGGTTTAGTCGTGGTGGTTCCGGTTTCTGTCAAAGTCCAATTCTAAAAGGATCTAATTTCACGCTCTCTTTCTCTCACACTAGTCAATCGATATAGCAGGATTATATGTACATTATGATGATCATGACGATGATGCTTGTGCCCCAAACAAATACAGCCATCACCGGTGCTGGGCGGTAGATGGTGGCTTCTTGTCTATCTAACTTCACACACTACTACTAATAAGGGTGGTGGTACTAAGCTAAGAAAAAAAATCCCCGGAAAACTCTTATCTCGATAAACAACAAAAAAAAAAAAGAAATGAAAGTTTTCCACCACGCTAACAAACATTCCGCGATCGCGTCCGGCTGACACAACCACGGGCACACTAAACGATCGCTAACGAATTACTAATTTACTCGCTTACTGTTTGCTCCATCACACTTTGCTACTGCTGCTACTCATCTTCATATCCTGATCATTACACTTTCTCGTCTGGAATTACACTAGCTGCTGCATTTGCCATAACTACTTTTTAGTGCGAACGGGAAGAATGTGTGTGTGTGAATTTGTTTTTTTGCTGAATTTGTGGCCTTATTTGCTTTCTTTCTTTTAAAACTTATCCTTTTTTTTCTCTCCACTACTAAGCCATTCTACCTTATTCACAATGGTGGTGAAAAGTATTGTTAAAATACACACAAACACACACAATAAGTATATGCGAACGGATGCTGCACACGAGAAGCACAACCGGATGTGTGTATGTTCTGTGTGTGTGTGTGTTTGTTTTTGTTATGCTTTTTGATTACTTTTGACCTTTCGCAAAAGAAAGAACTTTTGTGAAAAACACAATTATTTCACTAGTGACGCGACGAAAGCTAAACTGTCTCCCAAAGTGGAAATCCAACGGCAGTCGAGCCTAAAGTGTTTCGAAAAATGTTACACAAACGGTGTGTGCGAGTGTTTGGTTGATTTTACTTAATCTCTCATTACCGCGAAAGCAGATACGTTCGTGAGCGTATCACGTGTTGCAAATATTTGTTTGTTTGTTTTTCTTTTTAGATAATCTCTAAACCTTCCCTCTTCTACGCTCTATCGTCCCACCCTACTGGTTTAGCGCAAACGCATAGCGAAAAATAGTAAGGAATGCATGCATAAGGATTAAAATAAATTAATTACACGACTCAAGCGGGGGACGTACTGGGCGCAGGACACTTTAAAGATGATGAGTGAGAGTTATTTGCTATCTCTATAAAGAAGGAAGACCTTTTAGGCTGATAACGATGACTCTTGGTTTCGATGTCGTACGAGGGATCGAAGATGAACTTAAAGCTAACCACACAAGCACTGTACAAATGGAAATACAACGAATACAAAGATGTGCACTAGAAGAGAACGTATTCCCAACCGGAAAAGCTTTGAGAACGACATTATTGCGCGTTGGTACAAAACTTACAGAAAACGACGATGATTCAAGCTACTTCGTTAAGCAACTAAATCTCTGCCTAAATGGTACGTATATCAATTTGGCCTGAATGTCGTGCGTGTTTTCCCTGATCGCAATCTTTCGTTCCCTCCTAAAGATGTCTAACTAGCACAACCAAACAAACAAAAAAGCCCCAAAAATGGATGCACGATCCTATGCGATGCTCCAACACACGGTTCCGAGGTGTGTTTTACACTGAGATTAATTTATCTACTGGCCGTTTCGGTTACATTTCTATCCGTCCACGGCTAGCGCTCCGAAAGGAGTTGACATCATGTTTTTTGTTTTGTTTTGGGGAGAGCATTACTGAAGTCTACTGTCGCCGGTTAGGTACACCGGTCCGTTCACGACTGTCCTCACGTCCGACGCTGTTCCGACTGCGCGGTGGCGACGTATTGTTGGTCCCATTCGGTCCGAGGCGTGTTTTGCGCGAGCGTTTAAATTTGGCCATATCCTCACCGAACACGTCACCCGTCCGGAGTGCCGAAATGAGGTCATCGAACTCACCCTTGTTGTTGGGATCGGCTGCTGTTACTGGACCACCGTTGGTGCCGTTCGTATGTTTCGACTTGAGGCCCAACTTGCCGGCCACCGAATTAAGGAGACCTTCCTTCGTTTTACGCTCAATGGTACGTTTCTTAAGCTAAAATGTAAAGGCAAAATAGTTGTTTCAAGTTCCGTTCAAGGGAGTGTTTAATTTAAAGCCTTTACACACCTCAGCCTCCTGCTTGGCACGCTTCTCTTCCTCCTCCTGACGCCGCCGGAAGTTCTCATTGTCCTGCTTTGCCTCCATAAGGGCGGACAAGAACCCGTCGAAGATGCCGAAGAATTCTTCCGGCTGCACGACTGAACCATCCTCACCGAACAGTCGAACCGCGCGATCAAACCTGTATTTGGAAAACTTATAGACATTAGCATATATTCTTCAGGTGTCATAACTCTCCGCCCAGCGTACCTCGTTTTCATGTCCTGAAATTGGTCCTCCAGCTCGGCAAAGCGCACCGAAGCTTGGGCGTGGAATTCTCGCATCACCGGCAGAAACCGATCACCGGGCTGTGATGCACCGCTGCTCCGGTGGAACTCGATCTCGCGGTTCACCTCCGCCAGACCGGCACGAAGCATCGTAATATCTTTGTCCATCTCGCCGAGCGACACCTTCGAGGCTTCCTTCACGTGCGGCAGATCTTCCTCGAGTGTTAGAATATCCTTAAACTTCTTCTCGATAATTTGCACCAGGTAGTGAAGCAGCGTAGTGCCCTTCGCCGCGCTGGACTTTGTGTCCGCCAGTCGGTTCAGTGACGCCAGTCGGAAACCGGACGCATTGCCACGGGCACCTCGGTTCATGTAGTTACCGAGCGCTAGGACTAGTTCGAGCAGTTTGCGAAGTTTGCGGGAACGTGCAACTTCGCGCGATGCCTCCATCACGCTAGCGATCCTTGGCGCTAGATCGTATACGGTGACCTGGAAACGCTTCTTGTAGTGTAGACTACGTAACCGCTGCTCATAGTGAGGGATCCTGGTAAAACGGAAGGTGTGATAAATGTAAGTTTGCAAGAGATCGTGCACCAGAACTGCGCGTAACTTACTTCGAGATTTCGTAAAGAAACCGATCGGCACGTGCTAGCGAATCAATGTCTTCCGAATGCTCATCCAACAGTGCACGCTCTTCCGCCGAAGGAGTAAACTTGAGCAGCTGTTCCACCATGTCGATTGGCAACTGCTCATTGGAGTCCATCGACAAGATAGCCCTAGAATGATAAGTTTGGTTGTGAGATCGGATTTTTCAGCAGGTTGTGAGCATGGATTGTGGAGTTCCGGGTAACTTACTTGGAGATCTCCTCATCAGTCATCTTGAGCTTGCTGAGCAGAATGGTACAATTTTGTGCACGACGTCCATCAATCACGGACAAAATTTTGGCCTTATTCTTACCGATCAAACGTAGATCCTCGATCGAGCCATCATTCTGAGGAGAATAAATGTGAAGAAGCACTGATCAGTAACAATTTTAGTCAGTTAAATGGCAAGACTACGATTACTTACTGCAACACCGTTCTTTTGGTAGGCAGAGAACAGCTTATCGATCGACTCGAGCTCGATGCTGTTGTACCACTTGGTATCGTCCAGCTCACTCCACACCGTACCCTGCAGCTTGCTGTCGGGCAGCTTCGACCAGTTGAAACTTTTGAGCGGATTGGCCGGCTGAGGTACGTTCTTCTTCGGTGCCTCTGGTGCTTTCGGTGCCGCCGGTGCCTGTGGACCGGCCGGTGCCAGCTTGGGCATACCACCCGGTGCGGGTGGTGGCGGTGGTGCGGCAGGCATCATCATTGGTGGTGGTGGAGGTGGTGGAAGCTTGCAGGGTGCTGGTGGTGGTGGTGGAGGTGACGTTGCCTGTCCGTTGCAGTTGGCGCCCTGCAATCCGGCCACCTTCTGATCGTCCGGGATGCTACCCTCGGTGACGAGTCGTTCCAGACGTAGCCGCTCCTGCTGTTCGCTCACAAACCGATGTTGCAGATCTTCGGCACGCATCTCAGCATTGAGTGCGCGCTGCACTGCCTGCGAGTGGTTGGCGCTCTCCTTTTCCAGTCGTTCCCGCATACGCGCCAAAGACGTCTCCAGGTCTTCCTTTTCCTGCGTCCGGTGGTCGAGATCCTGCTCCTTCTTGGCTAACCGGGCCGTTATTTCGGAGTTTTCACGCTCCAAATCTTCGGCCCGTGTGCGGGCCACAACCAGTTCCTCTTCTTTCACCAGCAACTTGACGATCTTGCGCACATCGATCGAAAGCGGCGTTACGTCCGGATCTTGCAGTTTGAGCGAGGAGGACGCAACCGATCCAGTTTCGGAACGCTTGTCCACACCGGGCGCATCCGGATCGAGACAGTCGCTGGCAGGGCGTTCTTCGTGCTGCAGCACCAACTGCTGCACTACCCGATCGAACAGTAACCAGTGCTGTGCGTTCGGCCCGGTAGTTGGTGGTGGAAGCAGCAGCATATGCTGCAACAGCGATAGTAGATGCGGATAGGCCGGCGAATGGCTTAGCTTGCGGCGTATCAGATCAAACATCGCCGACGCGCTCTTGGTGTCCACATGCTCGTGATCGAACTTACGGGCCAGCTCCTTTTCGTCCTCGTTACGTACCATCTCGAAAAAGTCCAGATGGCGGTTGAGCGTTTCATTTTCGTGCTTGCGCAGCTTGTCGATGACGGGCTGGATACCGAGCATCAGAAACTCGTATCGCAGATGCAACCGAAACTCGAGATTCTCCTGTCCCGGGCCGTAGTTCAGCACGGCGTTGATAAACGACATGATGGCCGTCTTGAGGTTGACATCGTCCCGGTACGCACCGGTCGAGCGGTCGAGATCGTTCACGATGCCCTGGAACCGGGCCCGTTCTGCCGCGTACTCCTGATAGTTGAGCATCGCTGTCAGCACCTTCTTGTGTCCGCCGGGCACCAAACAAACCGCGCCGAGAATTTCGAGCGCTGCGATCTTTGTCTTGATGTTGTCTGCCGCCAGCGAACGTGCGATCGTATCGATACCGGTCGGATGGGCGAGCACATGCGAACGGCCGGTAGAGTTGTTCATCAGCGCCTTAATGCACCCGATCAGGCTGGTATGCAACGGGCTGTTGGCAACCCGTATATCGAGTACCTGCAGCAACTCCAGCAATGCCGGTAGTCCTTGCAGCTCGATAAACCGAATTACGAAACTGTGTGCCGATGTACGGAGAGCCGTCTTGAGCGCATCGAACAGTGCCGTCTGTGACTCTATCTTGGGTCCGTACTCGTGTGTCGGCGATTCGTCCGGTGCGCAAGCTTTCAGCTGTACCGCCATATCCTTTAACCGTTCGATGTAGTGTTCGGGTGAGGGTGGAACTGTCTGGAGCGGTGTACCGTTCGGTCCGCTGTCTAGCGGGCTTTTACGTGAGCAGTAGATTTGCCACTTTTTCTGGGGCGGCAGGCTCATCATGGCCGCCTTGTTTGGTGCGGTAAGATCCAGCTCTTCAACCAGCTCGGCAAACTTGCAATCCAGCTCGTCGATTGCCGGCATCGGTTGAGTCGGTGTGAGCGTTTGCAGGGAGAAGACACCTTCAACCACACAGATTTCGGGTGGTTCGTCATCCTGGAAGTGGAAGAAAACAAACGATTAGAATTACTCTTCAATGGTACTGGTATTGGAAGGGGCGATAACACTAACTTTTATGAAAAATAGATACATAAAAATTTTTTCTACAAAATGTACGATCTTGGATAGGAATTCCATAGTGTCGATCGGAATTTAATTTGTTCCAAAATATAAAAAAAAAAACCAAATTTCTCCCGAATATGTGTATTTTCAACCTTCGGTTATCAGCAAACTAATCCTAGGTTGCAGGTGCAGCTTACTTTGATTGAAGAGAAGCACCAGCGACAAACATCGGAGTAGTTTGAATTTGTTTTCTTTAAATTTGTAAGTGAATTTTTGGGGCTTAAAAGTGGATTGCCACATGTGCCAAAGGCAATTTCTACACATTTATTTATCGAAAATAGAGTATGGGACATCATCCTGAGAGTATCCGTAAATTTACATAATGTTCCATAACCTAGATCAATCTTCCAGAAGTCTGAATTACTATCTTTTTAGATATTTTATATAGACCTGCGTTGTGTTGATATGGGCATAAAATCGACTCCCATATAGTTGTGTTATATAGCTCGAGTCTTTAAATGAGATCCCTATATTCCAGATCGGTTTCACTTACAGATTTGAGAAAGACGAACTTTTATATTGAGGAGCAAAAGCGAAAGACAAAATTGGATCTTAAATCTTGAAGGATCATCTTCTATTACTAGATTTAGTAATCTCTACATTTGCAGAATTTCATATTTTGTTATATAAGATGTATTAATGCGTTTTTTTCTTTTAACATTTCGCATGTAAGGCAACATCTATGCTATAAAGAGAGTAAATAGACCACAGGTAACTACAGTTTTCCCCATTTAAACGCACTGAGGATTATTAGTATTATTCAATTTGCCCAATTTACTCCATATTACAGCAATTCGTTTCCATCTGGCACTGCTTCCGATCGGGAAGAACTGCAAAAATGGGTCGAACGTGGAAGAATGGATCCGATTTAGGCAAATGCCTTCGAATACACTGCGAGTGGTACACAATTGTACGAAACGTTTGTTGCCATTGGATGGATTAAATTACACCGAGCAAAGATGCTTCTTCCCATGAAAGTAGGTTGATGGTAAAGGTCGATCCGAGGGTTCGGCTGAAACCACTGATGCCACTTTGGCTGAGAACGTAAGCGATGAAGCGATTCGTGTTGTATTGGTAGTCGATCAAAATCGTGTATTTGCTTCCCTTATGTTTTAGGTTCGAGATCGGGATCAACGGGTTTTTTTTTCTTCTGCCGATTAAATGATAGCACTAAGCAGCTGGTATAAGCATACATTATGATTGGTTAGGTACGTGCCCAACATTAGATGAGTGTTCGCTTAATTTGTGCAGGAAATCGATATGTAACTGCTTGATTCCGATCGTTTGCGGTAATGTCGATTCAATCACGAGCACAGACAGACGATGCAGTGGATCGGTGAGAAATCTGTACCACTGGAGCAACCTCACTATCAACGACTGAATGCTCCCGACGCAAAGGTCGGTGGGCGTGAGAAAAATGATTAACAAAAAACAAGGCAACTATAAAAATCACTACAAGTTTACATATTTCTTGCGATAGTACAACGTTTCCCATGAGAAAAAAAGCCCGGCAGGAGGCAGGGCATGAACAACATTGATTTTTGTTTTTCTGCGTGCGTCATTGACACCGTTTTGTGGAGCAAAAGTGAAAGAATTACTAGTTTGTTCAAAATGTGTCCACCGCCAATTGTCGCGAATTGTCGCAGCGATCGGTTCAGTGATAAAGGTGTGCCTTGTGTTTTGTTTTCATTGCACAATGATAACGCGCGGATGGGTGTGAAAGGTTGAAAAGAAGCAAAAAACAAAACAAAACAGCACGATGTATTTTCAAGGTTTGTTGGCCAAAAACGAGACGTTACCCGGTTGGGTCGTTGAGCTTTGTTGGACGGAAATTACTTCATTTTCCATTCCAAATTTGTCAAACGGTTCACCCAAGTACATCTTGAGTCTTTCTCGTTTGTGCAATAAGGGGAGATGATAAATTTGGTACAACTAGGATTGAAACTGAGTTGTTGAACAAAAGGTGATTTTCAACACCTTTTTTATGATTTGCCCTTCGTACAAATTAAGGATTGGGACACGTCTGGGTGGAATACAAGTTAATTTAGTAGATAATTTTTAATTAGAATAAGTTTTAAGTAAATCATTATCTAAATTAACCTTCGAAATACAGTAGAACAACGATTATCCGGTCACCTGAAGATTAGCAACATACCGGTTAATCGATTGTCACGAATAACCGGTATGTAGCTTCAGCCATAGAAAGAAATGTCATATGCTGCGTTTGTTGTGATAGTCGCTTACGTTACTTTTTTCGGTTTCTGTAAGAGGTTGACGATGTCATTTTTTTGTCTTTTAAATGATGTTCATGTTGCAAGTTATTACAAGAAAACTGATTAAATTGTTATTGCATATTATTATCCTTAAAAACCTTTTTCAGAAGGCCATTGATTGTCCAGATTCCTTTTTAAGGCTCTCGGATAATCGGGGTCTGTGCTATTCACATTTTAATGTATTTTTAATTTCAGGGAGTGTATTTATATTGCTGGCATTTCCAATGTCTTATATTTTTCTGTAGTTCACCCAAAATTACTTCGTTTTGAAGTATCTTTCATAGCTCTAATTGATAACGTTACTCTAGCGAATGCTTTGAGAATCCTAGAAGTTCTCAACTGTCTCAACAATAATTTTCCAACGAGTAGGATTGCCGTCAAGTCTTGTATAACCAGCGTTGATATGTTCCACAAATGGTATTTAATTGTCTATTCTCAGATCTTCAATAAGTTCCTTACTGTTCCTTTGTATTTCTTGTGTCAATCACAAGTAATTCTTGAAGCAACGTACAGTGATCTTAAATAAAGTTGATCGCCAACCAGATTCGTAAAACGCTTGTCGACGCGTTCTGCTTATCTGCAAATGCGTAAGCACCGGGCATCGAAGCATACGGCGACTTATGTCACTGTGCCGTCCGGAAACATATCGAACCTAAATGCAGAGTGCTGTTAGTGGCCTGCGTAGATAACAGCATTACCATTAGCAACGCTTACTTTTTAATGCTGCCGTGTACTAATAGGTCGTGCGATTGGCAAATTAAAAGCACTCATAATCAATCGTCCCGGGAAAAGGTAAGTACGCGAGCCGAGGTTTGTTTTTTTTTTTTGCTTGTTTCTTATTTGCTGTGCTGTGAGGGACACAGCTCGTTACTGCGATCGTTACACAATACGGTGATGGAGCTTTATGAGCATCCCGGTGGACGGTAGCCTTAAGTAAGGATTTAATGCTACGACATATTGAACGGATTTCTTCAGCACCAAAAACCATCACGATAAGGGCCTCCTTTTGCCCATAAAAGGGGACGGAAAAAAACCTTGCGAGCAACCTTGCGTTGAGCAGTCTGCACGCATACGGGCATAAGCATATTGACACCTTTGGCGCTTAAATTATCGCTGCGCAGGATGGTTTCCTTATTGTGGCGATGGGTGCCGTACGATATGAGCGCTGGAGTATGAGAAGCTCGTCAAAATATGACCCTCTCAGGCGTGTCGAATTCAAGAAGCCGAACGCATTTTAGCTGTTTATCAACCGTGACCGTGAATGTCAGTGTCAAAAACGCAAAACGGAAGGCCAAACTGTCGAGCCGAGTCACCGAAGCTGACAATGTGGAGCCCTCTTGCACAAGCGTGTCACAGCTATGGTCAGGGTTGGTCTTTCTTCTAGATGTCCTGTACCTGCATCCCAAGCGCAACGGTTCAGGGAAGATCGATTTCACCAATTATGGAATGCTGTGAGCCATTTATGACTGATACGGCCCATAATTTTGCGTACAGTATGCAACAATGGCTTGATCTTGGCATACATACTGCGTGATGAAGCTTTCCATATGAGAAAGGTAATTGCGTTATAAATTACATCTCAGCAACGCTCACATTGGGAGTGGAATCGAGGAAATGAACATCATGGTCACATGAGATGGAAACAAATGTTAATGTCATTGCTTCATTAGGATCCGATCCTTTCATCATGAGCTCCTTGATTGCATATTGCAAACGGACAACATTACCCCCCTAAAAACAATAATTGACATTCACAAGCGTCCTTCCATGAGTTCAATGTTTAAATCAATTCATAGAATTTTAAAAGTATAATAAAATCACAATCACTATTATACTAAAATTTGTCACCTACAGAACAGTCGTTTCGTTGTTTCACCATTTCCGCTCGATAAAATGTAATTAGCCATAAAGAGTCACCAGCTCATGTTTTTTATTTTTATTTTATGATCTTGACTAAATCTTGATAGTCGAACAAGCTGTAAAGTAAAAACAAAAAAAATGCAACTAGCGAACGTTCCATTACATCATACGCTTTTTCTTAGAGAGATACAGCGAAGACAACTCCGGACACGGGCAATCTAGCATGGGTGCCATTTAATTACTAATAAACACTCATTTATCTTATCGTACGTATGACCTATGCAGGACGGGAAGGAAAGCGCCCGGAACTCGGATTATTGGAGAGTAGAAGAAAAAAAATGTGTTCCGGCATGATAGTAAATCATTAGGAGCGGACATCGTTTAAAATCTTTCCAATAAATCAGCAAACGTACTGCAAAAGGTACCAGGGCGGACGATAAGGTTCGATCAGAGTTCAAATAATTGAAATGCTTTCGAACAGAGCAGTAACTTATCTTTAAGGATAAGACATACAGAGAGAAGGAGATACAAAAGAGAAGGAAAGTGGCCATATTAAAAGGTGCTTTGGTTTTCCAGCTCATGATAAGTCACCGCAGGAGTACGCACGATCGATCCGCAGCGCATATCGCGTCCACGTACAATCTATATATCATGATAAATTGCTTCTAACGATCGTTCGCTTAGCCGATACGATCAATCGAGAGTGAAACCGCATAATGTTTTGAAGCTCGCACAAACCGGTAAGCCAATTCTTTCATCCATGTGTGTATGTGTCGATCGCTTCGCTCATGTGTTAAAATTTGAAATTTTATACGAATATTGCTCACGTACACGATCGGGGAACTCGATGCGGAAGTTGTTCGGTATTCGGTCTACTCTGGACGTGCTTACAAACCGCGCACGGTGTACCCGGACCCGAGTGCGCACACACGGCTGATAAATGATCGTACAGAAAATCGACAGGTCGACAGGCACGCAGCGCTGCTTCCCGTGAGCTGCCGGTGGCGACGCACCGACGCAGCACGATTACGCGGAACTGACCCGTTTCGGTCGGTTCGATCGAATTTGCTCGCACCCCGGGAGGTTCTTCTGCGGTGTGGTACTTCCGACGGTACGAATAAATCGATCGAGCCATGTTACGGATGGTAAATTGGGAAGCGTGTTACACTGGTCGCATGAGCCGATGATTTAACCGATCCGTGGTCGCGCCGTGGTTTTTGTGGTTCGGCTTCAGTGTGTAACATTATCGTTTCTAGCTGAAAATGGCTGTACTTTCGTAACTTTGTAATCGAATTAAACTACGATTTCCCTGCATTGGTGGTAAACAGGAAAAAGTGTTGCGTAACATTTAGCCGAAGTGCGACAGTGTGACCTGCGTCACATACTATGAAAAGAAAACAAAAGACTGCGCAATGGTAGTCATCAAGCGACGAACCCTCTATAGAGAGCTAAACATACAAGGACATTGTTGGGCGTTGATCTATTGAGTTCTCGATGCTTTTTTTTACGATTAAAGATTTAAAAAAGGATTGTATAATCACTAATCGAAAATCGAACATGCCCTTGCTTAATGACAATACACTCATAAACGCCACATACTGTGGGGAAAGTTTTATCAAACAAAAAAACACACAGTATATTACATTATCGAGATCAATGTACACACTTTTGACATTAGAATCCAGTAGGCCAACGGCACTCTCTGCTGATGCAAGATTAGTGACATTTATGCACATGTTGCAATGCAGCAAACAAAAGGCACACTATTTATGTTTCCCCAACCAGGCGATCGTGTTGTTGCTTTTTTTTTTTTGCTGTTGGTCGTTTCCTTAATTGTTTCTGCACCCGGCTTATAATCTTTATGAGGTGCATGCTGTACGCGACGTCGCTTACCTGCAAACAGCCACACCAGCCCCGACGCCCACGGAAGGCCGGCATCTTTTTGTGTGCCTTGTAGTGCTTGTGCAGATTCGTCTGGTGGTAGTGCTGCTGGGCCGTTGGCTGTACGGTGACGGCCGTACCGTTGGCCGGGACCGTATGTAGCGTACCCGGCACCGTCGGCTGATAGAAGGCGTCGGCCGTCGCGGTGATGTTGCTGCTGTAGTTACCGGAAGTGCCCTCCGGTGTTGTGGTGCCGCCGCTGTTTGTGACCGCTTCCTTGCATATGTGGGGCAAGCTCCAGCTGCCGAGATCGGGCAGCCGCGTCCGCAGCGTGGCCAAATTGATCGGGCACGTTGGGATACCCTAGAAAAAAAAAATGGTGGAAAAGGGTAAGATGAGATTAATTTCATGTGCACTTTACTTCACTTGTTGCGAAGCGTTTTATGTTTAAGATGATGAGTAGAAGTGGTTTCACTTATCTCAGGCATGCGGTCCCGAAAAGCACTCTTAACGTTAACCAATTTGCATGATGAGGCGTGTTTGCATAATCTTGAATGATTTTTTTTTTAGAAATTTCAGCTCAAATCCTTTCATTGCTGTTAAGAAACTATCTCCGCAGCGGCAATCCTTTGCCGGTGTGCGAATAATGTGGCCATTTAAAGTCCGTGCGTCAAAAAGCGCCAAGTCTGGAGCCAGTTTTAGCCGGCCACAAATATATGGTAAATCCGTCACTTCCGTCTCCCGTGCGAAGAGAGTTGGTTAGAGTCGGGAGGGGAAGTGAATTCCTCCTGCTGACCCCAGCTGGGTTGGGTGAGGGTGTGCATCGTGCGAATCTTGGTGCCCTGCCTGCGGTCAAATGGCCCATTAATTATGTGTATGCTTACGCTTGCGGGCCAATAGAGAGAGTGAGTCGGGACATTGCCTCGAGGTCTTACCGCCTTTCGGCGCGGAACGCGTCTCGTTGATCTCTGACGTTGGGATTGCGTGTTTTTTTTTGCTATCGAAGCGAAGCATTTCAATTCTCTTCATCTGCAACCACAACCTCCTCTTTCCCCATCTGGGTACCCCACCGCTCATTTCTGTCTGCGGTTTTGGGGGACGCCATTACAACCCGATAGCGACTTCATTTTTTTTTTCCTCCAAAACCCCAAACGGTTGTGACCACTTTCGCTGCTCAAAATCAATCGTTTGACAGTAATTTGAATGATGCAAGCGTACGGGCGTGTGTGGATGATCGGTAATGTGATCGCAAAAAACAAGAAAGAAAAACATGATGTGAAAAATGACATCGAGTTGTGGACGGGAATATGTTGGCATACGTTTGTCGTTGGATGGAGCTGAGGCTTTTTTCTGCCAACATTTCACCCAAATCTTCCCCGCATGAATTTGACCCTCCCGAAGGTGCCGTTGACCCCCGCGCACACAACAAAATGGGGGTGAAACCTGTCGCGTAACGGCTTTGTTGTGTGTGTGTGTGTGGGGGGGACTTTTTCTTGGTTATTGTTGTTTTCCTTTCCTGGGTACGCACCACTTAAAGAAAGTGCCTCCCGCAAAGAAAGTGGCTCATTGTTGTGATGTCACGAAAAGGCAACTCCGGGGCGCTCGATGATCGTTCGGGAATTGGGAATGGTTTTTTGTTTTGGATTGGCTCAGCATTACACACATGTGTGCTGAAGTGGTAGAGCAACGTTTGTGTGTGTTTTTTGTTGCTTCTTCCCGCTGTCGAAGATCATCGATGAGTCAGAGCATGGAGTTTTTGGTGGCAGGCACTCTCGGGAGCCAAAGCATTGTTTTGTCTACAACGGATGGGAACTGTCGCGGGCGCCGAGATGTAATGATTTTTTAGCCTCGTAAGCACTTTTTTCGTCTTCTGTTGTCAATGCTTATGAATTACGAACGCTGTGTGCCCTTTTACCATTACGCGCAGAGGGTTGTCCCTCTAGTTTTTTTTCCTTTTTGGGGGAGGGGGTTACGATGATGTAACTGTGCCAAATGTGTCCAAAACATAAAATATAGGCTTGAAGAAACGAACCAAAACAAACGGAAACAATCTTGGTGGAATGCGTATAATTACTAGTGGGATGTTTTATCTATTATGTAAATTAGTGTTTTTAAAAGAGAGCAGAAATGATTGAGATCTTATCTTTATTTAAGTACCTCAATTACTTAAACAAGAATCAATTTTAAAGCATTTTTTTCTATTTACCTATTCATGCTAACAACAACTTTGCATCCCCACGTACATTGTATTAATCTTAATACGTCAAAAATCGCCGCCATCTGTCGATTATCATGCAATCGTTTAGAAGTAGCTAAATGGAAACACCTGTCAGACGGTAAATGGACATAGTTTCCTAATGGGTTACGATCATTACCCTGCTAACGTTGTGTTGACGCGCAACTGCCCTGACAATGTGAGCATGTCGACACACCGCTGGATCACGGCACTCCAACTCACCAGCAGTTAGCATTTTGCATATAAAGCCTTCACACAGCTTTTTGCACAGGACCTGCGGCGCTAGGGTTCGTTTTGTTTTAGAAATCCGAGCAAAACCCGCCGTAGTAGGCTGAATAAGGAAACGCTTAATGGCGTGCGGAATACGATCATTTTCGAGTCGTTAATGGTGGTGGTGTATCGGCTTCAGATTGGGCTTAGTCAAAGATTGAAGCGAGAATTGCACTCCCGGTATTGCCGACGCGGTGTAAGAATGGCATCATTAATCATGCCGCTAACATGACATCGCATGGGTAAGCTCGTTAGGAAGTCGGCCTGGCTTGTGGCCGGAAGGTCGATGTATTAATAGAGCCTCATCTGTACCAGATGTCCTTAGTATGTACCAGATGTCCTTAGTGAAAGATTCTAGCCGATGTGTGGCGCACCTTAAAACTGTTGACCATCGGTGAATCCTTCACTGGTTTGACAGATTGTTTGCACCTTGTGTGCACTGTACGACCAGTACTCGCCATTGACCTTCGTCTACCCGTTTACCGGACATCAGGTCCGATCATGTACACAACCATGTCATGCCTGAAACTTTCCTGCACGAGCATGACCCTTCACGTGACGCGTTGGAATGCGATGGGTCTGCAATGCCCAACGACGCTTAGACAGTTTGTCACCCGCAAAGCGTTACTTGTCGTATGACCTGCTTGCCTACATAAACACAAAGATCATGCGATGTCTTTGGCAAACAATCGCCTAACCTGGCGCACGTGATCCGGTGAAAGTCTGGAAAGACTAAAACCACAAACGTGAGTGTGGGATTCTGCGGCGGGACTGAATGCACACAATGTCAAGGTGTACCCAAAATGGTCGGACACTGCTATCTGCAGCGTGTTTTATTTGTCCTCAGCGGAATTGACATGGTAAATAACAGTCCAAAGGCACCCTGTGGGGATGCTCCCATGGCACCGGTGTGCGAACGATAAGTAGTCGCGGCAGTTGCGCAGGTATGTAGTTATTTGGTAGGAAGACTGTTTGGCTACCGTTATCTACAACGTTTTCAGACAAAACAGAAACGTTGATGCGGTATTATATTGCGCTGTACAGTGTTCCGTGGCAGAGATCCGTACAGGAGATGCTCAGTAAACAAGTTCAAGTTTAGGTTCGCGATATCGTAAAGATAAGAGCAGTAGCATTTAGTGCAGGTTGCTTGAAAGATACAGAATTAAGTTTGAACGAATGTCACATGAACGAATATCGTAGTCTGAGATACATTCGTTTTGCATTTTAGTCTAGCAAAATCATCACGAATACCTAAAGTATTGCTGGAAGTTTGACAACAGGAAAACTGCATATTTTTTTTTATTAACGCATTAATGCCTAATTGTCTGTTGTTTGTAGGAAAAACATGTTATTTCATATGCCTGTACCAAGCAGCAGCAGGTCTTATCATTTCGCATCACAACTTTCACCGCTTGAACCAAAGATCGCCTTTGAATGTCTGGTGCGCCAGTCACAACTCACCAAACCTATGATTAAAATCAATAAATTCAATGATGTCGGGTTCGGGGTTCTCCTGCAGCCGAGTGCACAGAAGTTCACCGTGTTAGTTTGCCGTGCTCAAATCATCGTAGAGACCTAACAACCGGCCTGCTGACCTCATGCAGTCCCAGCACCCAGTGCGTATGCTGATGAGGTAACGCTACCCTGTGCAGGCGCACTTGTCGCCCAGCATCCTCCAATGTCGGGCGTGCCCGAACAAGCACGGACAACTTCCTTCTCCCTATACGCACGGCCGCTCGGGTTGAGTGGAGCGAATCATAAAAGAAGAAAAAAAAACCTCCCTAACAAATTGTGCCACTCCTTCGATGAGTGTGCGATTTTTAAAAATTAGCACTTTCCATTTCAATTTGACCGCACGGTGGCCGTTCGCTATGTTGCGGTTTGTTTGAGGACATTCCGACTGGTTGGGTCGCCCGGTCTGCAAAGGGTGGACATTCCCATTGGTTTTTGGTGAATGGTGTACAGCAGCAGGATTGTTTAGATTCTGAACAGGTTGCCGAAAGCGAAAGCTACGATCGTTTTTCTTTGCGCTTTGTATTGATCTATTGATCGTTGAAGCCCGATTGAGGCTGTGTATTGATTTAACCTTTCTTCGCCGTGTGTGAAAGTGTTCGCAATCACGCGCACGTAAGGAAATAAAGTTATGCGGGGGTTACATTACAATTATTCACACCAATTGCGATGACGTTCTTGTTGACCTTTTTTGTTTTCGTGTTGCTGTTGTGTGTGATAATTTCCGTCAACGATCAATGCGAGTGAAAGATGAAACGCTGATGTAGAGGATGATGCGATGTGGTCGGAAAATTAGCCAACGTGCGGTGCGGTGTGGGGAAAAGGAAATTGGCTGGAAGGTGAAAATGAAGGTAAGCGAGGTGAAAGTTTCAAACCGAAAAGTTTGTTAGCTCACATATGGCACTGTAACCTTGGCCGTGAAATATGGTGCCATGGTGATGATGCTGTTACGCTCCGACACGCAGGCGGAAAATAATAATATTTTTCGTGCGAAAATGTTGCTTGGCACCCTTTTTAAGCAGTATTTTAACTGTGCGAAGTATTTTGATTGTACTTTGTTTCATTAATCAGGATCGCTCGATCAAAATTATAGGGATGAGATAGGGATCAGCGTGATAAATAAATGGAAAAAAGTATATAATAATTTAAAAAGTCAGATATTCAAATCTTCTATTAAAACGTTACTCCATTATGTTTTTGAAGGAATTATGATGGTCTTACAGGAACAATTTCTTGGGAATTTCATATGAACAAATTTTTATTCTACTATAATTTATCGAAAACTTGTTTATATTTCTGTGTCAAACAAGTTTGGAAATATTTATGCTTAAACCATTGTTTCCAAATGTTTAGTTGGAAAAGAATTGAACTGAATCGATCAGTTTGTATGGATAGTTGATTGTTAATTTAAAAAATAAACTGACTAACAGCCTTCTGGAGCTGAATATTCCAACCTACGTACCGATTTTCCGTTCTTATCAGTATTCTAAGCTTTACCGGATAAGCGGAAAAACACGGAAAAAAGGCATCACAATTACTTTTGTAGAAAAATATTAGTGTACAATCAAAGATCGTTGTCATTGTACAGTAAAAATGGGTACAATTTATGTAAAATGGAGGATAATACATTATTCACTATTGTTATTCACTATACTTTTTACTTTTGTCGATATCAGTTTTTTAGTTAAAATGTTAATTCAATTTTCGAACTGTCATTCTTGTGCTGCACGGATAATAATGTTTAAAGTTACCCGGATAATCGGTGTTGCGCTGTAGTTATTCATATTGTATTTTCTATTCCAAAGGTAGACGTTCTGTTATGATACCAACTCTCGCTTCAATTTTCACAGTAGTATTTACTTTTTATTGAAAAATTATACCAAAACAACAATTGGAATTTAATTCAATGTTTACGCAATCAATCACTGGCAATAATTCATTGCACTCTGATCACATTAAACGCTGTTGGCTACCGCACGGTCATCAGGAAGTGTTTTATTATGTTTTTTTTTTGTGTTGGGTTCAGCACACCCTGCAGGCGAGGGTGGTAAAGTAAACGGTTTCGGTACTTGCTGTACGCGCTTCCACACACACAAAACCGCTAACGGATCTGTGGATAAAAACCGATTAATCGTGCTATCTAACCGAACTGTTGCGTGGTTGCCCGCGGCTCAACCAAGGTGACCAAAACGGTGTGCCAGCTTTATCACAAACGCACCGTTGAGTGCTTTGGTGCTTGGGCAAAAAGGGTGTGGTGCAGTGAAACTTCACCCACTTCACCGTACTTGCTGTCCCGGGTAATAGAGCCAATTAAATGCATCACTAACAAGTGCAGTTGGCGATGTTAGGCAAAGCAGGGGTGCCCTAACCAAGCCGTGACCAATGCCGATGACGACAGCGGCGAATAGCGGCGGGTCTGGACGCGGTAGTACACAACCTGCTGCAGCAGTTACTTTACTGGTTCTCGCGAGTAAATGTTTCAATGCACCCGCAATGTGTATATGCTAATACACTGACCCCGGGGTTGACGCGATCGTGTCCAGCTCGAGTGGCGCCGGAAGCTAATTTCTGCGTCGAGTCTACTCTACAATCAATGCCGGTGCCAGTTAATGTGGTTGGTGCGTTAATGTGTTGCGTGCCCGGAATCATTGCGTTTCGGTAGCCTGTCCAGTCCTAGCTGTCCGAATCAAGCCAGGATCGTTCCTGAAAGGTCAGTTACGTTGCATGATCATTTGCGCTTCGGTGTAAAATGGGAATTATGTTTTCTATTGGTGCCGTGAACGTTCGCCACTACCGGGACAATGTCTAAATCGATGCTAGCAGCAATGCGCGGCCTGCCAATGAGGGTGATGTAGCCTGATTCAATTAGACACGGTATGGGAACGTTCGTTCGCTTTCCGGAATGGTTCCAACCACGACCAGGTGGAACCTCCTGCGAGCGAAATGCCATTCACATTGATTTCTGACATTTCCTTGGTTGGCACGTCGAATTCTTGGATCGACGTAAATGAGAGTACTCTATTAGCCGTGCTTACTGACACTCTTCGGGAATTCCTTGGGCATTTGCGACTGTCTTTAATACGCGCGTAAGTATCAGTTTAAATTATTTTATTAGTACTTTTATACTATAAAATTATAGAACGATTTTAGCACAAATATCTTATCTTAAACTATCTTTCTTAAAGATGATTTTAAACTACCTAGCTGGTAAAATGCTATAGTTTTCACCAATTATAACACAATTTTCTGGTCTTATTGGTTAAAGCAGACGTTTAATAAGTTGGTAGTATTCAAGAAAAGTCCAAATGATTACATTATTACATCATGTCATTAATTTCTTCAAGGTATTGAGCTAATCTTGCCATTTCTTTGAACAAAACTAAACTTGATAAAAACACTCATATTTCTATTGTAATATTTAACATACTTTTTTATTCACAAAGCAGGGCTGTATTGCTAAAATTCAATTTTTATTTAAATATAAAAACTACTCTCAATTAAAATTAAAAAAATCAACCAAACAAATTCTCACGTACTTTGAAGCGATCGTGCCTGTTGCTGTAGAAAAATCGCTAAAAAAAAGTGTGGACACCTGGCACACACCCTCACGCCAACGCACTTGGCCGGTTTGACCACTGGCAAGAGCAGTAAGTTTTGATTAGACCGTGGCTCAACATTTCCGCCCTTTTATAAGCTCGATAAACAGGGAGAAAGCAACAACAAAAAATATATATAAAGACACACACAACCTCCTCCTCGTTTTCCATTTAACGCGACGTGTGAAATTAATTTTTTGACATTTCCTACCCCAAACCAAACCGCTTGCTTGCTTGGGTGGTGGGTGGATTTGGAAAGCGGAAAATATCACGCGCTTATTCCTGGCGTTACGTAAACAAAATAGCCCCCCACAGGGGTTTTGTATGCAGTTTTTGCGCCTCTCGCTATTTCGTTATCTGCGGCCGCTGCTGCTGGAATGCGGCACCGGAATGGATTCCGCTAATGAGTACATGGACTTAAACGTTTTTTGTTGCTATTTCACACGCAATTGGCAATTGGGTTTAATAATTTTATTTACACAGTTTTGGGTGGTTTTTGAACGTAAATTGTCAGTGGACACAGTGGTAAACCGGTGTATATTATGTTGCTAGCAGTTGAGTATTGAAAAGAAGCTTTCAATTGGTGCGTCTTACTAATAGCAACATCAACAGATTCTCACGCCTTACGCGGTATCGATCGATTGGATTGAGCATAATGTCGAACGCAAATTTCTTCCCCAAACACAATCAATCCAACACCCAAGAAAGAAAAAATGAAAAATGCATCGAACCACGGTAAAACAGACTGGTGTGAAATTTCCTAACACGCTTCCCCACAATAGGGCGAGAATGGGTTGAAGAAAGGTTGGTTTCGTTGCGCATACAAGATGGTGCGCTACGTTTAGCCCATAGCATAACCAACCCCATTAGCATGTGATCTTGCAGCATCGGTGAAGACGATCGGTCGCTGCAGCGATCGATTGCTGCCAGCACGCAAACACACAGCAATCGTACAAACAAACAAACAGGTGATGGTTCTTTCACCACAGCTCACACCGAACACGATCGAGCGGCTCACCAAACTGGGAAAATGGGTGGTTGCTATAATTCTCACTTGTCTGGCACGGCACGTTTACAGCAAATGCTGGGAAATAAAGGGAAGGCTAGCAGCAGCACACCGATCGGACGCTGCTTTTGGTGTAATGCTGACCAATTAAGAGCATCGAACGGTGAAATTAATGTTAAACATTGGCATACGCTTCGGTGTGCGAATTGCCTGCCCGCGAAGGGAAGATTTTCGGTGAAGTGGTGAAAGATTCGGCATTCGACGTTGCTTGCTCATCTTGCACATCCAATTCAACCGGCTCCCGGGGTGAGCTCTAGTGGACGTGTAGTAAATGCGCTAATCGAATCGTTTTGCGGGTGGCAAACGTTTTGTACACGAATGGGAGGAAGAAAAAAAAACCCAGTAGCATAAACAAAGCACTAAACTAAAGTTGGTGATGAAACAGTTGGGGTATTTTGTGTGTGCAAATTTACACATAATAGAGCAACGAATGGGGAAAACGGTCATGTCTCCTTCTTTTTTAGTTTTGTTCTCGCCAAACGGTCGAGGGCGTGGGAAACGACTTGGAGGGTGTGCTTCGTTCTTTTCTTAATTGGAACTTCCAAAGGGGACTATTGGAAAACAAATAAATAATGAATTTGAAATGAAGAAAATGTTCATCAGTAGCTCAATTAGAGCAGTTGGGCAAGAAGCGATATTTAGACATTGAATTCCAAACCACACAGCTTTGACCTACATTAGGAAAGCTTGCTAACAATGTACAGATAGTGGGGACAAATCTGTTATGATTGCAACGATCTCTTGATCTTGAAGTTGGGATTTGTGCTTAATGTCGCTTTGTTGTTTATATTTTTCCTTAACTTGAAGAATCAGGTTAGTTTTTGCTGATGACGGTTTAGTCGACAAAGCTCTCCATGGCAAACAATATTCATATCTCAATGTCAATTTATGGCTGCAGAATTCAGTGTCTGCCGATGTGCAACGCAACGTTACAACCCCTTTACAGTTTTAGCTGAGCTAACAAGATACAAATTGTCATAAATCATAGCAATAACTCTTTTTGATCAATAGAACGAACTCGTTCGAATGTATTGTCTACATTTTAGGTTCTTAGAGAAGTCTGCTTGCAGATTTGAGTCTATGAATTTTTAATGAATTTCGCATGATTTAAAGATTTTAAGCCACATTCTAGCATGAATCTACTGTAATGTAATGATACTTAAACAAATAATTTACGTAGAAAATTTAACATAGAACCTGAAAGGAACTCTCAATGTTCCAAAACGTATTATAATCCTTCATCATTCATTGAATATCCATTTATTCCCTTTAAAGTACTCCGTCATGAAATATTTATTTCCGCTTCGAAAATTTTCTCCCACCGCTACACACATTGTGTCTGACCTGTTTCAACCGAAAAATAAATAAACCCCAAACTTCCTACCGTTTGCAACCTGAACTACAGGCACATAAAACTACTTTTACATCGTAAAAAAAAAGGCAGGATCGCCTAAGTAGAACGAACGTACGGCCGTCGATCGATCGAGCGATACATGCGTCTGCCATGTTTAGGCGAAAGTTGCCATCACTTTTAAGGGCGCACACACCGGCACACGGCGGTTTTGGTTTTGGGCTCCCGTTGCTTTAATTCTCCAGCGTGATAGTGTTGCAAGCAAGCTGCCTTTTTTTTTTAAACCACTCATTCGATGAGAACAATTACTTTCACTCTTGCACCGCGGGCACGTACGCGATGAGGTGCGCAGCTACCGCACAACCAGGATCCCTTATTTGGACCAGATTATTCATCAGCGTCGCGCGACCTGAAGCAGAAATGAAAGTACTTAAGCGAATGTTTGTCCGGGGGGCTTTCGTGTTTTTTTTTTTGTTTTTCTTTTTTTTTGTGCGACGGATGTTCGGCATAGTGCATCCCGTATGCAAAACCCATCACGCACGTGTTCTGGGTGCCTAAGCGGAGTGTGTCCTACTGTCGCAGTGTCATACCGGATCTAATACCTTGCGCGTTCGGTCATTGACAGAGGTGCCACTTGTTAGTACGCACAGTTATTGTAGGTCAACAATAAAGAAAAATCAATCAATCAAACCAAGCAGGATCCACGCGAGCTATCTTCTTCTCTAGTTCAGACAATCGAACTATTTGCAGTGTTTCTGTAGCCCAAAATCCGTACGACTCTCATCGACCGTCCGTTGGATAAAAGGGATAGGGAACGCAAGCTCTTAACCATCCATTTGCCTAACCAATTCCGACGGTTGTAATGAAGATGAATGCAGTAATTAAGACACTCGGCTGTTGTGGCAGGCAGACGATTAGTGATTAATTGAAATGGGCGCCCTTCGGCTAAGGGCCTCCGCACACAGCGCATGCTCGTTTGGCTTTCTAATTTCGGTTCGGTTGGTTTTGCATAAACATTGGTAGCGTAACAGTAATGATTTCGAAATGCCTCAACGATTGTTTTATACCGCGGCGGTGATTATATTTTATTACTACAGTGGCAGGATAATTTCGATTGTTTCAACATGCGAGCGTTCGGGTGTTCTCAAGGCTTCTTTTGCGGGAGAGGGTATCCATTGCAAGTTCTACAAACTCTGTGGTACAGTTGTCCATAAAACTTGTAATTTTATTACCAGCGAGTGTTTATACTTTTTGTTTTTAATCTTTGTTTTATGCTTATTTGCCATTTAATTATTTACTACTTTATCCTGGTGCAGAGAACACTACGTGTAGGCTGATGCAGTAATCGTTCGAAGCCAGACATGCAACGATCCATAAATCACTGTCATGTACACCATTTTTGCTAGTTCGCCAGCAATACATTCCTTGTAGTTCGTTCGCTACCTTGCTGCAGGAAGGAATCTGACGTTCTCTAGAACATGTACATGATCGTCCAAAACTCGTGACACGTTCAATTTGAGAAATACACTTTGTTATTAAAAAACATTTTGCATGACAACACGCTTCAGTGGCTTCCTTCTTTAATGATCCAGTAATCGAATAGAAGGGAAACAATTTTAAACTTGCATCTGTCGAGTGTAAAGGCTGATGTGTTTCGTCGGTTAGCTCGTGTGTGAACTAATAGTAGAACAACAAAAATGAAATGTTTCGGGGCCAACTCATCATGCTTGAGCCTAATATCTGTGTCGAGTTACGAGTGGATAATTAGTTTAAAAAAAGGTTCGTTACTAGCACATTCGTTGAAGTCATTTGTTAGCCAACGGTTGCACGCGTAAGAGAAATGTTGCTGCTCCAGGATCATTACCAACATCACCAGGAATGGGAAAGTATGCTTGCTTGGAAATGTTTCTATGATGTTGTAATGTTTACCAATATATTTCCTTCTGTATGTGTGTAATTGTTCAGCAACAGGTGAAGCTTGCAGTCGCTCTAAACGATAGGTAATTTTTGGCCTATTGTCGGGCATTATGTGGACTCATTGCTTTGGTGTTCTCCCCGACCAGTATCCCAGGAATCTTGAACACACTCTATGATGTAATGTGCGCTAAACCCGAATCCCATGTCGGTAACTGTTGGCGTTGATTGGATAAGCGGTAAGGATGGAAAGCGATTGGCAAAATGTGTCCAAAAATGTCCAAACCATGCCGTTCGGTGCCAATGGTCGGTAAAAAGAAAGCGTTACTTATTGTGTGGTGTCATAATTTGAATATGCGCAAAAAAAACACACACTACCGCATCGAGTCCATTACCGGGCCAACTCGTCGGTTTTACCGAAACCGATAGACACACAGCGCACATGCCCGCCGGCCAGGTTACTTGCGGCCGTTTGCAATTGCAATTTTGCCACTCGCCTTGTCGCTTCAGCGCTGTATTGCAAATGCTGGGTGCTTATGGGTGGTAATTAAATGAACGAAAAATTGCAAACATGTTTTCACCATGTTGGGTGCTTATCGACCATATATGAGGTGTGTGTTTGATACATTTTTTACCGTTTTGTTGCTGTTTGCTTTTGTTTGCTTGCAACTAATAACATGGTAGAGAAGAAGGTAAGCAACAATGTTGCTAAATGTGCAATTGAAATCGTTTTTTGTCTTTTTGGTCTTTCAGTTTTCAACTTTGTTTTTCATTTGATCTATTTCTTTGAAGAATTTGCATCCATTTAGAGTGCTCAAACCGATCGTTTAGTTCTTACAAAACGTTGATGGAGTTCTGTTTAGGTTGTATGTTTCATTTGTTATTTCATGTCTTATTATTGAATTGAATTACTTCTCCTTTCTGCTCATCTATATTTTAAATATTTTAAGAGTAAATGTACCCGCATACAACATAATGCGATGGACAATGCTTTGTTTACATTTATTTTTATTCGTATTTCGTTCTTTAATTTTGCCACACAACCTGCCATCCAGCATGTTGCAATAATCAACAAACTAATTGTTGCTTCTACAAGCGATCTTGAATGATGGTTGGTTTTATATGAGAAATATATAAGAAAACGGCATTCACTGTCTTTGAATGGACCACAATCAACGACATTTGTTTGCAATGGAGTTAGATTTTATTTATGTGGCACTAAATCTGTCCATTTTGCAAACCCTCACCGAGTGCAACCTCGCTGCATCATCTTCGGATCGCACCGAGAATCATCGAATGCAATCACCTTCAACCCGTCGTGGATCGCATGCACTGACGACGAGGGAGGCACATCAATCGACAGCGTTTAAAGCACCTTCTTCGCAAAGGCATATCGTACCTAGGTGAGTCTAATCGGATCAGCGCCACAGCGGCCAAGAGGATCAGTTAAACGAACTTTCCATCCAAGTGGCCATGATGACAATGCAGACTGGCAATATGCACTGACGAATAATTGCATTCACTGGAGTGAAGATTGGATGCTTCTTTCCCTCCCCACAATCCTTCCCAGGGGGTAGTAAAATCAAGCTAAACCACAAACGAACCACCGATGCAAATGCACACAAACGCTGGGCGTGCGTTTGGTGCATCCTTCAGTACGGATCGGTGCAAAAAAGTAAGATGTGATCTTGGCAGAGAGTGGAAAAACTAACCATCAATCACCTAGCATCGAAACATCGGGAGGAAAACGATGATGATGACCTCTAGCGGTTTAGTAGATAGGAACGTGTTTTTTTCTTCGAACCACTCTTCTGCTGGTTGCATCCGGTTTTTATGTGTTGCTTTTTCTTGGATCTCAATGTTAATATGGAGGGAAAAAAAACAAACCAGCCAAGTTTCGTACTAGTCGATCGTTTTTCAAACGTGGAAGTGATGAATGGTTCGTTTTCCTTTGCGACGGTTCCGTCGGTACCGGGCAAAAGAAATGGCACCGAATATGCCTAACATGACGTCAACAGCCGTTTGGCCTTTGGCGGCATATGTTTGACTATGCTTACACACTGACACGAGCCACAAGGTGTGTGTATGTTTCCTTTTTATCACCCCCCTCGTACGGTGAGTGTTGTGTGCAGTTGCAAGTGCAAATTGTGTTGATGCAGGGGTGCACATTATGGTTGGTTCTTTAAGTGTGTTTGCATTTTAGAAAGTGTAACTAAAAGCCATTGTCATTTGTGTACCATATTGAAATATTATGGCTTTTTTTTTAGTAATTCCATGCATAAAAGTTAGGAAAACAAACTGTTCGATCAAAATCTGTATGTTGTCAAAGTTATAATCCACACAATACGTCATATCTGTTGTGTTTACTTTTGGCCTCCTCTTGGTAGCGCAGCAGTAATGCCGGTGCCTGTTTCGCTTTCGAGCTGACATCGGCACGCCTTACCATAAATTTTAAACGCAGCAATTAATTAAGGTAATAATTAATTTAACTAATCTTTTCGAGAGCCATTTCGAGATTCTTTCCGTTTCACTCGCGCATTTGCTTCTGCGTTTCATCTTCCACCGTAGCGCGTAAGCCCGGGCAGGTTCGGTAAACTTTTACTTTCTCTAAATACAAAATAGCCTGCGGACGTTTTTGGGGTTTGGAGAATCGGTCTCCTAGCCTGCAGCTGTTTACCATCGCTGAGGTTCCTGTTCCTCCGAAAACACCTGCCCCGGTGCGAACAGTCAAACGAGTTTTATCTCGTATCTTCTTCACGGGGTGTTTGATTTTGTTTTTCCCATTCTGCGTGCGACTGTCATATAGCCGATGGATATAAATTTGGCCATAATTAGGCGATATATGTTTGCTTAACAAGATAAAGCTTTTAAGGCGTACAGAAGTGCGTTGTATTAATAGTTGAAGAAAATGTTATGTTACTTGAATTAATGTTAACGACAAATGATAAATCCGTAAATGAAGTAGCCAACGGGTAGTGCCTTACCTGAAAATAGAAAAAAGATACAGGAGGTTAATATTATTAAACAAAACAATTGCATATATGTTCTTAAAAAAAAAGAAATTCTCTAACGATGGGTTCGTCGCTTGATTTTTGCTTAAGTCTTTCGTAACAATTCGTCTAACATTAGCGATGACCTCTTGAGGCAATCGATAGGTTTAACGTGAAACATAATTTGTGCCTCATTTTTTTCGTACAACGAAACGGAACGCGCTATGCGCCGAGAGTGTGCCGTAGCCTCTTTTAATTCAATTTGTCATTCATGGCATCATTTACGTTGACAAACGACTAGATATTGCGCGCTTCGCGCATTGGTACCGGTACGCACACAAACACACAGCATGGCGCTAAACGGGGACATGCTGTTTGGTGATGATTTAATATCACCTGCATAAATCTTTATGCTTTTTTGCTGTATATTTTCTCCCATTTTTTACCCCTACAAGTTGTTGTGTATGTTTTCTTGGATGAGCGAAAGAGAAGTGAGCTACTATCTAAGCTTTTGCTCGTAAGCGAAGCAGTGATCGGTCGACGAAATTGCACGCTAACGCGTGTTTTACGATGCCATACATTTTTTTCACACCCCTCAAGCGAACGAACGATCGTACTAAAGCGCAGAAGGGTCAAAAATAATCCCACTAACATAGTTTGGCGCGTAGCTGGCCGTCAGCGGGTGTGCAGCACCGCTGGTTATAAAATCGGAAAAATTGATTAAATTATGCCACTGGCACGCTTAAATTCGCCACGATCTCACAACGCAGCCAGTCAAGAGCAAGGCCCATCCGATAGCGATATTGGGACGGATCAATTTCAATCCACTTGTTTACGCATAAGTGCTATAAAAGTACCAGGTAACACTGTGCGTAATATTTGCACGGACAGTCTCATCTAGTGTCCTCAAGTCAACCCAGTGTGGGGACATTTTTACACCTGACAGAAGGAAACGCATGTCACAAAACACACACACATTAAAAGGACGGTTAGAACACCACGTAATAAAAAGGGATTCAATACCGAGAAATATAATATCCAAATTCAACGACAAATTTCCGGTTTTCACCTATAATAGTGATCGAAAAACCACAGATCCGAATTTACATTAACATTTGGTCCTTCGAACCGGATCTGTGGATAAACCCAAATCGGAAGTTNATTCCATCGGACACAAACGACTTAGATGTGTTAACCCCAGGTCACTTTCTTACAGGGTCAAACTATCAAATGGTTCCTGAAGTGAAGTTAACGGACATCCCTGACAACCGACTGGTACATTGGCACCGTACCCAGAAACTGTTGCAAGGTATTTGGGCTCGCTGGTATCCCGAATACTTGCAGCAATTGCAAGCTCGAGCTACTAAATACTGCAAACCTCCAGTTACGATCGACGTTGGTCGTGTGGTCATCCTGAAAGAAGACAATGTACCCCCAGCTCAGTGGCCACTAGCAAGGATCACCGCCATCCATCCAGGAAGAGATCAAGTCGTACGGGTAGTTACATTGAAAACTCCCGATCACAAGCTGATTACCCGACCAATAGTGAAAATAGCTCTACTTCCGCTGAACGATGAAGTTTAGAAATAACGTGTTATTTCAAGGTAGCCGGGAAATGTTTACGCATAAGTGCTATAAAAGTACCAGGTAACACTGTGCGTAATATTTGCACGGACAGTCTCATCTAGTGTCCTCAAGTCAACCCAGTGTGGGGACATTTTTACACCTGACAGAAGGAAACGCATGTCACAAAACACACACACATTAAAAGGACGGTTAGAACACCACGTAATAAAAAGGGATTCAATACCGAGAAATATAATATCCAAATTCAACGACAAATTTCCGGTTTTCACCTATAATAGTGATCGAAAAACCACAGATCCGAATTTACATTAACACCACTTATGAACACCCAAAACACCCATCTTTTCACGCCTTGGCGTGGTGGATTTTCCCCTCTATTCAGGCGTAGACGCTCGGTTGGGGCAAGCTCGTAGTTCTGGTGGCCGGTCCATCTTTGCGTCGCTCTTCTTTTATCTTTCCATTTCGTCTGCCCGCTTACAAACCGAACGCTTCGCAAACGGTGTGCGTGTTTGCGTGCTCATCGATGCCGTAATTGCTGCCTATTGCCGCCTGCTTGCCTGCCTGCATGGTGGCTATTAATTTCATCATGTTTTCGGGTACAAGATCACGCAGCCGAATGCTCGCGTAAGCGCGAACGTGTCTGCATTTCCTTGCCTCGTGAAGATGCGATTGGGCCGTGTTTTAATCGAGAGAAAGAGGCGAGAGAAACATTTCAGCAGCAGCTGGACGGGTGCGGAAGATGCCAACGAAAAAAGTGTGTCACAAGTGCTGTAAAGCTTAACATTCCGCTGGAAGTGATACTAGACTGGTGGCTGGGGAAATGGTAGAAACCGATACGCGAGAGCAGTAAGATAAATCCGTCCCGATCCTCGACTCTCGCGACATACGACCGGTTCGCTTGCCGATCCCGATGAAAATCCTTTGCCGAAAAAGGAAAAAAAAACACAAAGAGCGGTGAAAAATGAGGATCGCAACGCGGGAGGATAATAATTTATCGCACTTTATTACTTCACACCGTATACTACCTGTACCGTTCGATTGGATCCCGTGCCGTCCCGTGCGTTTAAATCCCTTGGCGATGGGACTGTTGGGAGGCTTGTACCGGAGCATCCCTAATCAGTGGACGCGAGTGGTGTTATGTTGTTTTGGGCAGAGAAGCTGCGCTGGAATTTATCACCATTTGTCCATTCGCGTTGGATGGCAAACCGTCTCAAGTGTCGCCCGGTTGAATGCGTTCAGCAAAGACGATTGTGAAACAAGGTTTATGTATTATTTGAAAATATGCAATAATGTTCACGAAAAGGGAAAAGGGTCTCAAATAGGTGGAATTTATTAAAACAGTTTGTTTAACAGGAAACAGGGAGTTCGAAATTGTGGAAGGAAAAAGTCAAAGCAAAAAGGAAGTTTGATCTATTATTATCAAATTGTGTTTCAACGCAACGTTATACAACATACAGGAAAAGCTGATGTAAACAACGCACACGTTTGAATACATGCCTGTTCGGGCGCATTACACCACGCGGGAATGCATGCCCACAACGAAACGTCACTTGATAATCCACAAAAGCAGATAACATGAGGAAATAAATTCCAAACAACAACCACTAGCACCGCACAAATGCAACCACCAAGCACCGAGGAGACCACTCGATCGGTGGCGCCAATTCTCATCGAACTCCTGCTATGCGAACTAAATCGACTTTTAATCGATCACACACGCTACCCACTCACGTACACCTCGGACAGCACTGGGACAGGTGGCTCCCGAAGCGCTATTAAAAGTTGATGAGTTGATCCCGTTCCGCCCCGTACACAAGTAATCTGATGCGAGGTCCTTCTTACGGTCTTAAGAAAATGATCCACAATCCACCTTGCTTGCTTATCGAGACCGACGCCGGGCCGTGCTTCGCGTGTTGTGGTGTCGGGGTGTTGAAGAGATCATTTGATTCAATGATTTGCTTTTAATGAACCATTAAAAAGGAAGCTGCACGGGGTCAGGGCGTTCGTGCAGTTCGCGTTCCGTTAGGCTCGAGTGGAGAAAACACTTTCCCTGCTAGTAGTAACGGCACAACACACCGCCGAACACGGAAGGCTTGTTTTTTTTTTTTTTTTTTTTTTTTTTATAGTAATCCTTTCTGGGGTTTAATGCATTCTGATATTTTTTTTACGGTTTGTCATACACATTTTCTTATTTATTATTTCAATTTTGTCAACATTTATTTCAAAAACGTGTTATTTATTTTAATTTGTAATTTTAATTTTTATTAAAACCTTGAAGAAGCCAATTTAATTATAATTTAGAAAATTACATATTAGAATGAATCTGATCTCGTTTTAAATGTTGATGTTGGAAAACAAACACTAAAACATAAATAAGAAAACTATTGTAAAAAAATATTTCACTAACTATACTTTACTAGTGTTGATGCACTTATACTGAGAACACAAATGGAAAATCTGGATATACGATCTTCTTTTTCATTTATGTCAAGCTTAAGCATCATCAGCAATTTGTTTGTTTTAAAAGTGCATGACATAGCTGCTGGAAGATTATGTTAATAATATTACAGAAAAAAAGACATCAGTTTAAAATTTCGGTTTGGATGTTCTCAATATCTTCCATCAATGTTTGGAGTGTGAAGAGTGTCCATACGATACTTGTATCAAAGATCTGCATATAACGCAACAAGAGTCATCATTCAGCCAAGATATTCATAAAATGTTCTGTATTGTTGTATTTTCCTCTCAAGACCAGAGGAATATAAGGTAAGGTAAAGTCAGGTAAGCCTCTTAGGCGTGCCTTAGAATAAGAATGTAGAAAATCGTATTAAGTTTTGGGATGTTTGCATTACTTAGAAAGGTGTCCATTGTGAAGAAAAAGATATAGATATAAGTATTGAAGTATGGGAAATGTTATTTTATATTGCTCATTCGCATCAAACACGATCAGATACTCAGAAATTCTTCTGACTCTAGAATGTACGCAAAGCGTTGCTTCGTACAATTGTTAAATAAAATGCGGTAAATAAGTGATCAACTTCCATGGTGGTCCTAATGGGTAAAACAAAACAAAAAACGCAACCTAAATAAAGCAATAAACAGTTAGCAGACGCGCTTGAGTAAACTCTCCGGTCGCATTCTATCCGATCGCCTTTTGTGCGCGTAACGAGCCAACTACCACAGCACTAGAACGAACCCCTTCATCAAGGTCGGCTACATTCACCTGTTCTAATGGCGATGCGTCACAACGACGCAAAAAGGGAGCCTTAGGGTTTATTCGAACGGTCTTCCGCACTGAACCCACCAACCGATCACGCTCAGCTGGTTGCGATCGCGTTAATCGATCCGAACGGGCTGCNGCACTGGGACAGGTGGCTCCCGAAGCGCTATTAAAAGTTGATGAGTTGATCCCGTTCCGCCCCGTACACAAGTAATCTGATGCGAGGTCCTTCTTACGGTCTTAAGAAAATGATCCACAATCCACCTTGCTTGCTTATCGAGACCGACGCCGGGCCGTGCTTCGCGTGTTGTGGTGTCGGGGTGTTGAAGAGATCATTTGATTCAATGATTTGCTTTTAATGAACCATTAAAAAGGAAGCTGCACGGGGTCAGGGCGTTCGTGCAGTTCGCGTTCCGTTAGGCTCGAGTGGAGAAAACACTTTCCCTGCCAGTAGTAACGGCACAACACACCGCCGAACACGGAAGGCTTGTGATGTGGATTGACTGGTGTTCCCATAGTACGGTGGCTTTTTGTCACAATTCCTTTGCGGATCTATGTGGTCAGTTTTCCAGATATAGTGACCCTTTCTGGGGTTTAATGCATTTTGTTCTTTATTTTACAGATTATCACACAATTTTTTTAATTTCTTGTTTGAATTTTGTCAACATTTATCTCAAAAACGTGTTATTTATGTAAATTTGTAATTTTAATTTTTATTAAAACCTTGAAGAAGCCAATTTAATTATAATTTAGAAAATAACATAATAGAATGAATCTGGTCTCGTTTTAAATGTTGATGTTGCAAAACAAACCCTAAAACATAAATAAGAAAACTATTGTAAAAAAATATATCACTAACTATACTTTACTAGTGTTGATCAACTTATACTGAGAAAATGGAAAATCTGGATATACGATCTTCCTTTTCATTTATGTCAAGCTTAAGCATCATCAGCAATTTGTTTGTTTTAAAAGTACATGACATAGCTGCTGGAAGATGATGATAATAATATTACAGAAAAAAAGACATCAGTTTAAAATTTCGGTTTGGATGTTCTCAACATCTTCCATCAATGTTTGGAGTGTGAAGAGTGTCCATACGATACTTGTATCAATGATCTGCATATAACGCAGCTAGAGTCATCATTCAGCCAAGATATTCATAAAATGTTCTGTATTGTCGTATTTTCCTCCCAAGACCAGAAGAATATCAGGTGAGCCTCTTAGGCGTGCCTTAGAATAAGAATGTAGAAAATCGTATTAAGTTTTGGGATGTTTGCATTAGTTAGAAAGGTGCCCATTGTGAAGAAAAAGATATAAATATAAGTATTGAAGTATGGAAAATGTTATTTTATATTGCTCATTCGCATCAAACACGATCAGATACTCAGAAATTCTTCTGACTCTAGAATGTACGCAAAGCGTTGCTTCGTACAATTGTTAAATAAAATGCGGTAAATAAGTGATCAACTTCCATGGTGGTCCTAATGGGTCAAACAAAACAAAAAACGCAACCTAAATAAAGCAATAAACAGTTAGCAGACGCGCTTGAGTAAACTCTCCGGTCGCATTCTATCCGATCGCCTTTTGTGCGCGTAACGAGCCAACTACCACAGCACTAGAACGAACCCCTTCATCAAGGTCGGCTACATTCACCTGTTCTAATGGCGATGCGTCACAACGACGCAAAAAGGGAGCCTTAGGGTTTATTCGAACGGTCTTCCGCACTGAACCCACCAACCGATCACGCTCAGCTGGTTGCGATCGCGTTAATCGATCCGAACGGGCTGCGGAGTTCGGCCAACCATTCGACCGGTCCATCACAGGACTATCCTTTCGCCTTTTTATGATGCTTCATTTCGCACTTGAGTGAATTTTTGGCGTGTGTGTGTGCTAAAAGCATTGGCCGAAGCTACAAGATGAGTGAGAATTTAAAATGTTCTTTTGAGTGGAATTTATTTCAGCCGTCCTTGAGGAGGTCGTAATAAGGAGAGTCGTGTGTGTTGTGTGAAACTCATGACCGCGTAGCACGTCATCGAGTGGTCGGGTTTTGTATTATTCTCGTGGAAAGTCCACCCGTAATTGCTGACTTTAACGCGTTCCACGGCGTGTGGAGCCGTTCTGTTCTCAGCCTGGTAAGCTGAGAGCTGAGTGGGATGAACGAGCCTGTCAGCTCGTATAACCCGCCTGACTCGCCTGGGACGTTTTTGAGGTTAGGTTTTGAGGGATTGAATTGCATTCGTTGCATCACCTACGCCGGATGGTTGCTTGGTGCTTTTTTTTTTGCACCAAGTTCTGTGCAACTAGAGCAGTGTAACGCGAGCAATGGGCTGGAGCAGGTTCTATAATATTTACATAACGAACTCACCAAACACTTGACATCGTTTCGGCATCGTTATTGCGGCAAACCAACTAGCCAACCACTTCATTAGATCATTCTTTCACTCCGATGCTTTGTTTAGTGCATCGAGCGAACGGGAACCAAAACGCGGGCGTCCGCCCATCACCATGTTCTGCGAGTACAAATTTAATCCATTATTTCCCGAAGGTAAATGGCTTGTTCCAGTTTTTTTTTTATTATCTTCTTTGTCCACGATACCATCGGGAGTGGGTATTAGTCTTCGCCGGCTAACTTAAGCATGATTTATGGGGCAGAAAGAAAGTGCGGTTGAAAGCGGGAGACGGACTTATATTTATCGATTTATGCTAATTTATGACTTATGCTGACAGTGGAAATTTTATGATCTGCTTGGAGCGAATTGGATGGAAGCATTAAAAGAAAAACTGCACACTTTTTTATTATTATTGTATGATTGGGCAGTGTAAATGTTTCGCATTCAATTACAAACCTTCCATATTGTAATTGAAATGGCAACATTCAACTTATTCTACAAGCTTCTGAAATTTGAAAGATTTACTGTGTTTATCTTTAGACAAACAAGGTGTCTATAATAAGAAAAAGACAAGCGAATTGCTTTCTAATTTCTATTAATACGCCACTAATTAATCTCCGCATACTCGGTGTTGTGCTACCACTAATGCTTAATTATAGACCATAAAATTTGATCAATTGGGCTGCAATACTTCAAGCTATCAACAATCAATCGAATGTAATGGCTCACACACAAGCACACACCTCACTCATGTGGAAGACATTCTACAATTTATTGCTGAATTCGTACCGTAGCAACGCTCTATGCGACCTAAAACCATACGAGCCCTTTCACAACATCCTAACACCCTAGAGTGTGACTCGGTTTAGGTTGATTAGAAATTCACAATTATTTCGCTAGGTTTAATTGTGCCGCACGGCGAATGTGGCGGAAGCATCAAGCGCCGTCCCGATACGGTAAAACAAAAACATAAACAACCCCCTTCTCTCACTCTCTCTCTCTCCCTCTGATTCTCCACCCGTTCAACCTCCTTTTCAATCGGCCGTCAACCGCGGAAAGCGGAATAAAATACCTCAGCGAATATCGCACGCCCCACAACAAGCGCCCGGTGTGTGTGTGTAAATGGTGCACTGTACTGCTGTTGTGCGGTTCGGGCCGTTGTTGTGTGTACTACCGTGTGTACGTAAATATGGTGCTGTTTGTTTGTCGCTCTGTGCGCGAACCGCAACCGAATCGACTACCGCAATCGATAAACCGACAATAGGTTCGTGTGTTTAGGAGGGTTGTCGCACTTGCCTGCGGTTTGCCGCGAAGCTAATCGAGCAACTCACACCTTCTGCTGCGAGACTGCGACGGTCTTCGACACCTTTGGCGGGGCAGGAACATACCAAACCACCCTGTTTTTGCGTGCTCTGACCCTGGTTAAGGTTATGCTGATCGTGGCAGGTTGTACGTTGCTGCTACTGCTGCAGTACTCCAAATAGTAGAGGTGTGGCACCGTCTAATGGCGAACGGTTTTGAAGGCGGGCGGGCCAAATATCGCGTACAGGTGATGACGGCACGATTGGGTTAGCAAAATTGAACCCACTACCGACGAGTCTTGCTGTTCATCGCATTTCATGCCGTTTGACACACCTTGTCTGTGGGCTACCAACGTCCCGGGCAGTTTCGTGTGAACCGACCGATCACCGGGCGATAGTGATCGTGCAATTTCGACCAGGTTAATTTGCCACCGGTTTGCCGAATGGTGATCAATTGGACGGCTGAAACAATTGGTACTCGTTGTTTGGCAGCAGCCAGGCACAGAGAGCTTCTTACTCTGGATTTCGCAAACAGGGGACCAGTGTACAAACCTTTCCCACATATCGCCCCAGCAGTACGATACGTACTTATTGGGTTCACACGTACAATCGTTCAACCGGTATACAAAACCACCGAAAGACATCTTGCCAGATTTTGCTGCTATTGCGCAACTGAGCACCCTTTGCCATGCCACGGTAAACCATACGGTGGTTTGAACCATGCGGTTAGATAATTTGCTATCTGGACGTGGATGATCGCATCTACCTGTAGACCGGATTCCTACCGATAATTGTCAAACGTGGGGGTGGCCCCAAAAAGGCAGCAAAATTCCATTCGCCTCGAAGGGTTCGTCGCCTGTCGGGACGCGGCAGTCACTAATTGATGTCACACAGGTAAAATTGATCTGTGTGTGCGTGTGCACCGTACCGTTCACTATCGCGTTTAACAATTTGCCACCATTGCACAATACTCTGTGCGATATCATCTTCACGGTTCAAACGCTGTCTAATGATCGATCGGTCCCCTGTTCGATTCCCGATTGCCGATTGGCGATGTCTCCGATTTGGGGTCGGTTTTGCATATTACATTACCACCGTGCAGCCGCACAGGTTTTCAGCTTAAAACATATGTGAAATCATATTTTTTTATTACTACAACATCAACCAAACCAAAAAAAGCACGCTTAAACGCTTGATTTGACCCCATTTTGCGTGAAGAATGCTATATCTTTTCTTTTTTCTCGGTAGTGAAACAGCCGCTTTTCTTTAAGCTACCGGCGTGAAGCGAAATTGGGCCTAGAGGGCTTCGATTTTATTGCAATCCGATGCGCAGTTTTAATGAGACGGCCCGACCGAGGTTCGCAAACGGGCTGGCGCACACTCTGGCTTACAGCAGCCATAAAATGTGTTATGTGCGTAAAGAAAGTGATGATCTTCGGGTGCTACGGGTTTGATCGTGTAATAATCCGTTCCAGGCATAAAATGGTAAGCTCTTTTAAAGCTATTAGATACAGATTTTAGTGGCTCGTCTGTCACTGTTTAAGCTTATGTTGAAAAAGATGTTTCGCAAAAGCCAACAAGGACAACCACGAAAGGGTGGGCTACGAATCCAACTATCGCCCCCAAAACCACACTAACATGAACTTTAATGCTTGCACGGTTAGATTCTGTAATCTCCGCCCTCTAATATTTCATCGCGGGTGTCTTTTGCTTCGTGGTTAAGTACTTTCTGTAAACGCTAAGCACTTGCTAATGTGTCAAATAATGCTCGACGACTACATTTTAAAGCCGTAAGCGTAAGCGTTTGCCGATCCATAATGCGGAGGCGCCACAACGTCGCTAATCGCGCTTGAACCCTGCCGGCGGCACCTAGTTTCGTGACTCGGTGGGTTAAAGCCACCCAGTGCCTTCGTTTACGGTCGTGTGTTGTGTCGTGACAAAGAGGTTTTTGCCGCTCTCTATCCCTTGCAGCTTGATCTTCACTCGGTGCTCCACATGTTTTACATCTTTTCACGCCGAAGATCGCCCGCTGCTTGGAACACAACACGAGCGAGCGAAAGGCGGCGAAAGATACGCCTTTCGTCACCGGGCAAAATTTAAGCACACTTGGGGCGAGCAGCAACTTAAAGTTTGCATACGCTAGACGATCAGCATGGAACCTGGCAAAAAATCGATAATAAAGGCATTTCTTTCGACGCAGCATTATTGTGACACGGTTTGCTGCGGAATGGTTTCATTAGGGATTGCGTTAAATATCCGATTATTACTCAATTCAAAGCTTGTTTCGTTTGTCAGGATGGCCATAAAAAGAGGCAACCAAATCCATTGTTGATATAATTTAAAACAGTGTTGCAAAATAACTACAAAATGGTTTTGGTGTAGAATATGTAAAACAATATGATAATAGTGTTGATATTTGAATGTATTATTTCTCCTATCAAACTGTAACAACATTTACAGCAACATCCCCGAGACTCAAAATCCCCCGAGACCCCAAATGACACACCTTGGCGATAAAAAACGTTCACAAAACGTGACAAAAAAAAACAAAAACAAAAAGCGATTTTCGAAGGCTCACCGGTATTTTGTGCCCGGTCCGAGCCAGATTTGGAACGATCCCAAATTTTTCCCTCCAATCGTACAATCCTTGACATCGGTCGAATTGTTGTGTTTTTTTTTTTTGTTTTGTTTTCTTTCGCGTCGAGACACAACAATTCAGTGCAAGGCCAATCGCCGTCATTAGCAGATGTTGTTGCTGTAGAAGATTAGATTATTGACTCTTTTTTTTTTTGGTTTGGTTTGATTCTTCACCCGGTAGTCCCCAACTGCTAGTCACCCCGGGGCAGCACGCATCGCTGAAAGTTTGGACACGTCAAACGTTCGATTGCAACGTCCGATACGGTTCGACAGGTAATGGACATTCCATTAGTACTGCTTGTGCTACCGAAAGTGCTCGTGGATTGATTCTTTGTGCACGAGACTGCTTCCTGCTTCGATCAACCTGTGTGTGTGCCACGATCCGTGTGATCTTGTCGCCGGACAAGGCGTGAAGTAGTTGTGCCCGATCGTACGATAAACAACGATACCGTACGTCGATAGTGGGCAATTTGTTTAATTACTTTTCTATGCTAATCCGTGCGGGGTGGAATATACAGTTGATACGTTCGATACCCTGACTGTGGCCGTAGACAGCGTTAATTTTATTGAGGACAACCTTTTTTATAATTACGTGTAGGTCTGACAAGCTGACTGGAGACCGTTCAGGAAATTCACAATAAAGGCTTTAAACGAAACGTTTGGCTATGTGAATGCCATCATCAGTAAGGTTGCTTTACGTCGTTTAGAGTGCTGTGTCGAGTGCTTGAAAGTTGTCACGATGGGTTAATGACAGTATGTGTGAGCACTCCTTCAGAACAACACTCCAACAAACGGGCGCATCTTCGCAGCTCATCAAGCACACGCTGTGTGCGTGTTCGCCGCCGGAGTGAAATTGAAAGTAAGTGCGTATTCAGGTCTGAAGCGCTTAGCATGAGCTTGAAAGAAATTCAAGCCAAAAAGGGAAACGAGCGTTCAGAAGTCAAGAGCACATCGTCGCCGACAGCTAAGATGAGGTAAACTGGACGTCGGTGGCATAAAACTTCCTAGTAGCGGAGAGTGCGAGTTGCACAGAAGTGCAAAATGTTGCTGGCATTGAGTAGCAGCAGTTTCTTTGGCGGTGTACGAAGCTCCTTGAACTAGTTAATGAGGCTGGTATAGGCTTTTTGCATGATATTTTGTCTGTTTATGGAGAAACAATGCAGTATTCAAGGAGAACTGGAATCTATTTATTTCGTAGCTGTTACGTTGGGTTACGCACGTTCACATGTTTGGAGATATTGGAAGTTATTGAGCACTGTCGTCTATGCTACAGTGCCGAAATGCCCTTTTTAATCTAATTGGCAGTGGTACGCTTCCTTTGCATTACGAATCATTTCTAACGACAAATGCTCTCACCAATGCTTTTTTGATGTTGGTTATATTCACGGGAAATGGTCACAAAGCTTTAACTGCTCAATGGATGTTTGTTATCATTCCAACAAAAGGGCGCCCTCTTTTTTTCCCTTCACTCACTTTGTGTGGAGAGCAAGACTCATTTAATTCAATCGCAACCGCAAAATCTCACCCCGATCGCATAACGAACCGGATGTAAGCGGCCAATTAAACAGGGCAATTTAGGCAAAAGGAGTGGCAGTTGGCTTGCTATCAACACCACAACAATGTCCGCTCCACGGCAAGAAGCCCACAAACTCCCACAAAACGGTGCACACGCTTGATTCGTCTACCGGTGTCGTGTATTGTCGTCCTGCACGGGAATAGCTCTTCTCGCCATTTCATCGCGGCTATCCTTTCGAAAGAAAAAGGGGGTGATCTTGGCTTTCACCTGCCAAGCTCGTTGTCCGGGGGGAGGAGGGAGTTCAAACGCGCGGACAAAGCCAACCATACAACGGGTGGAGTACGGTACGGTCAATTATGAAAAGTGTATCACTCAATCAAATCACCGCCAACGGATTCGCTGTGCCATTTTTCTAGTGGGCTCGAACCCACCAGCCACCCGACCCCCGTATATGCACAATGTTGCACCACAGAATCGTGCAGGTGGCGCACGTGAGCGAGGCGCAGAAAAGAAAGCACACCGTTCGTGACACAAAAGCACACCACCACGCGGTCACTCAATCATCTTTTTGCTGTCTTTTGCCGAGCCGAGCCTGGAGCATTCGGACGAGGGTTTTTAACGTGGATTGATATCAATCCTCGGTCGGTCGGAGAACCACGGCATCAAATGCCAATTTCTCAGCGTCATCTTGTTGTTTGCTGGTCTGGGAAGCCGTACCGTAGCTTTTGCCAGCTTTCTTCCACCGCGGACTAGGCGGTGGCGGTTTTGCGCACTACAATCTCCCGGCCGTGCCGTTTGCCACATTCTCATCCGGTGGTCACTTTCGCTGGCGTCCCTGCGGTATCATTGGGGCGTGTTGATTAGCATTGAAAGAAATTGCACCGTCTTGCTCAATGTGTCCCAGAAGGGCACGGCGAACGCCTCTCGCTCTACGGGTAAGGGCTTCCGGATGCTTACGGAAGCGCACGGACGCTTTTGGTGAACTTTTCAGGATGCATAATCGGAGCCATTTGAATGTCTAAATGACCTTCATCCAGGCAGACACAATGTGGTACGGACTGATGGAGTAACTCTATTATTAATTCTTCCAACACAGTTACACCACGGAAAGATAAAGCGTTTCTCGAGTGGCACCCCGGGAATCGGGAATCACTAATTAAATTAGAGAAATTCCCGCCAGCTAAACCTTTTGCATCCCATGCGGTTTTTGGAGGGGTTTTCGAGCATGATCCGATCCATCCGGTGATAAAGGTGTCCCTTTCGCCTTTAGCAAATCCTTCCTCCAAAAAAGCGGGAGAAGTTCGGTCCAGTTTTGTTGACGCGCATGTTCATCCCAGCTGTTCCCACAGTGAGTTCGCCGTAAAGATGTTGGGATGAAAAATATACCAATGTGGTATCGATACGAAACCGCTCAATCAATTAGAGGCAGTCTCCTTTGCCTTTGCTCGATCTGAATGGAACCGGTGAGGAACCTTTCACTTTCGTTAGGTTCAGGTCTGCGCTACCCGCAGCAATGGTGTCTGTGGGAGAATGCGCTCTGCCCTTTCTATCTGGGGGAGGTGTGTTTTGTGTTGTGTGGGGAGCACAAAGCAATCACAAACAGTGGAATGCAGTTCACGACGCTGGTGCGTCATATCAGCGGTCACATTGATTGGAGGCTGACCTCAAGCCGGTGCTTCATCCATACCAACGTACCCAGATCTCTACAGAAACGATCGTCTTGATCATATCTCATAATCAACCAATCTGTACGCTTGCGTAAAGTGGTTTCACGAAAAGGCTCCAAACATGTCAGGTGCATTGGAAAAGGTGCAATAATTCTAGACCATGCAACGCAATTGACACCTGAAATTATCGCGCGTTGTTAAGCTATGGTACAGCATTATAACCGCACCGTGCGCAGTGAAAGTGAAAGAAAATGCTTATCTTGCTTGCTCGTTGCTTATCGTTTTACCCTACGCAAAGTTCACATTTCCCGGTGCGAAAGGTACAGACTGCAATTAAGCGCTGGATCGAGCAAATAAAACACTAAATGTTAAAAAAGGTTATACATAAATGTACCTTTTTTTTTGTTGCTGATTATATACGTTACGCTCATTGCAAATGCTTGATTTCATCCTCTCAAATCGAATTGCATTGCAGTATGTTTTGCAAAACCAAAAAAAAAACGACATTAATTTCGAAACACAGACTCCGTACATTTCCTGTACCGCAGATACACAAACACACACGCGTACAAGATGATCTTACGTTTATGATGGTCATGTTTCGGTGTAGAGACCGTACCGGAAAACTGGTTCCTTTCCAAAACGTCGCTGGAACGTTTAAAGCGAAGGGACCCCATAGAGGGAAGCTAAAAATAAAGCTTCGACACAAACGTACGACGAAAAGCACGCAAATCAACCGGCAAAACCTTCCCACCCTGGACGGAACGAAGGCAGGAACCGCACCCGGGAGCTGGAATGGGCATCGAACGGATGAAGAAAAATGTTGCCGCGTGCGTATGTTCGGGTGGATAAATTTCGCTTTCATTCGTCCGGCTTCTGAATGCGTCTCCACAGCAAACGGTTAAGCGAGCGAGAGCAGCAGTACAGTTGCTAAGGAGCGGTAGAGCGAAAGAGTCAGACAGGCGCCAAATATTTGCGTTCATCACACAGCTACACGGTTGGTGTTGTTTGTGGTCGCGTTTTGAACGGGCACTGCCGGTCGTTATGGTGGGTGATCTTCCCAGCTGGAGAAATTCCGATACCCATCCGGGTGCCATCCGATGCCCGGAAGGTCAACGACTGGTACGACGGGTCTTCCTTCCCCCCCCCTCAACATCTAAACATTTCGAAAGTTCACCCTGAACCGAAATACGACCGTTGGATGCCCGAACTTTTCACCCTCCGGGCGATGGGGAACAGCTGTGTGCAAGGGATGCGATCAATGTTCGTACGGGAAGATATCGTCCAAAAGTGACGAATGTTTGACCGAGCAAAATATTTGCTATAAATTCAGGAAGTTTGTTGTGGTTTCTTACATGTGGATTTACCAAAAGTAAGTCAATCTTTACGGGTTCCTTTTAAATCATACACAGATCATATGTTAGGATCATGTATTTAAGTATCAAATTGCGTCAAACAAGGAAACAGTTATTACTTAGATACAAATGGTTCAACGCATGTAGAGGCAATTATTGCCAAATAACATAATTGGCTTACGAAACGAACCTAAGCATCAAAATCTACCTGCTGTAGCACCCTACAACAAGAGTGCTCCATCTAAGGGTTGTTTTTAAAATGTATACAAAAAAACAAACAAAAAAATCCTCCATACTGTACCACTTAAGTGGCTAACATAACCTCAAAAAAAAACAAAAACAAGACACATTTAAGAACGAAAAAATCCGCTCGACACGCGGCTTTATTTGACCATCAAAATGACACCGTCACAGCGGGGCAACGAATTGGTGGTTGAAACTATTACAGTTAAGGGATCACACCACTTAAAGCACTTTTAGCACGAACCGCGCACAGTTCGCCATCCGGACGGAGGTATCACTTTAACGCCGAAAAGCTGGCGAGACTTAAGCGATCGCTTAATGCAAATCGAGTAACTCCGTCTTGTGTACGTGTCCTCCGATACCTGTCCGTGGAGTCAGGTTGGCGATCATTGAGACGAACTGCAGCGAATCGGTTGGGAGAGGTTGGATTGCTTTTCTTCTTATTTCCATTTTTGTTTTAGCTTTTAGCCCATCCGCTCGTGCATTCGGAAGTGACGAACCGACCTCATGGCCAAAGATGGTCGAACGCTCAATTATTAAACTGTTACGATCGATGCGCTGACTAGTGGATTTTCGTAGCGCATAAGGACCTTCACGTAGAATGCTAGTTTCATCCGTTTGTCGGGGCATTTATGTGTGTTTGGTTCCACCGGCAGCAGCAGCAACAGGTCTTATGTCCCTGGATTTCAAACCTGACACAGCACGTTCGTCGCTTGTCTGCGAATCTTTCGATTGCTGCACGATACGGTGGTGTTTCGATCGAACGTTGCATTGAGAATTTAACTCAAAATTGTGAAGCGTACGTGAGTTGAATTCATTAAAGCAGCATAAATGTAGAGACAAACTGCAACAGCGAGAATGTTTACAATTCTCATTTTCTTTAACAAATTCCATCTGTTTTATGTACCAAAAAATAATTAAACCCCTATCCAGTGAATAGATAGGCGGACAGCGAAGAACAAAAGCCTTATGACAGCATCAGGGCACTCTCGAAATCTCGGGGCGATTGGGTAGTCATTTATTGAAAAATACAACGGTTCGCCCCACTCGCCCAAAAGAGTTTTCCTTCGGTGTGCCAGCAACAATTTCAAATTAAATTCTACTGTCACAAATGTGACGCGCTGTAAAACGAACTTTCGAAAAACTTTCCTAAAATATAGGTTCGTCAAGCAAAAGAGCACGCAAAATTGAGCCCCAGTGTGAGGTAATTCGATCGAGTTCGTTGCGTTATAACGTGTAGCGTAATAGATGGACATGGAGATAGAGACACAATGTATGCTGCAGTATAATTATAACATTATGTGCTTTTCTTGGGTTTAAATTTGTCAGAACTTCGTCACGTGCTGTGCTGACCCAGTTAAATTGTATGTTGAACTTGCCACTACTAACCCAGTAGTAACGAAAAATCGCTCCGCTACCAGTGAAATGAAGCTATCCTGGGTTGAGCTCAATTTCACGTTGCCCTCCCATAGTTTGCACCGCGCTTGGTAAAATCCGCCTTCGTGGCTGGAATTGGCAAACCGATCGCCAATACTTTCCCACGTGCCGGCGGGATGGTTACACGCTACACCAAACAATCGCCCGCAAGGAAAAATGAGAAAATTTACCACCAACCATGCGACACACCACGAAATTGGTAGCTAATGAAATGGACGTGGGAGCTAAGGTAAACATGGAATTGGAGAACTTAAAAAATTGGATACAAACATGGACACCAAACGCAAACGGTGGAATGGTCAGGCGGCAAACAAAATGTGTCGGCAAACAGTCGTTTGTTGTGCGGGTAAATAGGTGGACAACAGTTCCCCGGGTGTGTGTCGCTTTCTTTCTATTTATCTTGTCCGGTACTCTTCACTTCTCCGACTGCTTGGTGTTGATGGCACGCGATGAGCTTTCGGGACACACAATGTATTCGTTTGCGAGGTTTGCTTGATTGATTGGTCTGTTATTAGCTGTCTTTTTGCGAGTCCACTTTTTCTTATATTTTTATCCGCAAACGTTTAATGTTGCAGACGGCGTTTTTTTTGTTTGCAGATTATTATACTTATATTTTATGCAAACGACGATCCTCGATCATCGATATGTTGTGCTGTTAGTTGAGCGTTTTTTGTTTTGTAAATACTACTCTCGAATCTCATCACTATCTAAAGAGGCCAACGATGGGAAAAATCTATTCAACCTTGCGGGCAAGAAAATGACAACGGCAGGAAGAAACGGAGCACAACCCAGTGACCTCGATTCAGTTTAATCGATCGGTTGGCTCTTGATTGATTTTTGGAAAGAAAATTTCGCCCCTAACAAATGAATGGTGCTTAGCTAGAACTGACATGTCAAATGATCACGCTACAGTTACCACAAGCCAGAAGTTACAGTAAGCTTACTTGGGCCGTGCCTTAGTATTTTTCGGAGGAAAACTGCCTGATGATCCATGATCGCTTACCTGTAACAGAGAAAAGAGCGCAAAAAAAACAGATTTGTTAGAAAGTGGTAAAAAGGTGAAATTAAGCGGAAACGGTGCTGTTGAGCCCTGAAGGTAAAGGTGATTAGTATTAGGGAAAAAAAGGCAACCATCGTACAAATGATTTCCCAAAACGGTGTGAAACGGGATGGCAAAGTGCTTCCATTGCTGCGCGCGGCGTCTAGCGTAAAGATTTCACTTCATTATTTACCGTGCTGATGGTGTTGCAACACCATCAGTCACCTTGCCAGCTTCGCTCCGTTGGTAGATAATGGTCAAAATTTTGCGATTTTAATTAAGCTTCCCACTGCAGCACACAACGACCCGCCGGACGCTACGACCCATCCCGTTGGTAGGTGTCAGGTGTCATCTGCCGTGGAAATTATCTTAAATTTCCGTGGCGTGTCGAGTGGTGCTCATTGGGCTTGCTTGATGCGACAACCCCGAAGTACGTTTCTTCCGTTTGTAGAGCGCTTTATCACTAGACACACCGCCAAACGGCAAAAAAAGGTGAGTGAAGAAATGACATCGTGTTTTCTGTGTGTTTTCTAACCCTCCATGAAACGAGAAACGGGAAATCTTCAAATTGCTCCATCAACACTACACAGGAAGCAGACTCTGCCGTTGAGTAACTCTATCTATCTCTCTCGCTACTTGAAAGCGATGCGCCCGAAAACTTGGGCGGTTTGTTTGAAGAAAGGGTTTGAGAAAATTGATACCAACCCGAACTCTGATTACTTGGGGCTACATTTGGCGCCTGTACGTCTCCAGTATTTCCATTTCGCAAACGGATGTAAGTTGGAAATGAAAGCAAACCAAAACACATATTTCAAGATCGTTTTGTTTGGAGCCCAGATGTCCAAGTTATTGTCCCCACAGAGAGACCATTAGGCTTTGGGCGTTTTTGTAGGGCGTTGAAATGTGGGCTCACTTCCTGTGCGCAAGATATGGTCTGACTCCCTGAAGAAACCTGTAGAAATCAATCTCCAACACTAGAGAAATCTAGAATCTGGTGAGGTCTTTTGTGGTTGGACGTTAGAGAGTCGTGTAGGTCGAAGTAGCAAAAGGCCCTCCGTACCCCATTCTGGCTAATAGACGTGGGCAGCGTAGAATCCTGCAACAAAACGTCTCAATTTGTTTGTTGGCCAGCCGGTCGGTTTGGATTGCAGCTAATTAGAGACCCGTACTCTTTACTTGATGCACTTGCTGGATGCTGCCAGGCAATAAATGGGACGATGTTTACGCGGCACGGTTTTGGATTATCGTCTATGATTTATGACGTCCGGGTTGGCCGGGTTGGGTTTAACTCCTAGCTCGATGGCTTTTAAAGTTGTCAACTGGCTTGGTGGCAGTGGTTCGCCCTGAGCCATACACTCAACGACACCTCCGTTGGTGTGATCACGATCAGACGCGTAGGATGGATAAGCGCTAACCAAACACGCTAGGAATGCTGTCCAATTCTGCCGTCCGCGAAGGCGTTAAAGTCTGTCGAGCGTCTGGAGAATCTCTTACGTGGTCCACCACGTACAGAGTCAATAGGCAGCAGATCGCATTGCTTTGCACAAAGGCAACTCAGCCGGGTTCTTGCTTCGTTAGCCACTATTGCACCATGATGTGTATGAGCTTTGCGCTGTGCATCCAGCAACCACACTTTGCATACAATGTACAGACTTGGAAAGTGAGGTGAGTTACCGTCGTTAACGGTCTCTACAGCAAACTGAACGAAACCGATGAAATGCATCGAATGCAGCTTCCTGCATTTCGGCCCGTTCCAAATGAATTCCCGCGCCCATAGAACAACAGAATTACAGAGCACTCCGCCATGCGCAGTAGCGCGGCATTATTGCGTTTGGCGATGGACCGCTTTACGCTATCGTCTAATTGTAGGGCATGTTTTTCGATCACTATCTGCGTGATTGAATTACGCAAGGTCTAGCTTCTTGCGCGTGCGTAACCTGTTCCCTAATCTGGTACAACAGCCACGAAAACATGTACCACCCCACGGTGAGGTCAGGTCCGAAATTGGGATTGGAATTCTATTTCTTTCTACTGGTAAGCCGAATTTTTTTGGATCGACTGGCTCGTTAGCGTTGCATGGTGCCGTGTACGATCCCGACAGCATCCAACCAAATTTATCGTGCTCCATTATCACGGTCGACCGTCCCGGCACAGGAATTATCTCGTTTGCCTTACGCACCAAGTACCACTCGGGGAGGTTAGGAGTCTCTGTCGGGAGTCGGAAATCGAAGGCAGGTATGTGCTGTTTGGAGATTATTACAAATAATGATCTTTATCCATGTAGCGCACACAGAAATGAATTGGGTCAACGATAACCTTTCCGCATTCGACTTTACCCTCCCAGGCGTCAAAGGGGGAGTTTTGTTAAGACACCACGGGTAGGGGTGTGAATACGTACGTAAACGCACGTAAATAACTCGCGCAAGTGCCCCTGATTTTTTTTTGTTATTGTTGCTCTGTGTTTCTTTGCCGATGTTACTATCTTTCAACCGCGCGTCTTATGGATACCGCACGAAATTAGTTTTGCCAGCGATCTATTTTCATGCGAGTGCGTGTTTTTTTTTGTTGCTTCTATTCGTTTCTTTCTCCCTATTGTTCACGCAAAATTTCGTTTCGGATCGCATGGCTGGTGGATAGATTAAAGTTGGGGTGGGGAGAGGGACTTTTTGGCCTCGCCGTCCCATTTCCCTATATGAACCGCAAGTAAGAGGGTGCACGGCATTACTATTAGGGGGTTTCTTTTGGGGAGGTTACTACTGGTGGCCCCCGTGATCATTATTCTTACCCCGTTTTGGCTAAAAAGGCACCAACATTACGGGTTACGGGTGAAAGCCAAAGTCCAAAGAGACCTCGCCGAAAGTCGGTGTTGGTTTGGAGTAAATGTAATTAAGCTTATGCTTAACCTGTAACCGGTCTACTTATGTTTCCTCCGTGTTTTATGATGGATGAGAAGAATAATTGAAGCAGGACAACTAAACTGTTGATGATGCTAAGGTGTGTGTAGCAGATTAATCACCTTGAAAATCCATACGCTTGTGGGATAAAACCGAATCATACAATGCGCGTGTGGCTGAAACCGCGTACGAAAGCATTATTCGTGTTTGAATTGGGGGGGGGGGGGAGAATTCTCACTCAACTAAATGGGTTTATGTCGTGTAAGCACTTCATAAGGTCTCACCATATCACCAAAAACTTCGTACAGCAACATCTCACATTCCACAAGCGCCTTCTTGGGCATTGAAATACAACACCTTTCAACCCAAAAAATAGTAAACAAACGAAAAAACGAATGGCATATCAATGCGTTAGCATTTGCTCGAAGCTGCCGAATTGACAACTCCTTCTCAGCGACAGGTAGCAGAGGACAAGAATAGCACTTCTTGCGCAGACAACGCTACAAGCGTGCATTTTTTTAACGTCTTGCGTATGTACTTTTTTTGCCACTATCCACTTGCCAACTGCAGTTTTGCTGAGCTGCACGTTACACCGTTCCGAGGTGAACGACTTCAACTTCAGCACGAGTGTCACACACATATATTCCGTACCAAACTCGCCAAGAGTTTCGGCCACCTTTTTTGCCACTTCCCTAGCAGGGCCTTTTTCGGATGACCTCCGCCGAGAAGGGAGTGAGTGCTGTGAGATCGAAAAGTGAACACGAAAGTATAGCGAACCAAAACTAAATAAATGGGGAACGTTTCGTAAACTCAGCAAATGTTAAAAGTTTTGCATCCTAGAATGCTATTAGAGTGAGACCCTCCAAAGGAAGTGGTCAATGATAGAAAAATAATTCCTTCTTTTCTGTTTTTTGTTTTTATTTCCTTCTGTTTTGTTCGATGTGAATCTTTTGAAAAAAAACGACTCTTCGTACCCGAGGTGATGGTGGATCACACTGAAAATGTATAAAGAATGGAATTGGAATTTAATAAAATTCAAGCTTAGCTTGGCCTAACCACAGGTGAACGCGATGCGAACGGTACACAGGTGAACGGTTTGGTGCCGGTGCTAGTGCGTGGACTTAAGTGTATTAAATTAATTATAATGCGCAAAACCGATCAGCTTACACTACTGGGTTTAATTGGGCGCTTTACCTCGAGATGTCGGTAGTATTATTTTTGAATATTTTCTGTTCTTTCGGCGTGCACGTTGCGCAAATGTACCAACAATTCTTTAATTGTTTTAATTGCAATCATCGATGGAACAGCTCAGCTGCCTTTTGCGCGATATAGTGTGGACATTTTCGAACAACCGTCACATTTTTGTGTGTTTAACATGTTGAATATCAGAGACAAAAAATGCTTCTCAATACCGTATTACATTATGTTTTACCGCCAACGGTACCGCAAAGGAATGTTTGCGCTTCCGATCATTTCTGGCAGCAGTTTTTTGGAAGGATGCAATCGTATGTACTCCATCCAAACTAATTGTAGGATATGCAATTTCGTACCAGCAATTGAATAGCAACTTCCTCGGCAAAGGAAACACTCAAGGAAATTCATCTGTCCGCATCATTCGCTCGCTGTCGCCGCGAACAATGCGTTTCAACTGCGAACCTAATTGCGCCGACCAATTTCATCAGCCAACGATCAGCCGTCCTTCGACGCACAAAAAGAACGCCACGGTACGTACCGGTGGTCAAAACCGTTGTCGTGTGGCTTGGGACCAACCATACCATCGAGACGACTGCCGGCAAACTGACTGCCGATGGCAGTTTTCTACCGGCGAAACAAGCTCATCCGGTGCTAAATGCTCCTAATTGATCGATTGATCGTTGGGGGTGTTTTTTTTTTGGGATGGGAGATGAGGCTAGAAATTGCCCGGAGCACAGTTGTGTCTGGTTGTGGGTAATGATGCTTGTTGGTGTTTTCATTACAAGGTAACGTGAGAACAAATTGCTCCATTGGGTACTGTTGATTTGCCACAAACAGTTAAGATACGAGTTAGCGGAGAAGATCCACGTCTTCCAACGACCCTTTTGAAGGTACTGATAATTTGCCCAAAGTGTCCCCAATTGCCACAAGGTTTTAGTTCTGTTACAGCAACCCAATAACTTGGAACACAATTCCAAGTATACCAACAATGATTCATACTCTAAATTGAAATCATTAAAAGTGAGTGTTAGGCTAAAGTTTGGTTTTTCTCTCGCAAAGTCACCAAACTAAGCCGTTTCGATGATTATGTCTTCATACAACTTTGCAAACAGCTCTGCAAATTCACACAAGCCATCAGTCCCAAACAGAAGTATACCGTGCTAGACACTTTCGACTATTCCCTGTTTTGAATTTATGGGACGTGTTCATAGCTGAATAATCAGAAAATTCATGTAATAATTTGATGATTTTCAGATTAAAAATTTATAGCATCCATTCCAGCATGCTTTCAGTAGTTCAGCATTTAGATAGGAAATATATCAGACGTATCTCTACATCACATTTCTTCCAATTCTCATATAACATTACATTCATAAAATACTGATTTTCAGCAATAAACTTCGTGATCAACTCCTCATTTTTTCAATTGGCAATAATTTGCAACTTAAAATAAACTCATCAATCCGCCACATCATTCAAACCTTTATGCATCGGTTACAGCTTACGACAACCAGTAAAGACGACCTTCCGACCATTCGGCGCGGATGGTGCCACGATCGCTAAACCGGTAATGGATTTTGGCATGCCGTTCCGGCGATTGCACCAGCACCGCAAGCAAAATTAAGCGCAACATTTTCCCAACCACCGCTTGCCTGGGAAATGGCCGCTAAACAGCACCAGAACATGAGATTCGACAAACCCAGAAGAAAGTGGTACCAGTGTGTGTTTTACACAACACGTGTTTCATTTCTCCGCTCATTTCATTCGCCTTACCTACCCGGAGTGCGGTGTTCTTGCAGGGTTTAATTTGATTCCTTCCCTCCAAAGTGGTGGAAAGAAAGAAAGGAAAAAAAAGAGTTACGACGTCCATTACGATCGATTGGGGATCGTGCCTTGCTCGGAAGGGTAACACTGGTGATGCATGAAAAAGGAAACATTTTTTTTCTTCATTCGGTAGCACATTAGGAAGCAATGGACAAGCAAGTGTTGAATATGGGTTTTTTTTTCTTTCTTGTCGTCTTGTCGAACCGAGCAGTGACTATCGAACCACGAATTCCGGCGGTGTGTATGAACGAATCGGAATTATTTCGTTGCCCAAGTCGGAAGCTTTAGCAACGACAGCCGTTTGGCTACCGGTATTAGGTTCCGATAACAATTTCCTGTCATACTTTGTGCAAACTTTGCGGAAGACCAATGAAAAGCTAGCGTAGTAGGAGGAACAATCGAAATTTTAACTGAAATTCCTATCTATTTTATACAAATACTCAAAATGTTGTAGATTTTTTGCTCACTTTAAGATCACTGTAAGAAGACAAACGAAGCTTTAATGCACCAATAATTATTGCCACTGTTCAGCTTGATGTCAATCGCGGATTAGTGGCGAAACTTTGGCATAATGTAAAGCTAGTGAAATAATGCAAGCGATCATTCAAGCAATGCGACAGGTGCATACAGCACAGTGACCTACTTTTACAAACAAACTAAAAAAAATCGTTATTTAAATCCCTCACTAGCAGAAGGGTACGTAGTAGTAAATTAAGAGCAAAAGGGAGAATGAAAACTTAGACAAAACATCCGAAAATGTGTGTGCGCGTTTTGTGTTTTATTTATTACCGTTGCACGTTAAGCACACCGTTTCCCCATTTTCCGGGCCAATGTGCTCAGCGTGGTGTTGAGAAGCTAAAAGTATCGCTTACAAGATGCGTCCGATTCTCCAAGCCGGGCAAGAAAAAAAGCAGTCTAAAATATGTTTATTAGCCTTTCGAATTTCGAACCGTCTACCCCCCTCCCCCCCCACACACACACACACACACACTGTGCGAGACGCACCTTCGTGCCATCGATGATAAAAAGCTTAAACGAAATGAAATCCCTTTTCGGGGAACGGGATCTTGGACACTTGGAAGTACTTCTTCACGGTCGGCGAGGTAACGTATATGACTCCATTAGCGACTAACGTGCAATATGTTGGACGGAAAGAACACACACACACACACACAAGAAACAAAAGCAACAAAAATGGCAAACTCCGCGATCCGCGAGAGATAGGTCAAGATGCGGGAGAAAAACTAGTTAAAGTGTACAGCTTTTCGGGATATGTGCGGAAGCGAAAAAGAAAAACGGGAATAACAAAACGCTGCTCACCGATAAAACAAACAAGCAAACGAAAATTGCTAACGGTGCCCGTGCTCGGTGGGTGGGTGTGGGGTGGTTGCAGTTAATCCGCGGTGGTTCTCTTCAACCTTCTCAACCCATCTTACCGCAGCGATCGTGAAAAGCTCCAGTCGAGATCATTTTCCGATGGGGGAGGGGGAGGGACATAATCACTTTACCAAGCTCCGTTACCGGGAAGCAAACACACACACACATTTGGTTGTGCATAAAATTGTTTGAACAAATCCACAACCAAAACAGCAACGAACGGCAACCACAAAACACAGACACTGTTTCATTAGTGTGTCTTTGTGGGAGGGTGGTTTGTTTTATTATTATTTTTTCGATCTCGAGATCGGATCGGTACATATCAAGCAAGGAAAGTTCGATAGGATCGTACAGTTCTAAACCACCGTATCGGCGTGTGGCTGCGATTGCTATTGATCGTAATAAATTACACTCTTGTTACGGTTGCAACACCAGACGCACCAGCCACAATGGTAAAGCTTTTTATCCCAACTTCTTATCTGCACCGTGTACGCGGCGTTAGGCCGGCAGCTGTCAGCATGCGCTCGTGTAAGGAGTTACCTTTTCTTTTATAATTCCTTGCTTAGGAATATTTTCCCCCGGCAAGCACCGATGGGCCAATATACACTGACAAAAAAACTGGGTATACCGCCCTGAAGTAGCGGCAACTCTCTGTCTTTCCCCTGCGCAATAGTAGCATTCAAACGGTGCTGGTTTACTTTTCGTGATCCTCCGCGACAGGTGTTTCAGTGCTGCGCAACAGCACACACACACCCCCATTCTTGTGTTGGAATATTTCGCCAACTCGTTGCTCTGCCACCTGAACTGGGCAGAAAAAAAGCAACAAAAAAACCAAAAAAAAAAAACTATTATATCTCCCCGACTGGGTTGGGTTCGAGTTGGCATTTCTCGTCGGGCCCGCCCGCGTGCACAGAACGCGAAACGCAATCCGCCACAGATCGGTTGACGTTTCGCCAGCAAACCAGCAAAGGAGCGCACGAAAGACCACGGAATCCCTTTCCGCGTGTGACGTTCGGCTACCTGACTGGTTCAATTTACCAAGCCCAGCTTGGCTTCGGCACGTGGGAGATTTCCAACCCCTCTGGTTCTGCCATCCCCACTTGCAGAACGTGATCGAGCCCCCACCAACCCCTGCCACCTATTTTGGGAGGGTACTCGCGCGATGCACCCGGCGTCGACAGAGATCGTCGGTGAACTTTTGCAAAATGCAATTGGCAAGCGTTTGGGATTAACCGATATCCGAAGGAGCAATGCATTCACCCCGAATGCCTGACAGTGGTTGTTGTTGTTGTTATTGTTGATCTGCTCGCGGAAACGTTTCTTTCTTATGTTTTTCGCGTTTGCAATGCTTTAATCCCGTCCTTACGATTGCTCGACTGGGAGAACAAGTGTTTTTTTGGGGACGGGTTTGAACGATCGCTCCAGTAAGAAAGAAATCGAAAATTTGCTGAGCTTTATGTCGATCACGAGAGGTTTGCTTGATATGGGGTTGGTTCACCCAACGAGCCCGTAAAGGTCATCAGCGATCGATATCGATCGATCGATTGTGTTCTGCAACGGCATGGTTTGATGCTTCATTTTCTTGGACTCTTTCAAAATGCCTGGTGAATTAAAGTAACATTTTTCAATCGGTGCATTCATAGAGACTGATGGATTTTTTTGGGAGGTCGTTTTGTAGATCACATTTGTAAATGTTTATTTGTATATCAAGAAGGTATTTGGTTAATTTCTGAAAGTTTTCAACAGTTTTTTTTCTATTTTCTCAGGAATGTCATGCCCGACGATTCGAAAACGGTAAGCATCTTTATGATAACATCAGCTCATAATATACGATTTCAAGTAAGTCCCACCAGATTAATACTCTTCTTGCTACAAATATTCTGTTTGTAATAAATTTTTGCTGATCCAAATCAGGACCGTTTGAAAATATGTTGTTAAAACTTAAAAAGGTTTTTAGATTACCTTTTACAAACTATCACCCCCCCGCATACCCTACATACCGTGTTTATTTTCTCCATTATAACGTTGAAATTATTTTTGCTGCACATGACGAATCCGTTGGTTTTGGCTGGGTGGCTTGGGTAACGAAATTTCTATTTTTTATACTGATAGAAGCCACCACTATTACTTCCACCTTACTTTGTGTAATGTTACACTTTGCGACTCGCGATCACACGACACGATTACAAAATCGGTCCCAACTAAAACGATGTTACAACTCACTAATCACTCTCACTTGCGCACTTGTCTGCTACACTTGAACGAGCGGAAAAATTGAATACAAGAAAAATAAAAGGAAAATAAAAAAAGGAACACTAAAGTTGTGCAAAGCAATACCAAAAAACCAAAAGACATTACGGCGTTCATAAGACGCGGGTTCGGTTCCGGTCGGCAAGGAAGAAACGTTTGACGAGATGCAGAGTAACAGCACACAAACCGACTTCACGACATAATCACACCGCAACGGCTTCCGGTTAGAAATTGGCAACCGGCAATATTACGCACTATCGCCTCAGTTTTCCTGTTTTGGCTGTTTGGTGGTTGCTTTTGTTTAGCCATTTTACTGAAAAAAAAACCGTTGCCAGCCTTGGGTGGGCAGGTTTTCTCTATTGCCCAAAATGCATAACGTCACTGTTCGTTACATGAGAAAACACCGTTTGCTGGGAGCTGTGTTATTTTTGTTGTTGTTAAGGGCGCCTAAACAATGTATCGATCATCTTGCCAGGCACAATAGGGTGTGGAACCATTACCACAACAACACCAACAACGGCCCGAAAGTCAAAGTTGTCGAGCCTCTTTCCGTTACTTAACAGTACCACCGAAAGCATGGCACAGGCTTGACAGTTGCCAGATGATGACGATCGAAATGACGACGGCGACAACCAAGGCAAGTCTATCGATTATCGATAACAACCTCACAACATAGGGTTGTGAGGCAGGAAAAAAATAACTACAACGGTTCGACCAAAAAAAAAACTCCTTTTCTTAAATCGCTGCTCGCGATCGCGTGTGTGGCTGCTGGCGTCCGCGTGTTTTATTGAGATTTAGTTTTCTTCCATTCCGATCGTTTCCCCCCCAGGCAGCATCCACTACGATGGATGATGGCGCTTTTGCTCACGGATAACCTCTCGACGCCAGAGCAGCGGTGACCGAAACTGGCCGGACGGTTTGTGATGGAATATTCCGGTTTTTGGCGTTCCCCGGCCGTTGAGCTGCGCGACTGTTGAGAGGATTAGCTCCGGTTTGGACTTTTACTTTCGTTCCGATCCGGGGTGGTAATACGATTTGTATGTAGATGCAGGCACTGTTTTCGTCTTCGTTTTCCGAAGCACATGCACGCGGGAGTATATGGCACCGCCGTGCCATAAAATCAGCTGCTGAACGTTGCGTCCTGACGCAGGTTGAACTTTCTTTCTCGCGTGTTGACGCGAAGGTCTCAAATTTCAATAATACACTTGCCGTCGTTGAGGGCGTACGGACACAACGGGTTCACAGGGTGATGTGTAGGGGCGGTTTTTTTGTTTTGTTTTGCTTAAGTAAACACTCATGGAGGTATTAGCTCCGTCCATCGATCGATCGGTTGCATGAACATAAATTTGCAAATACATGCAAATCTAAACACCGGTCACTGTCGTTGCATCCGGCATCATAAATCGACTGACCAGCATGATAACACTAAGCTATGTTAACAGTTTCATAAGCTCACCATTTGCATATGATTTTTTCACTGCTTAAACTCAACTGTGGTATTTTTTTAATTATATTTCTCTCACTCTGGTTCACATTATAATTTGTAGAACTTTGATACAATCATCACTAAATATTTTATACATTCTTGATATTCTTTTCGAAAAACAGGATCACTTTACTACTGGCACATCGGCTGACGAGCTGTCTTTTCACACGATGCACTTTTAGTAGTTGCACTGCAGAACATTAATCCGTTTGAGTGGTCGTGCTTACACACGGTTTTGCGAAAAACAACAACCCGTAAAGCTCGCAATGCTGCGGCGAGCTGTTGCGCTTTTGTGATGCGAACCGCGCAACGGAATACAACCGAATGTTGCGCACGAAGCGAGTTGCGTGCGTGCTGGGTTGTTCGCGCGAAACCGTTCGACAGCCGCTCGTGGGATCACGTTGCGCGCGCAGGTGAGCTTCTCCGCGCGATCGAGCACTCACTCTCTCGCACGTGGTCGCAGAGAGCTCACCGAGTGCTATTCGCGTGGAACTCACGCAGTGATTTGACATCGTCGCAGCACTGTTTACAAGTTCTTTGATTGAAGAAGGGGAACAAATAAGAAGAATGTAAACTGTTTCTTGACGATATACGTTTTTTTTGGGTTTTACATGTAATAAAGAACCTTGCTCAATGGTAAATGAGATTAGAGATCATAGATTGATTAAACATTCAATTGATGGGAAATAAATAAAAGGAAGAATAATAAATCGAATTCAACTAATAATATTGCTTATATGTAGGATTTATTAAAAAAATGTAATAAAAAAAAATTAGATGATTTAAATGTTTTAAAAATTAGCTCACTTAAACCAAAAATAAAAATATTGAAAAACAACATAACACAGTAACATGAATTTATGTTTAATTTTGGATTAAAATTTTCAAAAATTAAAAAATATGTACAATAGACTATTTTAAAATGATGATTTTCTTTTGCACGAGTAAAAGTGTATTATTTTTAATCATCAAACTAAAACATACTTTTACATATATTTTTCGCAATTTTCTTTAAAAAAACATTAAAAAAAAAACAACTTACTACAGTATAAGCAAATAAAAAAACATAGTACATCCATAAACATCCCACAATCATTGAATGATTCGCAATTTCAAAGAAGCATTAAGCAAACCTTTCTCAACAGCTTCGTATGCATTTGGTTTTATCGCTGTGCATTGCATCATGCAAAGCTCTCATCAGCTCCTACGTACAACGTTTTGTCACCTGTAGAGGACAAGCTGTAACGCTTGTTGCCTCACGCGGTATCGAACCGATGCAATTTACTCAGAACTGATTTGATTATCAAATGAAATTAGCCGGAATGAACCATATGACACGGCTTGCTAATTGGTTGCTTTCTTCGTCAGTTTTACCTTTTGATCTCGCCTGCACCAAAGCTCACAACTCGGTGACCGTGAGACCGAGACAAAATCGTACACGTGGTAAGCTATGGTCCTGGCGTTGTTATTTTTTTTCTCAATTTCTGAATACGATTCTGCTTCCCATCAGGCTCAAGTGACTTGCGCAAAGGATGGTGTAGAGCGAGTAAAATGGAAAGCCTTTTTTCAACGCTGCATAACACGATTGGTACGAAAGGTAGCGAACCGAAGAAAGCAAACGGTCTGAAAGACGCTCGATAAGCATCGGTCGGAAGAAGGTAGCACATCTGGTAATATCTGGTGACACACACTCGTTAACGCCTTGGTACTTGATCGTTTCGATCAGCGTTTGAGTGCGACAAGCTTTAACATCTACCGCCCTAACGGTTCGTTCGGTACAAGTTAAAGCCTGTACGCCGATCGTGTCACGATCCGCGGCAATGCATCAACACTGGGCTGATTGCATCAACCGCGTCATCACTGTGCGAGAATGAATTATTATTGGGCTTGGGGTTGAACTCGAAAGAAAGGGCGCATAAAACGTGATGGATAATTATTTTGTACCACCGGAAAGTTGTGCATTGTGTTAAAATTTCAAGATCGAGAAAATAAAAACTATTTGGATAAAAAATATATAGAGCTCTTGTAGGGATGGTTTGTTTTTAACAAAATTAAACCCCTCTTTTAGAAATTACTTATGTTTGATGGCTCGATTTCACTCAAAACAATGCTAACTAATTGTTAAAATAGGACACACCATCACAACGCGCAGCACATTAAATCACCGGAACAATAGATCATTGACAGGGTAAAATACAAACAAACCAACAAAAATATCCCAAAAAGCAAAGGAATTATTTGCTCCGATCGATGATGGCCGATATGCTTAGCGAAGTGGATTTATCGCCGCTTAAATCTTTCACTTCGGAACAAACAAACGACAATTTAAGATCGTGTCACCGTCGATTGGATGAACCCAATCGTGGACTGCGTTTTTTTTCTTCATTTAATCAGATTTCCCGCAGCACGTCATTATTGCTATTGTGAGAGTGGTTACGATTTGTGCAACGCGGGGTTTTGCGTTGGCGTTTCCAGCTGAAAAGGGCACACACGAGTTGAGGTTTCAATAAAATCGGTTTCCCGATCTATACGCTAGGTCGTGACGCTGGATGTCCACTCCAAAGTAAGCAGGCATCTTCGAATGTACGAAAATCTGATAAAACAAACCACCAAAATAAAGGGACAACAATTGCAAACATGTGTACACAAATTCGTCTTACAATGAAGGTAGATAATAGAAGGAATGTGTACAATTTATGACGCTACATATTTTGTGAGGCATAAAATGTTGATAAAAAGATAATAAAAATTGGATGTAGCGTTTATGAATTTAATAATCTTTTAGTATTGTAAAGAGATCTTTTTTTGAACTGTAAAGAGTTCTTTCTTTCTTGTTTATTGGCTAACAAATTTCTATAAGCACTGTTGAGCTAATTGGTTGATCTGCCCGAACAAATAACACATTCGGAATGAGATGGGCATCGGCAATAAAATAAACGTGCATCGTGCACAAAAAACGTCACGAAAACTCATCAAATGGGTAGAAAATACGGTTATGTTAGGATTTTATAGCATTGGTAATGTCTTCCCGATGGGAGGAAAACAAAAAAAAAGCAGGGAAGTGAAGCGTTGTTGGTCGACAGTTTGTGTAACGTTACGCTTCGGAATGTCTAGCATCAGAAGTTTCGCCACCGGTTGGTGGGATCGAAATGGTTAAACATCCTAAACAAAAACCACACAGCGCATGCAAGGGCAAATGGTCACGAACGAAAATTCATCTCTTAATGTTACTGTCTTGTTGCTGTTGTTCTTGTTGTATGTTTTACTGTCTTCACTGTCTCCTGACTGGCCGCCGGTCAAGGGAACCCCGCGAACGCAAAACAAATGCACCAGCAGCACTCATGCCAAAGCCAAATAATCACCTGCACTTACGATGCACTAGTGTCACCCGGGCTGTACCCGGGGTGTACCTATAAAAGTCGGTGCTGATGATGGTTGGCAGAACCGCAGCTTTCCCGGCCATTTGCCGGGACCGGGAACCGGGAAACGTAGGAACGAGGCTGTGCACGCCGGTGAATCGGCCGTGACGAAACGTCAGGTTTGGATGTTGGTTATTGTGTTTTTTTCTCTCCTTCTCCTTTTTGGTATGTGTGTTTTGTTGATTTCTGGCTAGTGGATCGCCGGACACACTTGTGAAACTTTCTCCCTGGTACGGTGGTGTATTTTGTTTTCTTCGTCTGCATCCTTTGTTTTGCTGTATTTTTTTTAATGTTTTCCAAGTGCCAAGTGCAACGATGACAGGCGAAGGGAGTTTGTGCACTACAGTGTGTTTCGAAAAAGTAAGTGTATGGTGGAAATAAAACTTTAAATCATTGTTTTAAAAAAAATGTATTTTAATTTTGTTGTTCATGTTACTCATAACTTATGTATCCGTTTTCAAAGAATATTTATTTCTTGCTGTTATAGTTTTTAAAACAAACTAGAACAAATTCATGATTTTAATTAAATTATGCAAAATTTTATGATTGGAGACTATGGAGGCTTCAAAAGGTTTTTTTGTTGTATTTTGAGATATAACAAGATATTAGTCACTAGAATGTTCAGATAAAATTTTTACTCCAAACTTAGAAACATGTTCGCGAGCAGTTGGTCATACAAATTATTAAAATAAACTTTAATTTTATGTTAATTTAATTATTTTTTAAACAAAACGATTGGAGAAAGCCAATATTGACGTTAATATTGTATTGTTTAAATTACATTGTAGCTGCTTAGCTTAATATTTATCCATTATTTTATTAAGTCCTTTTCCACATTGTATTTAAAGATTGAAAATAATACGAGCGTTATCCGGAAAGAATAAATTTGTTTTCTTAACACAAAATCATATCCACCACTGTGAGGAATGCAGTCACTTGCCAAATCGAACGAAAGTTGAAATCATTCTCCTCAACTCCTACCCGATCCTCCCTGCAAAACAGCATCCAAACACAAAAAAAGCAACAACTAAAAGGACACAACCCACTGCACGGATATAAATCCTTCTCCCTGTCGCTTAATTTCTACAGATCACGACATCGAATGTCGTTCCCGGTGGACCATGGGTCAATATTCTTTATGCTTGTTTTGTTTTCCGCCTGTTGTTTTTTTCTTCTTTCAACCCGCCTCACTGGCTGTGCAATGCGACATCATCGGGCCAGCAAATGCCGGGACACCGAATCCCGAAGAGGACGACTTTCGCTTTCGACGACTACGACTGCTGCTGCTGCTAGGGCAGACAGTCCCCGACGGACGGGTTCCTTGCCCGGTTGGCTCACTTGTTGTTGTGAGACTCCAAATCAATTCTTCCGATCCGTTATCTCACCACATTTCGATGATTTTCTCCTTCGTTTGGTGTGCTGTCTGTCTGCAAAAATGATTTTGTTTTGTTTCCCCCTTTTTCTCGATCCCCAGTCCGCTCCCTTCATCACCCGCTCTGCCACATCTTTGCTGGGGTGGTACAAATTCTTCGTTTCATTCACATTCGACCATGCGTGGGCAAATTCCAGACTCAATCCGAGTCGGCTAGTCACCATCCCAGCCGTCCGCCCTAATGTCACCATCCATCGAAAGAAGCCAATTTGGACGATCGTTTAGGAGATCTCAACGTTGTGTCCACTCAAGAGGCTTGTGCTTGCGCATTAGATACGGCGTGCGCGCTCGCATATACACACCGATCGTAAATATTTTGATAAATGGATGTCATTGGAGCCGGCCCGAAACATTTCCTTCTCTGCATGGCTTTTGCGATCGATGGCAAAAAAACCAAAACCAACCGACAACAACCCAAGATCTCGTGGATGAGATTGCAGATTTGCTGGACCGCGCTGGGTTTGTTGGGATCCAGTTTAGTGCACCGTCCTGCTTACGCTCGTGCGCCAAAATCAGGAGTAACACCAGCCCTGTTGTCCAGCAGCCGCGGACACCGTACCAAAGGGGTGGTGCCACCCGTGCGCACGGCAAGTACACTTGGGATGGAATTTATATATCTGCAAGCCGATGTGTTGCGTTGATCCCAGGGCGCGTATGGCGAGCGCGCGCGTGCGAGGTGCGAAACGTCCGAGCATGTGTCCCGGGCTACTTTCTCTCATTTGCGAGATTACGTAAAGATGACGTTTGGCAGTTCGCAAAACGAATGCCGGGAACCGTGTGCCTGGCCTGTGTACGTCTGTTTAATTGAGTCCGGTTCGGTGCCAGCGCAAGTGCCTGGACACGAAAGCTCCAAAATCCAAATGGAGGAAACCGATGAAACGGTGGCGTCGTGGGGTGGCGAATGCGCACCATTATTTGCACCGGGACCGGGTTTCATTTGCTGGGTGACAGGAAATGTGGCTTTCTGAGCGTAACGGACGGATGTCTGTTCATTCTATGATAATTCAATTCCGTGTCCTTTCGCTGCTATTTTGCAATTGGAAAGCAAACGTCACGGACACGACGTCGGCGATTGCGATCGATACTGCGCAGATACTCAACAAAAGGATCAATAGCGTAGTGAAGCGAATTGAATGAAAACTGATCGCTGATTAAACGACAATACACGCGCACCGGAATGGAATGTTATTTTTATGCTAGCTTTATTGATGAGTGTGAAATTGCAATTTAAATCAATTAAATTTCCATTTTTTTAGCTTCTTCCTAAGCTTTCAGATTTTTATTTTATTGTTCCTAATAAAACCGCACAAAAATATTAAAAAAGATAGTTCAATGGATAACTTTTACTGCATTTTGTTTTGTCACTCACATGATCCTCTTAGAGGATCACGCAGAAAAGGCTCGAAAGGAAAAACAAAATCATATCATGTCTGTCCGGCTTTAATAACTTTTTCTCACATTTCTTTCCCCAGCACGTCACGATTTCGGTGATGGGATTTTTATTATTATAATTTCCTTTTGCACGGTCGTAAATTCATTTCGACGAACTCGCAAGGATTTAAATAAGAGCAAAAGTTCATCTTTATATCCCTATACCTACAGAGGCAAATGAGATGTCGTTTTCTGCTGCGGCAGCAAATAGACATCGAAATATCATAAATAAGCAGCCCAAAACTTTCCGTTCCGGCGAAAAGGTAGCGCGCGATCGCAGCAGGATATGGTGCGCAACCGTATCGAAACAGGCGTCGGGGGGTAAAAAAAAGTTTTACGACCTCTCCGCTCCATTAGCGGCCGGGTCTGCTCATCTGGATGATGATTTAAGCGTATCTTTCAGGCTGGCGGGAACGAATTTATATACATTTTTTTTTGCAACGAGTTCGAAAGGTGAAAACATAAAGGCGCATATGTGCAATAGCACATGCTGAAAGTGGATGGTGAGAAGGGTGAGACGAATGTTAACCACAAAAAATGTCACTTTCGACGCTCCACAGTCGTTGCCACTTTTACTCCGGTGAGATGTGATTAAAATATGGCAATATTGTTTGCTTTCTATGACGCGGATTTTGTGCTGACGATACGCATACGTTATGGGTTTCATTGGAATTGGATAGCACGAAACTTGATATCACTTATGTAACGATCAGTGGGAAGTTGTTCTTCAATATATGAACTTATTTAACATTCAACTAGAAAGTAGCTATAGTTTATAGTTTTCTCTTACCTTTTAGTTCGATGGTATCCAATCAGTATAGTTCTTTGGTCATTTGGTTCCTTCACTTTGGTACACTATTTTGTTTCTCGTTCCGCTTTATTTCACTATGTTGTGCTTTTCAGAATTTTTTATCTTCCACTGACACTCACTTACTCTTTTGTTCCACTTTTTAATCATTGTCATTGACTAGAAAACTTTTGTTAAAAAAAATCTATTAATTTAAAAATTATTGTGTTCTCAGAAAGAAACAAATTTTAAGTAAACATTATCACTAAAACATATTAATAAATAATTTTCTTAAAATAAATGCGAAAAAAAACCTTAATCAAAATGCTGTTACACAATCGACGGTTGTTTTATGACTGCACTAAAAGCCGCTAAGCCACATACAGTTTGCATAAGACCATACTGCATAGGTATGCACACACTGAATGGCGAAGAAGCCATGGAGAACACAGCTGATGCTATCTATAACAGAAAAAAAAGATTGAAAAGGAAATTAGTTAGGTCATACGATACGAATAATTTAATCCAAATAGCAAACTAGAAATTTAGATTCTAAAGCTAGCATAAATAATTGAAGTTTACTCAATTGAGACCGAAAAAGACGGAATGGTTCCCTGTTATGTTTGTCAACCCTGTGTTGTTTGTTCTCTGTTTGTCAACAAATGGTTGATCTTTGCATTTACTGACAGTTGAGATCGAAATTCTTAATCGGAATCTGTGAATTAATCCAATACTTTTTTATTGTTGTTGATGGAGTACATCCAGCAATAAACCAAGAAGAAAAAACTTCCCGTCACTATTCCGTTACATTTGCTGTCTTTTATTTGTGGGTGCTATACCCTCGAACGTCGACCCCGTTTACGACCTTTAGCTGATGCACACGAGAAAAAGGAAAACAAAAGAGATTACACACAAGACAAATGCAACCGTAACGTTGCCCCATTGCATCCATTGGGATCATCTGCTAAAGCTTTTGTTGTTGCTGTGTTAATAATGTCTTTTTTTGCAAATCCAGTTCACCCATATATTGCGGTCGTTCTTTTATTTCCACTTTTACCCCTGCTTTTGCTTCCCACTGCTGCTCCATCTGCTTGATATTTCTCCCATTACCTGTTTTTTTAACCCTCTCTTTCCCTTCATTTTACTTCCCTTCATCCTTCCTCTCTCCTTCCATTTCTTCTACACGATAATCTACCACCCAACCGGGAGAGAATGCATTGGGTGCAACCCAATGTAACCCGCTATGGGACCGGCAGTGGAACGTGACATTTCGGAATTATGCTTTGCGACGAGCGTGCACTTTTGATTTCCCGTTCTACATTTCATGGCGATAAAATTGAGCAAAAAACAAAACAGGGTGAAACAAAAACTAGAAGGGTAAAACAAAAACTAGAAGATGAGGTGGGGGTGGATTTGCACAAGAAAAGAGAGACCTAGAAGTGCAGTAATATGATAAACCTGGTGATTCTTTACACGTAAAAATCATAAACATAAGCTCTGATCTAAAACCACAGCGAGGAGATGGTTTGCTTGAAGCAGAACGCAACCGAACTGAAGACAAAACGTTCCCTTAAGACAATCGACCGCACACTAACGGGAACACGTAGTTCACTGGTTCACTGTTCGATAAACGTACGGAAGTTCTGAGGTTGGCGTCGTAGTGCTGTTACTTTTCCATGTTTCGTCTCCAATTCATGGATCTCATCTCTGTCATCTCGGCAGCCCTAAATGCGCCAAGGGTGAAGTCACCGATGTATCATCCCATGTTTTGATGCTTCTGCGCTTCCATATTTAGCCTTCCAGCCGAAGAACACTATGCTAATGAATCGATCGCTGTGCTCGCTCGAAAGAAAGATGATGCGAAATTGGAGACATGGCATCGCTTCTGTACGGGCAGATCTCATGTAACAGTGGACTAACAGTGGAAATCTTAAAAATAGAAACCCGCTCCATGAGCAAACGATGAATGGAATGGTGAATATTGTCCCGCGGATAAGGATCATATTTATTAATGGAGGGCAGCATTGAAAACGTTGCTCCACGCAGAGCAATTGTCTGTGAGCAGTAGATCATTATTTACGTACACAGTCGTTGACATGGTACACGGCACTGAAATCATGTTCTATTAACATTTATAAAGCATCTGGGGCAAGAAATTAAAATTCTGCTTCTTCTGTATCTTATTGGCACAATAACCATACTGAGAGCCCTAAAGACTATATCGTCAGCATTTTAAAAAGAATTAGCCATTTGCAACTTCGAGATGTGTCAAAATTTTAGGAAGGAATCTCAATCGTTAACTCGAAATGAGTCGATAGAGTCCAGCAGGTTAAATGTCGTTGAGTTTAGAACTGCTCAAATGCTCAAATAGACCGAGTCATCGCAAAAGATGTCAAAAAGCGTTAAGCGATGACTGGTAGACTAGCAAATGATTTCAACTTTGTGGGATCTCGTTAAACTTCAAATTTGATTTATTAGACATTAGATTTGAATAATTAGACAGCAACGGGTTGTGATACGTGCATAACAAATGTACAATATAAAAGTTAACCTCAGCATAGTAGAGGGATTTTCAAAGAATACGTTTCCATTCCGACTATTAGGATCACATTTTTTTCTATATCATTTGTAAGTAGCTAATCTCAGACAAATGTGGAGTGGAAATTAGTTCCCTCATTACATACTGGTAAAAAGACATTAATTAATGCATCCTAGTATGTATTCGTATATACTTATTCTAAGTAGTCCAATGAAAACCCCAAGATTAATATAACAAAGGTATACACATATCCATATCTAAACACATGCGAAAGTGGAAAGCGTGTTTGGATTTCTGAGCATCTCCCAATTTTCACCGATCGGTGTGAGCGCGCGTTCGCACCATAAATCATGATCAACTAATCGGCCCCAAAATGGACATCCTCTGCGCACCAAATGCTCTCCCTTTCTCTCTCTCTTTCTCTCACCCTTTGCTGTGTCTCTCATCTGAAGTGTTTTACTGGCAATTAATGGGGGGGCTTGATTTATGGGCAGGGTGTGGTTTCGATCGTGGCCGACCCTGGCACTGGGCCACCGTGTCACTAACCTCACTTATTGGTGTGTTCAATCGTAATAAAATAAAAAAACAAACCCCGTACACAATGCCAGACACAACGCAATAAAAAAATGCAAACTATGTCACTTGACATTTACTGCGACGAAAACCTCCTGCACGGCACATGCCGGACAAGATGATGCGACGGGGATGATGGAGGAAAGGAATTAAAATGGATGTAAATTACGGTCCGGATTGGAAACCGTACCGTTCCCGGAACAGCTAAACGTCAACGGTTTACCCAAATGTGATGGTTAAGTTCGATGGGCTGCTCAACATTGGCGACAGGCTGCATATTAAATGGTGGCGAAGCGAAAGTGCACGGAGAACCGTACCGCCAGCCTAGGACGTTCCGCGATCGGTTCGGAAGCTTTGCGATCGGCGGTTCGATTTTGATTTATTCCATTCCGTACAATCCCCACCGTCCGCCACTAGTGTGACCGTGAATGTCATACAAATTAGCTACCCAACAAAACAAACCGCCAGAGTGGGAAGATGCGAGCACCATTTTGAGGGAGGGAGATCAATCAATAAACACGGAAAGAAAACACTATTTGTTTTGTTTGCTACAGTGTGTACCGTTTCGTTCAAGGCGTAAGAAAGCGCCCGGTACTGCTGGTGCAAGCAGTTTTAGTGCGGGAACCCAAAAACGGAACCTCCGCCACGACAAGTGTCGCTTTAGTGCGAGCCGTGAAGTGAAATGTTTCGAAGGAAGTCAAAATTCTCGTGCACGCTCGCAATCGATTCGAGCACTCCGGCTGTGTTTATGTAAAATGTGAAATTGGTGGCTTTCCTCCATGCACCAGGCCCGACAGACAGCTGCCTTCACGGCCACGGACAAAACCATTGTGCGATCGCGCGATACCCATTTTCATTCGCTTACACCTTATTTTTGGTGTATTCATTTACTTAAAACGTCACACGTACATCACTTTCGGGGACAAACGCATTCGGTGATTGAATCGAAAGTGTTTAGATTGGTTTGGTGGTAGGGGTTATTTTTTTTAATTTTTGGAAAATACAGCCACACGCCAGGAGTCGATCTTTCGGAAATGGAACGAATGTGAAAAAAACTGTAACCTACAAAAAAAAAACGAAACAGTGACACAAAATTCAAACACGCGTGCGATTGTTTCGGTGGTAATGAAATGGAACAATGTTTGCGGTGTCTGGTTTGAATGACAGCCGTGGTGGATGCGATGATCGTATGGTGCGCTTGCGAGGTTGGCTTGGAACGTGCCACTTTACGATCGAAAAACAAATTTGTATCTTATTGATGGAAATTAATCATCCATTTGAATATTGCTTGTGGTTAGTTTTAAATATAAATAAACGGTTATTGTTCAAACTAATACGCACAGTGAAACACGAACTGTATAGAATTATGTGGCATATTCTAGTTATATTTCTGTTTACTAAAAAAACGGTCGAAATTAGAACAGTGCGTAGCATAACTGAACGATCACGTTTTGACTATTTTACAGAATACTCTTCCGTTAGACAATACGGCGCTGGGCCGTCATAATAAATTATAAATAAAAAATAAAAACTCTTTCGTTAGGCTATAAATTTGTAGAGCGCAAAAGAGTAGCAAAAATAGTTTTCTATTTATTAAAATTGCTTCAAATTTTCCTACAATAATACTTTATTTCAACGGCACGTAAATTTCTGAAAACACCGTTTTTAAGTAATTGAAATCTATACCCTAAAAATATCGGTTTTTCAAAATGCATCACAAGTCTACCTCTGCATCATTGTAACATGTATGAGAAATAGAATATAAAATTGCTTCCTCTTAAAATACTTTTGCTAAAACTATTTTTGTTACCCTCGTCTACATCAAACATCGATCACAGTCTATTTATTCCCATTTGACCGCAGCAACGTAATATTGCGTCTTTTGACGGAAAACGATTCGCATCCTTCTCCTTCCCGTTCCCGATGCATTACTCCTCAACGAATTTGTCTGGGGCATGGGTTATTTAAAGCTAAATTTATTAAAATAACCTCGAAGGATGACCCCTAGAAGGTGGGTTTTTACGTTGATTGTAAGCACGTGTCAACGCAAAGGGGCAGGACCACGCGCGTTCGATGTTAACTACCCGGGTCATAGGGAATAAATATGCAAATGCGGCGAAGATCGCTGCACCGTCTGTTACAGCGTGGACTTACACCGTACACCGGACTGGGCGGGATATTACGATTAGACACTGTGGCAAGTAGTACAAATTAAACACACTCGTAGGTGGGATGACGAGTAGACAAGCATTGAGAAGAAGATGAAAAAAAAACAATAGATCGTTGCGTAAGGCCCATCGTCTTTAACAGCATCCGCTTCGCTGTTGTTCCTTGAGGAACGGTTGGTGAGCAGTAAGTTATGGTTATGATCAAATCAAAGTTTTCGAAAACAAAAAATCCAAACCATAATAAATATGTTCCATTCCCGACCCAACCATTCCATCCGGTTGAATCAGCTGCATGTGTGTATGTATGTGTTTAAATTCAATTGGAACAACTTACCCGGCCCTGTGTGTTGGGAAACATGGTTTTGATGGTTTGCCGGTTAGGATGATAAATTGTAAATTGCACCAATTGCGTCGCCCTTCCGAATGCGGTACGCTTCAGCATTATGCCCCGTATGGACACAGAGCGAAAGAGATACGACGCTGTGGTTTTATTCTCTGACAGACGCCTGATATTTGCAAGATCCAGCACTAGCAACGACGGCTACCGAGGCCGAGCCGAAACGCTTCGTTGAACGCTAATCGATCCGTGACGGGATTCAAATTTGTAACGATTTTGTGTGCATTTTTGCTTTTGTTTCCTTTCTTCTGGCCAGCCCATGTCTTGTGCGCTCCGCAATAAGCGCCAGGCTTAGCCAGCCACACCACGCAGCACACACACACACACGGAGAGTTATTTGCCAATTGATTGGGTTCCTACCCCGAGTCTGCAGTCCTCTCCACTGCAACGGCACAAGTTGACAGCAACGTAAATAGCGTACGTTGCGTGTCCAACGCTTTCGTATGACTTGATCATATTCCCGAGCCGACAGGAAGATCGAGCCACTATACGAGACGTGTTGTACTGCTGTGAAATGCGTGCGCCAGAATGTCCACACGTTCTTGGTGCAATAAAATCGCTGCTAACAAAATCACAGTCAGCCAGCAGCTCAGTAACGTAAGTGTAAGTGCGGTAGCACGAGTTTTCCTGTTCCGAAGATCGGCCGCATCTCTACAAGAGGATTAAGTTCTGTCCCACCGCCCAATGGTTGTCGTTAAGTAATGTAGGCGTATCCATAAACTCGTAGATTTTATGGTCGCACATTGCTCTCGCCCTGTCACACAATGTTCCGGTTTCACGCCCGGACATTGTTGCTCCATGCATCTACACAATTTGTACAACGGATTGCCGATGTAATAGTGTAATACCAAAGTCGTAATAAATATAAACTGCACGTTTGGAGTGGAATTCCTAACGGGTGTCCAACATTTTGTTGGTGAAATTATTGGCCATCTTTCATTTAACCTTTTTATTAAAAATCCTGCATGAGATCTTAGTAAGGGTAGAGTGTTTAAGCATTTCCACTCGATTGCACAACTGAAAACAATAAGTATAACAGGTGAGTGTCTCGTAAGATCACGGGATAACTATATCTCCCCAAGTCTCGAAGGTTTGTCCAGGAAAAAAACAGAACACTGGTATGGTAATGTTTGGCGACCACCCAGCGGGATGCGCTCCACTGAATGACGACATCCGTGTTATGGAGAGAGCACCATGAATTTGCGTTTTATTTTCCATTTCTTCACGGGTGGAAGTTATTCACCGCGATTTGCCCGCAAATGTCTGACACTCCAGGTGGTCCAATTTTTTGCCTTTTTGTCTGCGATCACGATTCCAATTCCCAAGTGCTTTCCTCAATCTTTCGATAACACTTTGCGGGCAGCATCGTTTAAGGCTGCACAGAGTTGATTGTTGGTGTTTTAACTGTACAACTCACTGTATTAATATTTATTGAACGCGAAAGTGTATAGAAGGAATGGTTCAACATCATCATGCTACGTATAAGAAATGTGTAGAACAATAAACAACGTCAGAACCAATAGAAGTATTCACGCGCGATATAACAAGCACACATAAAATTCCTCTCCTAAACATTTCACTTGCTTGCGTTTGTTTGATTACTAGCAAAGAGTGGCCTTTCACAGTCACCGATCCAGCAAATCGAAATTCTAAGACTCCTACAGAAACTCGACGGGTACGGGTNAAAAAAAATTAGATGATTTAAATGTTTTAAAAATTAGCTCACTTAAACCAAAAATAAAAATATTGAAAAACAACATAACACAGTAACATGAATTTATGTTTAATTTTGGATTAAAATTTTCAAAAATTAAAAAATATGTACAATAGACTATTTTAAAATGATGATTTTCTTTTGCACGAGTAAAAGTGTATTATTTTTAATCATCAAACTAAAACATACTTTTACATATATTTTTCGCAATTTTCTTTAAAAAAACATTAAAAAAAAAACAACTTACTACAGTATAAGCAAATAAAAAAACATAGTACATCCATAAACATCCCACAATCATTGAATGATTCGCAATTTCAAAGAAGCATTAAGCAAACCTTTCTCAACAGCTTCGTATGCATTTGGTTTTATCGCTGTGCATTGCATCATGCAAAGCTCTCATCAGCTCCTACGTACAACGTTTTGTCACCTGTAGAGGACAAGCTGGTAACGCTTGTTGCCTCACGCGCTATCGAACCGATGCAATTTACTCAGAACTGATTTGATTATCAAATGAAATTAGCCGGAATGAACCATACGACACGGCTTGCTAATTGGTTGCTTTCTTCGTCAGTTTTACCTTTTGATCTCGCCTGCACCAAAGCTCACAACTCGGTGACCGTGAGACCGAGACAAAATCGTACACGTGGTAAGCTATGGTCCTGGCGTTGTTATTTTTTTTTTCTCAATTTCTGAATACGATTCTGCTTCCCATCAGGCTCAAGTGACTTGCGCAAAGGATGGTGTAGAGCGCGTAAAATGGAAAGCCTTTTTTCAACGCTGCATAACACGATTGGTACGAAAGGTAGCAAACCGAAGAAAGCAAACGCTCTGAAAGACGCCCGATAAGCATCGGTCGGAAGAAGGTAGCACATCTGGTAAAATCTGGTGACACACACTCGTTAACGCCTTGGTACTTGATCGTTTCGATCAGCGTTTGAGTGCGACAAGCGTTAACATCTACCGCGCTAACGGTTCGTTCGGTACAAGTTAAAGCCTGTACGCCGATCGTGTCACGATCCGCGGCAATGCATCAACACTGGGCTGATTGCATCAACCGCGTCATCACTGTGCGAGAATGAATTATTATTGGGCTTGGGGTTGAACTCGAAAGAAAGGGCGCATAAAACGTGATGGATAATTATTTTGTACCACCGGAATGTTGTGCATTGTGTTAAAAATCGGCTGCAAGATCGAGAAAATAAAAACTATTTGGATAAAAAATATATAGAGCTCTTGTAGGGATGGTTTGTTTTTAACAAAATTAAACCCCTCTTTTAGAAATTACTTATGTTTGATGGCTCGATTTCACTCAAAACAATGCTAACTAATTGTTAAAATAGGACACAACATCACAACGCGCAGCACATTAAATCACCGGAACAATAGATCATTGACAGGGTAAAATACAAACAAACCAACAAAAATATCCCAAAAAGCAAAGGAATTATTTGCTTCGATCGATGATGGCCGATATGCTTAGCGAAGTGGATTTATCGCCGCTTAAATCTTTCACTTCGGAACAAACAAACGACAATTTAAGATCGTGTCACCGTCGATTGGATGAACCCAATCGTGGACTGCGTTTTTTTCTTCTTTTAATCAGATTTCCTGCAGCACGTCATTATTGCTATTGTGAGAGTGGTTACGATTTGTGCAACTCGGGGTTTTGCGTTGGCGATTCCAGCTGAAAAGGGCACACACGAGTTGAGGTTTCAATAAAATCTGTTTCCCGATCTACACGCTAGATCGTGACGTTGGATGTCCACTCCAAAGTAAGCAGGCATCTTCGAATGTACGAAAATCTGATAAAATAAACCACCAAAATAAAGGGATAACAATTGCAAACATGTGTACACAAATTCGTCTTACAATGAAGGTAGATAATAGAAGGAATGTGTACAATTTATGACGCTACATATTTTGTGAGGCATACAATGTTGATAAAAAGATAATAAAAATTGGATGTAGCGTTTATAAATTTAATAATCTTTTAGTATTGTAAAGAGATCTTTTTTTGAACTGTAAAGAGTTCTTTCTTTCTTGTTTATTGGCTAACAATTTTCTATAAGCACTGTGGAGCTAATTGGTTGATCTGCCCGAACAAATAACACATTCGGAAAGAGATGGGCATCGGCAATAAAATAAACGTGCATCGTGCACAGAAAACGTCACGAAAACTCATCAAATGGGTAGAAAATACGGTTATGTTAGGATTTTATAGCATTGGTAATGTCTTCCCGATGGGAGGAAAACAAAAAAAAAGCAGGGAAGTGAAGCGTTGTTGGTCGACAGTTTGTGTAACGTTACGCTTCGGAATGTCTAGCATCAGAAGTTTCGCCACCGGTTGGTGGGATCGAAATGGTTAAATATCCTAAACAAAAACCACACAGCGCATGCAAGGGCAAATGGTCACGAACGAAAATTCACCTCTTAATGTTACTGTCTTGTTGCTGTTGTTCTTGTTGTATGTTTTACTGTCTTCACTGTCTCCTGACTGGCCGCCGGTCAAGGGAACCCCGGGAACGCAAAACAAATGCACCAGCAGCACTCATGCCAAAGCCAAATAATCACCTGCACTTACGATGCACTAGTGTCAACCGGGCTGTACCCGGGGTGTACCCATAAAAGTCGGTGCTGATGATGGTTGGCAGAACCGCAGCTTTCCCGGCCATTTGCCGGGACCGGGAACCGGGAAACGTAGGAACGAGGCTGTGCACGCCGGTGAATCGGCCGTGACGAAACGTCAGGTTTGGATGTTGGTTATTGTGTTTTTTTTCTCCTTCTCCTTTTTGGTATGTGTGTTTTGTTGATTTCTGGCTAGTGGATCGCCGGACACACTTGTGAAACTTTCTCCCTGGTGCGGTGGTGTATTTTGTTTTCTTCGTCTGCATCCTTTGTTTTGCTGTATTTTTTTAATGTTTTCCAAGTGCCAAGTGCAACGATGACAGGCGAAGGGAGTTTGTGCACTACAGTGTGTTTCGAAAAAGTAAGTGTATGGTGGAAATAAAACTTTAAATCATTGTTTTAAAAAAAATGTATTTTAATTTTGTTGTTCATGTTACTCATAACTTATGTATCCGTTTTCAAAGAATATTTATTTCTTGCTGTTATAGTTTTTAAAACAAACTAGAACAAATTCATGATTTTAATTAAATTATGCAAAATGTTATGATTGGAGACTATGGAGGCTTCAAAAGGTTTTTTTGTTGTATTTTGAGATATAACAAGATATTAGTCACTAGAATGTTCAGATAAAATTTTTACTCCAAACTTAGAAACATGTTCGCGAGCAGTTGGTCATACAAATTATTAAAATAAACTTTAATTTTATGTTAATTTAATTATTTTTTAAACAAAACGATTGGAGAAAGCCAATATTGACGTTAATATTGTATTGTTTAAATTACATTGTAACTGCTTAGCTTAATATTTATCCATTATTTTATTAAGTCCTTTTCCACATTGTATTTAAAGATTGAAAATAATACGAGCGTTATCCGGAAAGAATAAATTTGTTTTCTTAACACAAAATCATATCCACCACTGTGAGGAATGCAGTCACTTGCCAAATCGAACGAAAGTTGAAATCATTCTCCACAACTCCTACCCGATCCTCCCTGCAAAACAGCATCCAAACACAAAAAAAGCAACAACTAAAAGGACACAACCCACTGCACGGATATAAATCCTTCACCCTGTCGCTTAATTTCTACAGATCACGACATCGAATGTCGTTCCCGGTGGACCGTGGGTCAATATTCTTTATGCTTGTTTTGTTTTCCGCCTGTTTTTTTTCCTTCTTTCAACCCGCCTCACTGGCTGTGCAATGCGACATCATCGGGCCAGCAAATGCCGGGACACCGAATCCCGAAGAGGACGACTTTCGCTTTCGACGACTACGACTGCTGCTGCTGCTAGGGCAGACAGTCCCCGACGGACGGGTTCCTTGCCCGGTTGGCTCACTTGCTGTTGTGAGACTCCAAATCAATTCTTCCGATCCGTTATCTCACCACATTTCGATGATTTTCTCCTTCGTTTGGTGTGCTGTCTGTCTGCAAAAATGATTTTGTTTTGTTTCCCCCTTTTTCTCAATCCCCAGTCCCCTCCCTTCATGACCCGCTCTGCCACATCTTTGCTGGGGTGGTACAAATTCTTCGTTTCATTCACATTCGAACATGCGTGGGCAAATTCCAGACTCAATCCGAGTCGGCTAGTCACCATCCCAGCCGTCCGCCCTAATGTCACCATCCATCGAAAGAAGCCAATTTGGACGATCGTTTAGGAGATCTCAACGTTGTGTCCACTCAAGAGGCTTGTGCTTGCGCATTAGATACGGCGTGCGCGCTCGCATATACACACCGATCGTAAATATTTTGATAAATGGATGTCATTGGAGCCGGCCCGAAACATTTCCTTCTCTGCATGGCTTTTGCGATCGATGGCAAAAAAACCAAAACCAACCGACAACAACCCAAGATCTCGTGGATGAGATTGCAGATTTGCTGGACCGCGCTGGGTTTGTTGGGATCCAGTTTAGTGCACCGTCCTGCTTACGCTCGTGCGCCAAAATCAGGAGTAGCACCAGCCCTGTTGTCCAGCAGCCGCGGACACCGTACCAAAGGGGTGGTGCCACCCGTGCGCACGGCAAGTACACTTGGGATGGAATTTATATATCTGCAAGCCGATGTGTTGCGTTGATCCCATGGCGCGTATGGCGAGCGCGCGCGTGCGAGGTGCGAAACGTCCGAGCATGTGTCCCGGGCTACTTTCTCTCATTTGCGAGATTACGTAAAGATGACGTTTGGCAGTTCGCAAAACGAATGCCGGGAACCGTGTGCCTGGCCTGTGTACGTCTGTTTAATTGAGTCCGGTTCGGTGCCAGCGCAAGTGCCTGGACACGAAAGCTCCAAAATCCAAATGGAGGAAACCGATGAAACGGTGGCGTCGTGGGGTGGCGAATGCGCACCATTATTTGCACCGGGACCGGGTTTCATTTGCTGGGTGACAGGAAATGTGGCTTTCTGAGCGTAACGGACGGATGTCTGTTCATTCTATGATAATTCAATCCGTGTCCTTTCGCTGCTATTTTGCAATTGGAAAGCAAACGTCACGGACACGACGTCGGCGATTGCGATCGATACTGCGCAGATACTCAACAAAAGGATCAATAGCGTAGTGAAGCGAATTGAATGAAAACTGATCGCTGATTAAACGACAATACACGCGCACCGGAATGGAATGTTATTTTTATGCTGTCTTTATTGATGAGTGTGAAATTGCAATTTAAGTCAATTAAATTCCCAGTTTTTTAGCTTTTCCTAAGCTTACAGATTTTTATTTTATTTTTCGTAATAAAACCACACAAAAATATTAAAAAAGATAGCTTAATGGATAACTTTTTGTGCATTTTTTTGTCACTCACATGACATCCTATTAGAGGATCACGCAGAAAAGGCTCGAAAGGAAAAACAAAATCATATCATGTCTGTCCGGCTTTAATAACTTTTTCTCACATTTCTTTCCCCAGCCCGTCACGATTTCGGTGATGGGATTTTTATTATTATAATTTCCTTTTGCACGGTCGTAAATTCATTTCGCCGAACTCGCAAGGATTTAAATAAGAGCAAAAGTTCATCTTTATATCCCTATATCTACAGAGGCAAATGAGATGTCGTTTTCTGCTGCGGCAGCAAATAGACATCGAAATATCATAAATAACCAGCCCAAAACTTTCCGTTCCGGCGAAAAGGTAGCGCGCGATCGCAGCAGGATATGGTGCGCAACCGTATCGAAACAGGCGTCGGGGGGTAAAAAAAAAGTTTTACGACCTCTCCGCTCCATTAGCGGCCGGGTCTGCTCATCTGGATGATGATTTAAGCGTATCTTTCAGGCTGGCGGGAACGAATTTATATACATTTTTTTTTTGCAACGAGTTCGAAAGGTGAAAACATAAAGGCGCATATGTGCAATAGCACATGCTGAAAGTGGGTGGTGAGAAGGGTGAGACGAATGTTAACCACAAAAAATGTCACTTTCGACGCTCCACAGTCGGTGCCACTTTTACTACGGTGAGATGTGATTAAAATATGGCAATATTGTTTGCTTTCTATGACGCGGATTTTGTGCGGACGATACGCATACGTTATGGGTTTCATTGGAATTGGATAGCACGAAACTTGATATCACTTATGTAACGATCAGTGGGAAGTTGTTCTTCAATATTTGAACTTATTTAAGATTCAACTAGAAAGTAGCAAAAGTTTATAGTTTTCTCTTACCTTTTAGTTCGATGGTATCCAATCAGTATAGTTCTTTGGTCATTTGGTTCCTTCACTTTGGTACACTATTTTGTTTCTCGTTCCGCTTTATTTCACTATGTTGTGCTTTTCAGAATTTTTTATCTTCCACTGATACACACTTACGTTTTTGTTCCACTTTTTAATCATTGTCATTGACTAGAAAACTTTTGATAAAAAAATTATATTAATTTAAAAATTATTATGTTCACAGAAAGAAACAAATTTTAAGTAAACATTATCACTGAAACATATTTTTCACACGAATTTTCTTAAAATAAATGCGAAAAAAACCTTAATCAAAATGCTGTTACACAATCGACGGTTGTTTTATGACTGCACTAAAAGCCTCTAAGCCACTTGCAGTTTGCATAAGACCATACTGCATAGGTATGCACACACTGAATGGCGAAGAAGCCATGGAGAACACAGCTGATGCAATCTATAACAGAAAAAAAAGATTGAAAAGGAAATTAGTTAGGTCATACGATACGAATAATTTAATCCAAATAGCAAACTAGAAATTTAGATTCTAAAGCTAGCATAAATAATTGAAGTTGACTCAATTGAGACCGAAAAAAACCATATGGTTCCCTATTTTGTTTGTCAACCCTGTGTTGTTTTTTCTTTGTTTGTCAACAAAAGGCTGATCTTTGCATTTATTGACAGTTGAGATTTAAATTCTTAATCGGAATCTGCGAAGTAATCCAATACATTTTATTGTTGTTGATGGAGTACATCCAGCAATAAACCAAGAAGAAAAAACTTCCCGTCACTTTTCCGTTATATTTGCTGTCTTTTATTTCTGGGTGCTATACCCTCGAACGTCGACCCCGTTTACGACCTTTAGCTGATGCACACGAGAAAAAGGAAAACAAAAGAGATTACACACAAACCAAATGCAACCGTAACGTTGCCCCATTGCATCCATTGGGATCATCTGCTAAAGCTTTTGTTGTTGCTGTGTTAATAATGTCTTTTTTTGCAAATCCAGTTCACCCATATATTGCGGTCGTTCTTTTATTTCCACTTTTACCCCTGCTTTTGCTTCCCACTGCTGCCCCATCTACTTGATATTTCTCCCATTACCTGTTTTTTTAACCCTCTCTTTCCCTCCATTTTGCTTCCCGTCATCCTTCCTTCCTCCTTCCATTTCTTGTACACGATAATCTACCACCCAACCGGGAGAGAATGCATTGGGTGCAACCCAATGTAACCCGCTATGGGACCGGCAGTGGAACGTGACATTTCGGAATTATGCTTTGCGACGAGCGTGCACTTTTGATTTCCCGTTCTACATTTCATGGCGATACAATTGAGCAAAAAACAAAAAACAAGGGTAAAACAAAAACTAGAAGATGAAGTGGGGGTGGATATGCACAAGAAAAGAGAGACCTAGAAGTGCAGTAATATGATAAACCTGGTGATTCTTTACACGTAAAAATGATAAACATAAGCTCTGATCTAAAACCACAGCGAGGAGATGGTTTGCTTGAAGCAGAACGCAACCGAACTGAAGACAAAACGTTCCCTTAAGACAATCGACCGCACACTAACGGGAACACGTAGTTCACTGGTTCACTGTTCGATAAACGTACGGAAGTTCTGAGGTTGGCGTCGTAGTGCTGTTACTTTTCCATGTTTCGTCTCCAATTCATGGATCTCATCTCTGTCATCTCGGCAGCCTTAAATGCGCCAAGGGTGAAGTCACCGATGTATCATCCCATGTTTTGATGCTTCTGCGCTACCATATTTAGCCTTCCAGCCGAAGAACACTATGCTAATGAATCGCTCGCTGTGCTCGCTCGAAAGAAAGATGATGCGAAATTGGAGACATGGCTTCTGTACGGGCAGATCTCATGTAACAGTGGACTAACAGTGGAAATCTTTGCTAAAAATAGAAACCCGCTCCATGAGCAAACGATGAATGGAATGGTGAATATTGTCCCGCGGATAAGCATCATATTTATTAATGGAGGGCAGCATTGAAAACGTTGCTCCAAGCAGAACAATTGTCTGTGAGCAGTAGATCATTATTTACGTACACAGTCGTTGACATGGTACACGGCACTGAAATCATGTTCTATTAACATTTATAAAGCATCTGGGGCAAGAAATTAAAATTCTGCTTCTTCTGTATCTTATTGGCACAATAACCATACTGGGAGCCCTAAAGACTATATCGTCAGCATTTTAAAAAGAATTAGCCATTTGCAACTTCGAGATCTCTCAAAAATTTAGGAAGGAATCTCAATCGTTAACTCGAAATTAGTTGATAGAGTCCAGCAGGTCAAATGTCGTTGAGTTTAGAACTGCTCAAATGCTCAAATAGACCGAGTCATCGCAAAAGATGTCAAAAAGCGTGGAGCGATGACTGGTAGACTAGCAAATGATTTCAACTTTGTGGGATCTCGTTAAACTTCAAATTAGATTGTTGCTCGGAAATCATAGTATCTGGCAAGTTGAGTATGCTGTTTGATGCTGGCAAGTCTTTAAATTGTTTGATTAAGAAATATTTAATTGAATAATTAGACAACAACGGGTTGTAATACGTGCGTAACAAATGGATTTTCAAAGGATACGTTTCCATTCCGACTATTAAAATCACATTTTTTTCTATATCATTTGTACGTAGCTAATCTCAGACAAATGTGGAGTGGAAATTAGTTCCCTCATTACATACTGGTAAAAAGACATTAATTAATGCATCCTAGTATGTATACGTATATACTTATTCTAAGTAGTCCAATGAAACCCCCAAGATTAATATAACCAAGGTATACACATATCCATATCTAAACACATGCGAAAGTGGAAAGCGTGTTTGGATTTCTGAGCATCTCCCAATTTTCACCGATCGGTGTGAGCGCGCGTTCGCACCATAAATCATGATCAACTAATCGGCCCCAAAATGGACATCCTCTGCGCACCAAATGCTCTCCCTTTCTCTCTCTCCCTCTCACCCTTTGCTGTGTCTCTCATCTGAAGTGTTTTACTGGCAATTAATGGGGGGGCTTGATTTATGGGCAGGGTGTGGTTTCGATCGTGCCCGACCCTGGCACTGGGCCACCGTGTCACTAACCTCACTTATTGGTGTGTTCAATCGTAATAAAATAAAAAAACAAACCCCGTACACAATGCCAGACACAACGCAATAAAAAAAATGCAAACTATGTCACTTGACATTTACTGCGACGAAAACCTCCTGCACGGAACATGCCGGACAAGATGATGCGACGGGGATGATGGAGGAAAGGAATTAAAATGGATGTAAATTACGGTCCGGATTGGAAACCGTACCGTTCCCGGAACAGCTAAACGTCAACGGTTTACCCAAATGTGATGGTTAAGTTCGATGGGCTGCTCAACATTGGCGACAGGCTGCATATTAAATGGTGGCGAAGCGAAAGTGCACGGAGAACCGTACCGCCAGCCTAGGACGTTCCGCGATCGGTTCGGAAGCTTTGCGATCGGCGGTTCGATTTTGATTTATTCCATTCCGTACAATCCCCACCGTCCGCCACTAGTGTGACCGTGAATGTCATACAAATTAGCTACCTAACAAAACAAACCGCCAGAGTGGGAAGATGCGAGCACCATTTTGAGGGAGGGAGATCAATCAATAAACACGGAAAGAAAACACTATTTGTTTTGTTTGCTACAGTGTGTACCGTTTCGTTCAAGGCGTAAGAAAGCGCCCGGTACTGCTGGTGCAAGCAGTTTTAGTGCGGGAACCCAAAAACGGAACCTCCGCCACGACAAGTGTCGCTTTAGTGCGAGCCGTGAAGTGAAATGTTTCGAAGGAAGTCAAAATTCTCGTGCACGCTCGCAATCGATTCGAGCACTCCGGCTGTGTTTATGTAAAATGTGAAATTGGTGGCTTTCCTCCATGCACCAGGCCCGACAGACAGCTGCCTTCACGGCCACGGACAAAACCATTGTGCGATCGCGCGATACCCATTTTCATTCGCTTACACCTTATTTTTGGTGTATTCATTTACTTAAAACGTCACACGTACATCACTTTCGGGGACAAACGCATTCGGTGATTGAATCGAAAGTGTTTAGATTGGTTTGGTGGTAGGGGTTATTTTTTTTAATTTTTGGAAAATACAGCCACACGCCAGGAGTCGATCTTTCGGAAATGGAACGAATGTGAAAAAAACTGTAACCTACAAAAAAAAAACGAAACAGTGACACAAAATTCAAACACGCGTGCGATTGTTTCGGTGGTAATGAAATGGAACAATGTTTGCGGTGTCTGGTTTGAATGACAGCCGTGGTGGATGCGATGATCGTATGGTGAGCTTGCGAGGTTGGCTTGAAACGTGCCACTTTACGATCGAAAAATAAATTTGTATCTTATTGATGGAAATTAATCATCCATTTGAATATTGCTTGTGGTTAGTTTTAAATATAAATAAACGCTTATTGTTCAAACTAATACGCACAGTGAAACACGAACTGTATAGAATTATGTGGTATATTTCTTTTTACTAAAAAAACGGTCGAAATTAGAACAGTGCGTAGCATAATTGAACGATCACGTTTTGACTATTTTACAGAATACTCTTCCGTTAGACAATACGGCGCTGGGCCGTCATAATAAATTATAAATAAAAAATAAAAACTCTTTCGTTAGGCTATAAATTTGTAGAGCGCAAAAAAGTAGCAAAAATAGTTTTCTATTTTTTAAAATTGCTTCAAATTTTCCTACAATAATACTTTATTTCAACGGCACGTAAAATTCTGAAAACACCGTTTTTAAGTAATTGAAATCTATACCCTAAAAATATTGGTTTTTCAAAAATGCAAAAGATCGTGTAAATTAGCTTTTAAGTTTTATTTCATGATTTATTTTTAAAACTGCTGAACAAATAACTCGGTTTGTATCAGTTTTTATACACAATGATGATATGATAAAATATAAAAGTAATCAGTAGAAAAATAAATGGAACGAGGGACCTATACGCGCGATGTACATCACTTTTAATGCATCGTTAACAAAACCGTGATAAATGTGTAAATTTCACCAGATTATTTTAATATTGCAAAACAAACATTATTTATCAGAATTTGTGTAGGCTTTAATACAAACTACCATATTTATCTTTCTATTTTTTATCATTAAAATGATAAATGATATTATAATTATGTTACGCACTATAGAAAATTTTGAAAACATGTAGAGCCATTTTTATCAGAATGTTCACTCAATGTATTGTTATCTGCATCTTCTTCAAAAGCATCTACCTCACAAGTCTGCCTCTGCATCATTGTAACATGTATGAGAAATTGAATATAAAAATGCTTCCTCTTAAAATACTTTTGCTAAAACTATTTTTGTTACCCTCGTCTACATCAAACATCGATCACAGTCTATTTATTCCCATTTGACCGCAGCAACGTAATATTGCGTCTTTTGACGGAAAGCGATTCGCATCCTTCTCCTTCCCGTTCCCGATGCATTACTCCTCAACGAATTTGTCTGGGGCATGGGTTATTTAAAGCTAAATTTATTAAAATAACCTCGAAGGATGACCCCTAGAAGGTGGGTTTTTACGTTGATTGTAAGCACGTGTCAACGCAAAGGGGCAGGACCACGCGCGTTCGATGTTAACTACCCGGGTCATAGGGAATAAATATGCAAATGCGGCGAAGATCGCTGCACCGTCTGTTACAGCGTGGACTTACACCGTACACCGGACTGGGCGGGATATTACGATTAGACACTGTGGCAAGTAGTACAAATTAAACACGCTCGTAGGTGGGATGACGAGTAGACAAGCATTGAGAAGAAGATGAAAAAAAAAAAACAATAGATCGTTGCGTAAGGCCCATCGTCTTTAACAGCATCCGCTTCGCTGTTGTTCCTTGAGGAACGGTTGGTGAGCAGTAAGTTATGGTTATGATCAAATCAAAGTTTTCGAAAACAAAAAATCCAAACCATAATAAATATGTTCCATTCCCGACCCAACCATTCCATCCGGTTGAATCAGCTGCATGTGTGTATGTATGTGTTTAAATTCAATTGGAACAACTTACCCGGCCCTGTGTGTTGGGAAACATGGTTTTGATGGTTTGCCGGTTAGGATGATAAATTGTAAATTGCACCAATTGCGTCGCCCTTCCGAATGCGGTACGCTTCAGCATTATGCCCCGTATGGAAACAGAGCGAAAGAGATACGACGCTGTGGTTTTATTCTCTGACAGACGCCTGATATTTGCAAGATCCAGCACTAGCAACGACGGCTACCGAGGCCGAGCCGAAACGCTTCGTTGAACGCTAATCGATCCGTGACGGGATTCAAATTTGTAACGATTTTGTGTGCATTTTTGCTTTTGCTTCCTTTCTTCTGGCCAGCCCATGTCTTGTGCGCTCCGCAATAAGCGCCAGGCTGAGCCAGCCACACCACGCAGCACACACACACACACACGGAGAGTTATTTGCCAATTGATTGGGTTCCTACCCCGAGTCTGCAGTCCTCTCCACTGCAACGGCACAAGTTGACAGCAACGTAAATAGCGTACGTTGCGTGTCCAACGCTTTCGTATGACTTGATCATATTCCCGAGCCGACAGGAAGATCGAGCCACTATACGAGACGTGTTATACTGCTGTGAAATGCGTGCGCCAGAATGTCCACACGTTCTTGGTGCAATAAAATCGCTGCTAACAAAATCACAGTCAGCCAGCAGCTCAGTAACGTAAGTGTAAGTGCGGTAGCACGAGTTTTCCTGTTCCGAAGATCGGCCGCATCTCTACAAGAGGATTAAGTTCTGTCCCACCGCCCAATGGTTGTCGTTAAGTAATGTAGGCGTATCCATAAACTCGTAGATTTTATGGCCGCACATTGCTCTCGCCCTGTCACACAATGTTCCGGTTTCACGCCCGGACATTGTTGCTCCATGCATCTACACAATTTGTACAACGGATTGCCGATGTAATAGTGTAATACCAAAGTCGTAATAAATATAAACTGCACGTTTGGAGTGGAATTCCTAACGGGTGTCCAACATTTTGTTGGTGAAATTATTGGCCATCTTTCATTTAACCTTTTTATTAAAAATCCTGCATGAGATCTTAGTAAGGGTAGAGTGTTTAAGCATTTCCACTCGATTGCACAACTGAAAACAATAAGTATAACAGGTGAGTGTCTCGTAAGATCACGGGATAACTAAATCTCCCCAAGTCTCGAAGGTTTGTCCAGGAAAAAAACAGAGCACTGGTATGGTAATGTTTGGCGACCACCCATCGGGATGCGCTCCACTAAATGACGACATCCGTGTTATGGAGAGAGCACCATGAATTTGCGTTTTATTTTCCATTTCTTCACGGGTGGAAATTATTCACCGCGATTTGCCCGCAAATGTCTGACACTCCAGGTGGTCCAATTTTTTGCCTTTTTGTCTGCGATCACGATTCCAATTCCCAAGTGTTTTCCTCAATCTTTCGATAACACTTTGCGGGCAGCATCGTTTAAAAGGCTGCGCAGAGTTGATTGTTGGTGTTTTAACTGTACAACTCACTGTATTAATATTTGTTGAACGCGAAAGTGTATAGAAGGAATGGTTCAACATCATCATGCTACGTATAAGAAATGTGTAGAACAATAAACAACGTCAGAACCAATAGAAGTATTCACGCGCGATATAACAAGCACACATAAAATTCCTCTCCTAAACATTTCACTTGCTTGCGTTTGTTTGATTACTAGCAAAGAGTGGCCTTTCACAGTCACCGATCCAGCAAATCGAAATTCTAAGACTCCTACAGAAACTCGACGGGTACGGGTAGTGTGATGCAACGTGCGATCTTGGTCGTCATGCCGGTGCCAAGCCCTGTGTCTGGCGGTGACAGTCCAAACTTGTCAACCGTACGATATGGGAAGAACCAACCGTGAGCTGCCCGATGTTGGTGGTATATCGAATTTTTGCACAATAACAATTGGCCCATAAAAAAAGGCACAAACACAAACAGACTGAGGGCGCCTAAAGTGCACCCTTTACGTATTCCTCCATTATTCGTGTTCGAGCTTGGTTAGCTTACCAGTTTCGTTCGAGTAGCGTGCCATTGCGCTTGATGGTAAATACAAGAATTTGACATTTCCAGATTTGGTCGGCATGCGCAATAGGGCATCCCGATGAGTTGTTCTTCAAGCGGTACCGTTTATCTGGTGCTGTCATTTTTGTACGACCACCACCAGGAAGACGACTGCTGGAGCAGGGTAAACTATTCCGAGATGCAACGGCAGCGGAGATTCTTATTTCTATCATTAGTTACAGCAGTTGTGAACATGAGTCAATCTGTAATCGATCGCACTACTGTGGAACACTTGGAGAATTCAACGACTTGTCGCATCCGCAGTCGCCCTATCCACCTTTGATTGCTTTACGCGATTCTCACCCCTCCGAGTCATCGTTTAGGCGTTGGCTCAAAGTGCAATAGCTAGCACCACGGTTCTGTTCCGGCAACACCAGCGTCACGTGACGCGAATACACAGTATACCGCTTTGGAAAATCTGTATCACATCACCGACACTTCAGAGCGCGAGTAAGAATGCACACACGCACTAGATATCTGGTTCTACAACAAATTTGTTGGACACCCTACACACAACCCAATTTGCATTCTCGGTAAATTTGAACATACCCAACCTGGGCGGACGTTGGCAGATGCGTCGAATCAACACTTCCGGCGACACGTTACAAACAAGAGAGCACGCGACACGATAGTAGCTTGTCCGCTGTGTTTGGCCAATGTGCGATTTGTAGCACCATTTTCGATACCTGAGGCCTGCGGAACATTACATCCCACAGGTTCGTCGGACGCGTTTTGACAGCTCCCTTGAAGGTGGCAGTGCGTGTTGCCTCGGTACAGCTTCCGATGTTTGAGAGGAAGCACACTTCACAAGCAACAAGCCGATCGAAAGAACGCAAGAGAATGAGCGGATGCTGTTGCGATTGGGGAGCTATCGGCGATTATTTTTGGAGCGATAAACCGCACGGAGCGAGAGATTCTATGGAACACAAAAAGGGAGAAACAGAGAGTAAGCGAAAGCGAAAGAGACAAAGAGAGAAAGAGAGAGGGAGAGAGTTTAACACATTGTACACCCAAACAGTAAAACGTACAACTATCTAGAACATCTCCCGACCGAAAGAACGCAGCAAAGGGCTCCACGAGACGTTCGGCACGAGATAATGTTTTTAAAGCGCGTTTGCTGTGGATGTTCTTGGTGTCGTCGCGGGATGTACCGGTCTGTACGGAAATGCATCGTCTGTTGCACTGTGCCTCCTACACGATCAGGAATAACCGGCGAGACGAAGGAAGAATATAAAAATATGACCATTATGTGTGAGGCACGACCGAGTCAATTTGTTAGCCGGCTCTGTTCTGTAAAAAAAAAATCATTTTCCACGTTTTGTGCCGCGAGTGTGGATCGAGGAAAGCGTTTAAGAGGACGCTACTTCAAGTGTTGTGTTTTTGGTACGTAATGATTCATTCCACATGAGAGCAGAAGCTGTGTATGAAATACGAAGGCCTATATTTCTTGATGTATAATTTGTCTGCAAATGTTTGACATTCGGTGAGCAGGGCAATTAACTTTTGAACAAGTCAATTTCTAAAGTCATCAAACATGTCCGATTTGGAACTATACGATACAAATTAAGTGGGTTATGCGTTTTTTAGTCTTTTTTTTTTTTAATTAAAGATAAAGTCAACCTCCTCATAGGGAGTATCTCTTTTAACGTGTTTTTTGCTCACTACGAAGTTTACTTTTAGAAGTCAAAACATTGAAGAAATTTTGGCCTGATATGATAACCTTAGTCGCTGCTAAGAACAATGCCATCAGATAACCAATCGTTAATTAACTTGAAAATTTTGTCGGTAGTTTAAGGTTGGGAGTTGAAAACAATAATATTGAAGAGCTTTCTAAACATGAAAACATGGAAAAATCATTCCTCGAGGTATTTATGGAGTTTATGATATCAAGAAATAAGTTTCTACAGAAGAAGATAAAAGAAATTCTCAATCAATCTTTCTGGCGACGTTGAATACGTGAGATGTTGTTTCCGCACATATTACCAAATATCATGATGGTGTGGTTCTACAAATACTATTTTCTCATTCGTGATTAATCTTAAAAAATATATCCACACTAATTGGCCATTACTTCGACGTGGATCGGATTATTTTACTTTTTACCTACATTATAAGAAAAAGATTATCCTGCAACTACACTAATTGCTAAACGACTACAACAAATTGCTTGGATTATGCTTGTTAGAGGAAGAATGCTTTTTAAGAATAGCCGAAAGAACCTGAAGTTACCTTTTACTTCTTATTATAACTTAATTATTCTTTCAATTTAATTTTTATTTTTTCGACACCAAGAATATGCAATCCAAATTCTTTGTTCTCGACTATTATAAATCATCCCCGGGGTTCATACGATGAATAGTTTCTGACGTTCTATTCCTACGCCTGCGTTTAATTGTCACAAATACCATAAAACCATTATCGTACGATTCAAAGCTTAAAGATAAGTTTCCGTTCCTTTCGTGTTTCATGTTGTCGTGCAGTAAATCAAAAACCCTATGTGTCCCTCTCAAAACATCGTTGAAGAAACAAAAAAAAATCAACATTTCCATGGCACCGCCATGGCAATAAAACCGATGAACGATTTATCACGCACGTAGCAATTCTTCTGCTTGATCTTTGTCCGCATTAGAAACGTAGCGCGGCGTGTAAACTGACAGGTGCCACAAACCGTGCACCAGCACCCAGCACCAACCGTTCGAAATTTTCACACCAGTTCGGAAAACTTTGTCACCGAAAATTAGGAACACATGGCACTCGAAACATGCTGGCGTGAATGTATCTGGACTTTTCGTTACCATTTTGTATAACCAGCGTTGTCCCGAAGTCAATCAGTGTTTTTTTTTGTTTGGTCTTGCGGACTGCTCGGAATGGTAGGGAAATGATTCTGGTGAAATAAGCTAATAGGTTTGTCGGGAAAAAGCATTAGCGTTGCGGTGGGTGTTATGTTGTTCGGGAATGGAATGGTTTTTTTCTCTGCTTTTCCAGTGCCCTTTTTTTAACCGCTTGCCGTACTGCACGCCCCGGTATGTCATCTTTCCGAGCAGCCGTTTATGACGGTGTAGCCAGGGCACGACACTATTCACTCAAGTGGAAGTCAGCCGGCTCGGCTCGGCAAGCTGTGGGAAGATGCTGGAGTGCAGTGCACTCACAGTGACTTGAAATAAAGTGGCTAAATTTAGCTTGGGTCGCGCCTCGTCAATTTACATAGCAATTTTTGAGCGAACGCATCTGCAAACCGACTGTCGGTTGCTGTGGTTGGAAAGTCACTAGTTGCTGCCTAAACATTCCTAAGCTCCGTACTACAGCCGAACCAACCAACAAAAAGTACATCGCTACTAATCGAGTCCACGCGTCGATCGGTGAAAACAAACATTCATTCATCGATCGGGCGCGCGATCGAACCGTGTGACCCAACCGGTGCAGGGAGGGATTGCTTGCGCGAGTTCATTCATCGGTGCGGTTCGGAATCTCTAAGAGGTTTATAATTTTCTATAACCCTGCCATTGTGTCGAACCGATGGCTCCGCAAAAGGGAAACGTGTGTTGACTACATATTTTACGAAGATGGTGTGCGCCGATGCACGATCGATTACGCGCAGCACACAGAAAGCGTTGCCCATGGCCAGACACTGCCCAATCGGTTGGGATGGACGATTTATGGACACTTCCAGACATAGTTTTCGACATTCGTCCGCCCTGTCCTCCATCCCCTGGAAGCAGTTGGATTGTATGTGTCTGTGTGTGTGCAGTGTTCGGTTAAAGTTTTTCGATAGTTTCCGATCGAAACTTTCCCGGCGAATGGTGAAAGCATGCCCGCGGTTCGTTGCAACATTGACCTCCGAATTCTGGCATTGACGTTTCACGTTGATATCCGGAAGTGAACGTTCGATGTTGTTCGCCGTGCGGCAAACAGCTGCCATGCAAGTGTCAACATAGTAGAATGTGCTAAATAGTTTTCGACTTATATAGCACAAGAATCGAGACTTATTGTGGTTTAATAAGACGAGTAATTTTAAAAATATGCAATATTAGCTATTTTGATGCGAAAAAGTCAATATTTATTCCCAATTCCCAATTGCTGCAATTGCTTTCCAATAATTAATTTTTCTTAATATTACCCTAAGATATTTATATCTTTACTACAAGATATTTCAGATTTCTTATTACTACGAACGATGAAATGATTTTGTTGAAGGCGCTTTCGATTGATATTCACTCCAACACTTCGCCCAAAAGATCATCGTGTCTCACACGTGACTTCGAACCGAAAAACATTGACGTCACACTTGTTTTATAATTTAAGCCAATTAACATTACAACTTGTCATGCATATTTATTTAATTCTCATTCACGGTGGCTAAACATAAACGTCTATAGCACAGTGCTCAAAGTTTCGCCAAATTAGTTGATTAACTGCAGCGCCAGCAGCAGTTCATCAGTGCCTACAGTCGTCGCTTAGATCTTGTCAACATTAATGCACCCACAAAGCATGATGAGTCAAACCACTCCCACCACTTTTTAGCATTAGAACGAACACGATACATAAACACACCACTTCTTGTATGAGTCTGTGCAGTTTCATTTTTTTCTTTCTCTGTTTATTCGCAAAAAAACAGGACGTTTCTCATTCATTAACATTCCCATGTTTGATGCACATTAAAGATGTGGATGTGATATAAACGCACACAAACAAAAAAAAACGATACCATTTCCCTACTCTTGTCTTGGAACGTTCCCATACGCTATCTTTCATCATGTCGGATCATAAAAGAATACCGTACCACCGCCGTTATATATCCTTTCCTTCTGCTGCAGCGGTTCTGGGACGCTTAATGTTTCCCCTGTTCACTCAGGACACATTCCGACAGACGCGTGACCATTTTTCGGAAGCGCTCGCTCTGTGCTGCCGCCGGTTGCAGGAACAATATGCATCCCTCCAGGCACTGCCAACACTGCCCGGCAACCGTGTGGTGGTACGGCGTGATGCAGCAGACAGAATGGTTCGCTCGAAGCAATTGTCTGCTTCGGTGAAGCGTAAAAACCGGCGGCTCTATGTCAATTATCCTTACCAGCCAGACGAAGCTGGCTTGACTGCACCCTTGCCACGTGCTGCATGCACGCTGCCCGGCTAACTGTGTGTGTATGTGTCGCACCGAAAGCCCCCGCGGGCACGTGACACAACGTGGCACAACAAGGTGTGCTGATGCAGCGTTAGTAGGGATCTTGAAGGGAAAAAATCCAGCATCCATTTAGCACAGCTCGCAATGAAAAGAATCGTAGCCTATCTTCAAAGGTGTTGTGTGTGTGTGCCCGTGTATGTGTGTGTGTGTGTGTGTCTAGTTGCGTTGGTCGCAATTACGCATCAACAAAAGAAATGTCCTTCTTGATTGCACCTTACGAAGAGGGAATCCATAATAACAGAAAAAAATCTTATCACACACATTTGCTTTATAGTCATCTCGAATGCATTTACCTAGCTTCATAACTTTTGCTTATTAACCACTGTAAAAAGAAATAGGGTGAAATATTAATCAAACTTGACTGCGCGCTTCCGTGCGGCTTCCGTCTACACAACCAACAATTTGCCCCATCTGGCTTATCATTCCTGCTCTTATTTTGTGCCATACCTGGCGTGGCGGCCTTGTTACGCTGCGTCACAGTAGGTGTATTGCGAACGAGAAACTATTTTCGTTCGTACAAAAGTCGTTGCCCGTTGGTTGGAAAATCTGTTCCAACGGTTCGGGGAAAAGCAAAAACAAAAACACACTCCGTGCGCAATAGGAACGTCGATTTTGGTCGCAGCACTCACACAAGATTCCGAACTGCGCCCATAGGGGTGAATGACATTTTATTTGTGCGCATTTTTTTTTTTATTGTTACATCCCTCAACTCGCGAGGGTAGGTTTATACAACCCTTAGGAGCGCTGGTGACAAACGCTTACTATACATCCAATTGCTATTAAAGCGTAAAATTATGATTGACAACCATTGTGATGTTTGGTGTGTAGTCGAAGGGCAATTTCAATAAAAAAAAGCCATCTTCGATCAATTATTTCACGCCATACATCACTTTATTGGTACGCTCCCATTGCCATTTTTAACTCCAAGCCCAAACTGTCAATTACTTATTTATTACCTTTTGTTTAATTTATTCTTCCATACGGTGGCATGCTTGTAATCCAGTGACTTTCATTTTAATGTACTGCTGGCTTGATAGTTTCTCAATTTATGACGCATTAAACCCGGAGTAGCCATAAGTTCTTACTGGTCCTGTGTCCTATGCCCTCATGCTTGCGTTTGTTGGGTATTGTAATCCAATTTGTTGCTGTTGTCTCCGGCAGTTCAATGATCTGCATATATTTCGAGACCGCGAAATAGAGAGAGAGAATGAAAGGGAGACCGTACAAAAGGGTTCGAAAAGGGTCACATCTCGCACGGGATAAACCTTCCCGAAACAGCTGTTCAACGCCGTACAGGGCACGTGCCCTAAACGCGCAGGTTTGCCTTATTTTGGACCCGTTGCATGAGATTCCCCTTGTATGGGAAGATGCAAAACAGGGGTGCGTTTCGGGGGTTTCGAGTTTAACCCAGCGTTAGAACACCGAAAAGATCACAGGCAAGTGGAGAATACACACACAGAAAAAAAACTATCACGCTAGATGGGAACAAATACGGCCAACCATTCGAAGAGGTACGTTAAGGGTCTCTAACTCTAAGTAATGTTTGCTTTAGATCGAGGAACGCTGCAACGGAGTTTCGATGTTTTTCGCATCGTCCCGATTCCATGCTGTTGCAAAAGCAAACAAAAACCTCTTTTTAGACGTTTCTCATCTTTTTTTTTTGGCACACAGTATTGCAAACTTTACAGCAAGTCTCTCTACCCGATGGTGCCAACATAAAATGTGCTGTGAAAGTAAAGCTTCCACCCCCCAAAAAAAAAGGAGAACCAAAAAACAAAAACTAAACACAAACATCAATGCACTTCCCGATTCCCGTATGTTTCCTGCCGTAATGAAATGTACACACATGGCTGTAGCATAATAGGAAGAAAGCAACTAAAAAAAAATCATGCACACCATTTTAATACAAACAAATTCGACCCAATTTATACGGAGAACGGCGTGCGGCGTGTAGTGTTGTTTGGATGAATCATACAATTTATACTTCAGTTAGGTAAAGTTTATTGTTTTTAGCACACATTCACGCTTTGAAAAAAATGCAGAAACCCGAATGCACATCGGATAGGGAAAAAAACAATCTATTGCCAACATTAAAGCAAAAACAAAAGCATAAACAAGCATAACTGTTGGGTGTAGTAAGGAACGAAGGAAATAAAACATGCAGCAGGAAGGAAATGCATGTTAGAGAACGCTACAAACTTTAATGTGTGTGCGTTTCATATCGTTCATCTCGTTTAATTTCGAATGCGGGACGAATTCCGAACCCTTTTACATACATAATCATCCCACCTGCTGTGATGTGAAGCGTTAGAGTTGGCTAAAAAGCGGTTAAGAGTAAAATGTATCAAATAAAGGGTTTTGAAAATGAGCGACCCTGGTTTAAAGATGGGGTTCCTTCTATAATTCCGAACGTTCAATGTTGGTTTGGAATTCGTTCCGTTGGGGATTTAGCCGCAAATCCGCTTTATCACCCGCCTACCACTTTAGTCTGCCGAAGAGAGTAATGAATATTAAACGATAAACTTGCAATGAGTCAAAATATCGTTTAATGTTTTATGTTTGCAGAGCAGCAAACCAATCCCTCGATTCGCTTTGCCGTGCATAAATCAGGCGCACTGAAACAGTTTGAGTTTGCGCCTGCGAGGTATGCAAACTGCATAGCGCGTTCATTTGAAAACGTGTGAGTAACGATTTTTATTCGCCTCGCTTCACGGGAAGCAGCAAGCAGTTTCATTTTGCGGAATTAAGAAGTGCGTTATTAACACGGACAAGCGTTTCCATCGTCTATCGCTTTTTTACCGTGATGGTGTTTAGCACCGAAAAAGGTGTATATTTCGTTTAATAGTAGGGGTAGGAAAATCTCATACTTTGCTGGAATTAGGAGAGAAATTCTTTAGAAATTCTTCTCAATCATTTTGTTGAAATTACGCACTGCAGTTGGGTTATGTGTTTACATTACCGGCGTAATGACGTGCGGTATCGAAAACTCGATCCAACCGTACGAAACAAAAAAAATCGTTTGGTTTGTTTAGATTGCTAGCAAATGAGTTTTGCAGTTGGCTGTACCATTCGGGACGGGGCTGTCCACTCTCCGGACCGAATGTTTATGCATAGCTTGATTCTGACGCGTTTTTAGACATGCATTCACGCAAACGTCTTACTGTAATGTTTAAAAAAGGTACTAAAGATTTAAAAAAAAATGTTAGACAGCAACACCGCCACTCCACTGGTTCAGCCCGTCCACACAGCGAACAAATAGGCCCCCCAATTTCCAAACGCCAATTTCAGACACTTTGTCCGTGAAACAAAAGTGAACCTTCAATGCGGAAAACGATACAACCGGCATTGCTACTGCGCCTCGCCGGACCAATCGATCGTTATTATTTCATTACGGGCCGCCACACACACAATAATCCGCGATCGATGCATTGTCGATTGCAACCATAAAAAAAAATACGGCAGAATACGACGAAGCGCGAACAAGAAATAGTAACAAGTGGAAGATAAAGTAAAAGAACGTGTTCGCGTTTGCAATTTTTTGTTTTTTTTTTACTGCAAATTGTGGTGCCGAAAATTGCAAGTGCAGAAAGAAAGAAAAAACAAAACTTTCGCACATTGAACCGGCTGTGGTTCTGTTTTCGCGCACTCCACCACAATCATTCCAATGCTCAATGTGTGAGATCGTGAAAGATCACTTTCACCGGTGTTTGTGCGACGGGGGGAATGTGAAGGAGAAAATGATACGTGCTACACACACACACACGTGGCGATCTTCACTTGTCGGCGATCATCATCATTATGATCATCGGCAAACATATGTTTGTTGGGGGCCCTCGTCTGATGGGCGTGAGATGGAGAGAAGAAAAAACAATATTGCAAGCAGGAGAGAATAGGTGATGATCATCAATACATTGCATTGGCCGGTTTCCGTGGATAGGGTACGTACGTACTTGTTGTACCGAGTATCTATTATCGCCGCACTGAGCCAAAATGGAAAGGATTTTGTTTCGTTTCGTTCGCTGCGAATGAGTAAAATCTTTCTTTTTCTTGCGAGTTCGCCATGTGTGTGTGTGTTTTTTTTGTTCGATTATACATTTCCCTGGGCCGAACCCGCCCCACCCATCCCTTTAAACAACCTCCCCATGCACTGCATGTAGTGCATTTACACTACTTGTGATCGTGAGTGTGAGTAAAGGAGAGTATTTTTTGTTTTGCTCTATCTTCCTAATTTCTCATTCATTGACCAGCATCAAACGCTCGTTGGGCAGTGGCGCTCCAAAATCAACTCTCAGCCCTTTCCAGCCGGATCAAATGGGGCCCTCCCACCCGACTGACCACCCGGGATTGCATACCGATGGCCTCAATTGCAAGACACTAGCCTACCTCATCAAGGTCGACAATGGTGCTGATACTGATGGCTTGCAAGGGAAACGAGATTCCGGGAGGCCGCTATATACGCATCACAACCTCCCACAACCGCCCCCCGGGGCGCATAAAAGCCCGCGTCATAAAACTGAAACCGTCAAATTTCACCGCGCACACATATACGTTGGGTAAACAATCCGTATCAAATTTTGTTCACTCACCTGCGCCCACTGCCTTTTCTAACTTCCGTTTTCTTCGTTGTAGTAGCGCCAGCTCCCTGGAGTGTATATGGGCATTGCCACAGGCGGACGCGTGCCTAGCTCGATATAGTAACCACCGGCTCACAAAACGCCTCGGATGACGACTACCAAAACTGATATCCGATACGCTGTTCGCTGGCGTGGAAGGCACAAGTGATCGGACACCCCGGTAAAGTCGTTTCACACAACGTACAAACGGACCAACACCACAACTAGTCACACACGAGCTGCTTTGCATAACAGACTAAATATGGTAAACTTTTGCGACCGATCATCGCCGCTTACAGAATAGCACGCGTTTTCGCACACTGAATCGGGCACAGCTTCTTGCAGCGTACAGCTTCATCCACCACTGCACTTCTGTTATCCGGTACATCAATTAGGCTGATTTTAATTTCTTCGCATCACACGCCTGCTTTTTTTTTTACTTTCGACACAATCTTCAACCGAAGGGCTAGAATCTTTATTGAAAGATCGCTCCAGGACAAGGGAGAGAATACGAAAGGCGAACCAGAATTGAAAAAAGGAAACCTTTAAACGCACTTACATGGCACGGAACACGGTACAGTAGCAACTGGGTTACGAAGGCGCCTGCAAACCAATCAACTCCCCGAGAGTTATGACTGCCGTGCCATTTCGTTTACGTCTGGATTCGTGATGCCTTCACGGCCCGATCGCAATCGCCAAACACTTCCCGGAAACACTGCCCTTAGCTGTAACGATGGTGGAAAAACGCAAACGAGCGCGCNGGCGAACCAGAATTGAAAAAAGGAAACCTTTAAACGCACTTACATGGCACGGAACACGGTACAGTAGCAACTGGGTTACGAAGGCGCCTGCAAACCAATCAACTCCCCGAGAGTTATGACTGCCGTGCCATTTCGTTTACGTCTGGATTCGTGATGCCTTCACGGCCCGATCGCAATCGCCAAACACTTCCCGGAAACACTGCCCTTAGCTGTAACGATGGTGGAAAAACGCAAACGAGCGCGCATGAATATGATCTCCGCATATTCGCGGCACCACGGTTCGGCGCAGTTTCGTATCTTTGCACCAGGCCTCACACTTTGACAAGGTCACTAGACCGGGGACACCTACATTCGGCATCGGCAGATGATGGCGCTTCGGGAGATGTGCCGTCTCGGGCGGGATTGAATCGTGAACCAAACCGACCGACCGGTAATGGGGATACGGAGTGTGTTGCCGCATAAAAGCAGCACGACAACAGTCGTTCAATTGCGCTCAATTGAATGATGGAACTATCCAGCCAGACTCCCTATCGCGGTGATGTGATCCACTCGTGCCGGATAGGTTAAGCGAGCAGCGATCTTCACGGGAGACCTGCAAAGGGCCCAGCGTTACCGACTGTGACCGAATCGTCACGAGCTACGAAAGCGAATGAGTGCCGCACTATCTGCCGACAAGGGAAGAGCTACACACCTAGGTCGCGCGTTCTCAACACGTTTTCGTGCTATCGCTTCTTTCACTCGTGTTTTTTTGTGTGTGTGTGTGTGTGTGCTTCTCCCAGCCAAAGGCTACAGATCTACGTGGGCCACCGGGGGACATCATCGGGACCCACCAAGCCCACCGTTGGGAAATAGCAGGGACCCACCGAATGCCAAAGAACATGTGGGCTGGTCCAGTTATGTGCGGCGAGTCCAGTTCTTTCCCCACCCGGAGCCCGGTCCAGCCCGGTCCAGACAGACGACTTTCGGAACACGATTCCCGAAAGGCAAGAACTTTTCTTACCTTCCCGGCTGGCGTCTGGCGCGTGACCGTCTGTCCGCTTTGCCGCTGACCTGGACGTCTGCTGTTCCTACGCATAACGCTCGGTAACTTCAGTTTGTTCCCGGTTACGATTAGCATAAGAATGGTATCGCGTTCATCAAAACGGATGCTTTACTTTGTTTTTTTTTTTCGCTCCATTTTAACTGCAACGGTTTGGACTAATGCGGCGCTGCACTGTGGAGGTATTGCTCTGAAATGAAATTCAAACTCGCACGCTTTCTTTCGCGCCAGACAAATGAAATGTGCCATAAAACAGACCATAAATTCGATGCAAATGAACGAGATTTGTAATCGTATCACCAACGCGGAAATGCATCACATTGCAGCATGGAGAATGGAAGGTTTTTGCAATCACAACTTGGCAACTCCGTTCGTTGGAGGTAAGGAATAGCACAGAACCGGAATAGCAGTTAAATGAAGCAATTTAATCCATTCTCATGCTCGTTCTATTACACTTTAAAGATAGACGATTTTATTCTGATTTTCCTTAGGATCTATTTGAACCGGTCGATATGATCACATAAAGATTTCTTTCCCCAATAGTCGATCGTTCGAATGCTATAATAAAAGGAAACAAACCAATCCGTGCTCTAGGTGGATCGTGGTTTGACCGGCACGACACGCTTAATATAGGAGATTGTTTATGTTTCACTCCATGGGCTCCGTGCGACGCTTTCCCTCGTCTGTAGGAAGATGTTTAACACCAGTTTGCATGTGGTTCTAGCACAGCCGTCTTACGATTGTTCTTCGACGATCGATGTGAGAGGACGTTTCGGAAGCGATGATGCGTTACAATAGATGCTTGTGAAGAGCAATCGTTGATGGTCCGGTGCTGTTTGCAAGCGGAACAGTCCTTTCTATCCCAAGGCTGGTTACAGATGGTCTAGTAAATGTGCATGTTTGCTTTACTTTGTTATCTTTTCAATAGCTACTATCTCGGGCAGCAAACTTATTTTAGAAAACTCCAATTCCTGTACATCCAGCTCCAGGAACAGATGCGTGTTTTGGTGGTTTAATTTAGCAAAATGGAGCAGGATATAGTCAAGCCTTAGTTAGAAACATGTAGAATAAAGAGATCACCCTAACGACAAAGAGATATTCTTCAAATAGAAACTAAAGTACGAAGTAGTACATCAAGTTGTTCTCGTAAATAGCTTGTACATTTGTTACCGAATCTTTGCACCCAACTAAGAACAACACACAAATGGGAGTAAATTTTCTATATAATACGATGCATTGAGACGCTCTTGTTGCTTTCCATCAGCCAGCAAATGGATTAGTCTGTCGGCTTTTTGCGCTCGGGACTAATTGAGACGGATTGTGGGCGCTTCGGATGTGACCGACGTTTGGTTCGTGCCTCCGTTTGGATCGGCCCTTCGCATACCGTACGCATATAGACGTGAAGCAATCGAGAACGATTTCGGAAAGGTAAATAAATAAATAAACCCGAAACACGTCCCTCAGGAAAAAAAGGGAAACACGGATGGTAAGGCGAACGGAACGGAAAGGAGAACGGCCGAGGGCGAGCGCGAGTCAAAACACGAACATATTAAGAATTTCATCGTTACACCCGTGTCCGGACGGGACAAACACCGGTCCAACCGACCACCTGGGATTGCTGGGCAGGAAGGAGAACTGTTGTTCTTACAATTCTTCTTTTACCGGTGCACACATCCGTACGGTAAACCGCCCCAAAACGATCATTCCATGGTGCGCTAGGTGACGGTGACGTGGGGTATTAAATATTGCGAAACTAATGCACCGCGAAGTCCGAACAAATTATGCTCGTATCGATCAGTGGCGTTAAATGGGCCCGGTGTTTCGAAAACGACAGAACTTCCCATCGTATAGGCGAAGACGTACCATCGTTGTCCCCAGCTATTGGAGCACCGAGAGTAATTAATACAACCATTTCGACATTTGTACCATGCCGGGGCGAGGTATTCCTTGATAATCGCCATAAATTACAGTGGCAAAGCATTGAAATGGAATGCAGACACCGCAGCGGGAGTTTGGTGCGTTCAGTGACCGATTGTTGGCACGTTGTAAGTAAGGAACTGTTTACTGCATTTATTAGGGAATGCATGCAGCAGAAGGTACTCTTGGAACTCTCTTGGAAGGAAACATCAAAACATCGTCAGGAGATTTAAGAGATCACAGATTTAAAGGTAGATTACATCTGTTTGTATAACATTGTATTTGTGCAATCGCTCCGGAAGAATTCCATCGGTAGTCATTCGGGAACCCTGCGAATGACTTAATTTACTTCGGTCTTAATGCTTTTACCTCTAATACTAGGAACAAGTTTGTGATCAGCCCTTTTTTAAATGGGAGGTCTTCATCCGGTTTTCTTGGATGATATCATCGTAGGTGGTCATTATCACTGGGTGTGACAGACATCATACGACCCGCTGTAAATCTCTAAAGCCGTTGTTTTAATGCAATGAAACATCCATTAGAAACTAGTTCCGGTGATTTATAACGTTCTCTCGTGAGGCCACGCAGAATAATACACTTATATGTGTCTTCGTGCGTGTTCCTCTTTGGGATTGGTGTTCCTATAATGAAGTTAATAGGATACCTTTACTCCATTACCTAAGTACTTTGTACAGAACTCTACTAATACGCATCCACTGTGTTGAGGGTTTTACAGTTTAGGTGCGTAGATTTAATAGTGATGTTGTAAAGCAAATGATGAGGCTTGTCAAGAGTCGCAGGAATTCTTCCCATCGGTGTTGCTATAGGTACCATCCATCGGAGGTTTGGGAACGGGAACACGACCATCCAATTGCACCCGCATATTAGCCTTCAGAATTCGAGGACTGTTTTTTTTTGTTTTCGAGATCTTTCGAGGGTGGCGTTCGGTTTTAGGCGCTTGTGTGACCAATTTTGTTTCTGCAATCCTGACCCTCCCAATATATTGTACCTAATCCGGACGGTGTAGGCCTGTAGGAAGCGGCACGACAATTTTCTACCCTTAGTTTAGTGGTCGCTTCAAATTTCACACAGCACCATCCACCGACGAACCAGCTGTGGTGGTTGGACGGGCCGGACCAATAATCAGCTTACCCTTCCAATGGTACACAGTACATTCGCCCTGGAAACCAAGTGGCGAGTTTGTCATTTTAGTTTCCAATATATTTTTGTCCCTCTGTTATTGAAATGTGAACATTTCTATTGGAAAGGTTAGCCCTAAAATTGGACGTTTCCAACTGCAACAACAATTTCTGAAGGGATACTTCGAGTGTCGTTTGTCCAGCGTACTGCGTGCATACATTCACTCTCGTGATGCATGTGGAATGTGTAGTGACGTTTCGGTCGCATGCGTACTACGCATGCATCTTTGCCGAATGGCCGTTAAAGAAATGTACAAGAATATGTATATATATATATATATACAATTTCTTTTCCTCTCGACAGCTAAGGTAAGGTTAAAGACCCTTTTTCCAAACACATTTTTGTTAGTTTGAGTTATTAATTGAAAAAAAAAGATCTAATAAACGCTAACTTACCTCTCAATTATGCTGCAGTGTTTGTCTCCTCACATTAAAACAATTCACCTTTAACTTGGTTAAAGATACTTTTTTTCATTTTTTTTTGTTTTCTAACACCACCACTGAACAAACATTCCCCATAAGGTTAGAGGTCAACACTGCCAAAAATTTACCTTTATTGCCGGCTCCCTTCACAAAGCCTAGCATTCGAACATTTCGCACAACAATTACACTAAACGAACATCTGGTGAACGGTTGTGATGCATTTCTTTCCGCACTCCTTATCACAAATCATGCAATTAATTTTACGCAATAAACATTCACCATGAGCACATACGCACATAACAGAAGATGCAGTATCACCGGCAAACTATGCACAAACCGATCGATTGGCCGCGATTAAGACCGCGGCAGGGTAAAAAAAATATATATAGGGGACTTCCGATTTTCGGCAGAAAATGCCGACTCGCGTCCGCGTCGCGCGAGTGCCGAGGAAAATCTAGTCCTCTCCCGTGTTTGTGTATGGGTTGCATGCGCCGTGGATGCGTAGAAATCGACCATCGTAGTTGAATTTTCTCTCGCTATGGTGAGGTTTTGCTCTCGCTCCTAACCGATTGTGGTTGTATTTTCAGACTCAGCTGTATATCCCATCTGTTTTTGCTCTAACGTGAGGGTTTGCGGTTCCATTTGAGGCGTTGAAGTTTTTTTTTCGTTTCGTTATTGTACAATAATTGTGCATTTTATTACTGCACAATAAAAGTTTTAAAGGGAATTAAAATTAACTTTCGAAATGTAGTATTTCCTGACAGAACGTACTGCTTGACTTTGATCCCAGCATTTTTTAAAAGAAATCCGGAAATTATTAAAACACAAACCAGCTGGTCTATATTGTTTACAAAGAACCAATAAATGCAAACGAAAATGCCTAATCTTCATGCTAGTTCTAGCCTTAAATTATAAAAAAACCCTCTGGCACATACGATACCGTGCCTAGTAACCCTGCATTCGTCTCAGTGCGTGCGTGTGCCTCTCAGCAAAACGTGCTCTACCGAAAATGTGCTCTGCATCACATGCGTGTTGCATTCGCACGCGGGCAAAGGAAACATAGAAATACGTGCTCTTTTCCTTTTACAAACCTGAGCTCGAGAGTAGCAGAATACAGAAACAAAAAAAAAAACAACAACACCAGGGAACCAGTGAAAAGGATAATGCGCACCATTGTGGAAGGATAACGTTAGCAAAAGGGAAACGCCAGTAGGGTGAATTTTTCCGTTTGCGCCATGAGCTGTGAAACGCTGAAGGTGTTCGAGCGGGAAACGGTTGTAACCGGTTTATAACAGGGCTTTTCCTCTCTATGGCTTGACGTTTGTTGTTTGTGCCATGGGTTAAATGGATAAAAGAATAGAACCCGTCCGAACCGGCGATGTGCATTAAAATGCGAAAAAAAAAATGGTCAAAGTTAATAGTGGTCAGCTGTTGTAGTTGATTTTGTTGTGTTGGCATGATCGTATCGGGGCTAATTTGTAGGGAATGAAACAGGGTGTAACCCTTGCAGTGGAATTATTCCTGTCAAGCGGATCATATTCCGATGTAATTGGATGGTGTGCAGTTATTTTCGATTCGAACTGTAGGGATCGTGTTGTGCAAAGGTCAGCTGGTGGTTAATGTTGATAAAATTAATTCTATACATTTCTTTTAATTTATTTATTCTTTTAAAACAATTTTCTTTTCTGAATACCAGTTAACTTTTTGAACTGTTTTAAATGCACTAATAATTTTCTATTATCCTAGTTCTGGAACTCTCGCATGTTTTCATAAGCAACAAAAGTATTAGTCCAAGTTGCACCTTGATGAGAATATCAACGTGTGCATAGTGTAAACAAAACAATGTATTTCATTTTTCTCATCACCAAAAGCTAAAAGGGAGTAATACCAGTCACACTAATTACGATCAAAGACACCATAGCACTAACACACATGCAAATATTCGCTCCTGCATCCCTTTCTCTCACTCTCTTTCGTTGTGCAACGCTTGCTGCTCTTTTAAGTGCAGGATACATTTGGGTTGGTGAGTGTTAGTTAGCCAAGGATGAAAAAGGGAACTTTGCTCACGGTATCGTAAATCCGTGGATAATACAGCGACATGCGCAATGGGCGCTGCACGGCATTACAAAGCACACCACAGCACGAACTGTCAGATTTATCATTCACCCGCCCCGAAATTGGAATAAATTGGGGAGCTGCCGAAAGTGGTCACCACCACGCCCGACAGGCCACGACTGCTGTCCTGAAGGGATTAACTGAAAGCCCTTCTGGTGGTGAGGCATAAACTTGTCCAAAACCTGTCAGCAGGCGTATAAACTCCCGCGGGAAACAGCTGTAACAAGGGCAGCGAGGTCTATCCGATTCCATTCCGGCTGGTGCTCCCTTTTTTCTGGGTGGGTCTCGCTATTATTTATGGCGTGCAACAACGACAAACCGTCTCCATTTAGGCCAGCCAGGGAGACAGCCTTGACAATGATGAACTCATAGTTGTTGGCAAAAATAACCCCCCCGAAAAAGAATAAAAACGCACCTTCTCCCGTATCGATCGGTTTCCGTCTGGAACTAATGAGTGTGCAAGATGAGTGGGTTTGGGATACCGGAGGCGATTCCGGCCTCTAGCATTAGCGTTATCGTCGTTACCGTGTTTGCATTCGGTCGTTCACAAAGTGGGAGAAGCTTCCGTACGATGATGAAGCCGGTGATAAAGAAGCATCTGTAGTGGCCACTTGAAAGCTTGCGGTGCTTCTTTGCACAGGGAGAAGTGACCAACAAGCTATTCAGGATCTCTCTGGCTGCAAGGATGCTTTAGCATGTACAGGATGAATGTTTGTACTTCTTGACAGTGTAAATCTTTCACGTCCATTGCCACACGCCAGCAAACGATACTAACCTCTTGTACATTAACCACAGTATTTAACATTCACCATATCATTGCAAATCCACACAAGAAAAAACAAACAAGGATGAGTAATACGGTACACGCAGATTTGCTTTTGATGGCCTATATAGGCACACGCACACACGATACATGGTTTACATCACTAACGGGGCCGAACAACAGAAAACGCCGTACTATATGACCGATTCTGACAATACGCGCGAGAGAACTGTCAGCCCCCGGGAACGATGGTACGCACGAACCGGCCGTCTGAGAAGATGAGCAATTCGTTGCTCCCTCTGTTTGGTCCTGTCTGCTCACGTGTTTGTTAAAGCCCCTTCAAGCGCGCCATACTGGCTAGGCGGGTAATCTCTCGGTACGGTTTCGCTCTTGGTTCTGTGCCGCTTCTCTGTCTCGTCGTCAGCTATTATCACAATGTGTGTAGTACGGCTTATCGCGGCCAAGCACGGTTTTGAATGACAATGGCCTGATAAGCATTGGCAGCCCTTCACAGATTGGTGGACGTGGCAGGACGAAGCAGTCCCGGGTTTTGGATGACGTTGCCACCGGTGTACATCCGGATGTGTGACGGTGACGGTTAGAGGAAATAGCATGCCGATTCTTTGTCACAGAGCAGGCACGGACGTGTTATACGATCAAGGCTATCGCGATAAAGTGATTGTCTTTAGCGCGGAAAGAAACAGAAAACTTTCTGTTGGAAGTTGGATTTGTTTTCTGTTTGTTTTTATTGAGCAGTGTTTGTAGTGTCCGGATGTTTTATTTTAATCAATTTTTGAAAGGAAACAATTTTTACATACCCAAGTTGTAAGGTTATTCGTCAATTCTTTCGGCTACGATCAAACGATCTTTTCCAGAGATCAAATTTGAATAATTCTTAATAATACATACATAACAAATGTAATCGAGTACAGAAAATATATAACCAAAATACTCTTTATTAGCGTGCACGATAACGAAGAAACAAAACAGAATAAATCCTACAATCAAAAACATCTACTAATACAACTTTCGCTTCGTTGTAAATAGAACAAAACACCCATTTCGGTTAAAATATAAACCACACCCCTAATAGTTACACGTCTCCACAATCCAGTTGCAGATTGATCCCACAATCACCTTGCGTCTTGGCCTTGAGAAACATCAACTCCCTGCTGCTGAGCGCAATGGCCAGATAGTGCAGATTACACTTGAAAAATGGTGCCTGCGGTAACTGTATAGCCGCCATCTGAACGCCGGTTGACGCTAGATTAAAGCTGTTCCAGTGAACGAACCCTTTCTTCCTGCCACGGTACGTATACAGCTGCACTTTTCGATTGCTTTCCAAAAAGGCCAGTATCGTTTCATCCCTTATTTCTAGCACCGTCAGCTGTGACGGCCGATGGCAGGAAATGATCTGAAAGAGATGACCCTGCAAAATGTCACCATAGATGCGGATAGTGTCGTGGTTGCCCTTGACGATCGTGTTCACCGTGTTTGTGACGGCGATGAGCAAACGTCGCGCTTCACCCTTAAGCCCAACGTACAGGCTTAGCAGCTCACCGGTAGCAGGATCTGGGAAATGATAATTTTCCGTAGTGCTGATACGTCCCAATGGTACTGCTTTTGCTATCCGTGGTTCGGGAAGATGCTGCGGTTCGACTAGAATGGTCGGAGATTCGCGTGTTTTGATGACGGTATCGTTGCTTTCCTGTATCGATCCAATTTCATTCAACGGATCCGGTTGTGTGAGTAATGCCACGTCTGGCGAGTATTCGTCTGGCGTATCATCCGTCCGATAGTACGAATTGTTCCGTTGCATATGATTATACACGTTTATGGGAGAAGCGAATAGGGCTAGGTTCACCAGCGGATCTTCGTTCGATCGTTTTTGGCGAGAAGTTGTGGACGTCTCTTTCCGCGAGAGTACCGCGATTCGTTTACCATCGGACAATGCGAGCCCAACCCCGAGCGTGTGTGGTAAAAAGCTAGCCGACTCGAAGATACGTGATAGATCCCATTCATCCTGCACGTTACCCGCCAGGTCGTACTCAGCAACGGTCGTACGATCCAAGACGTAGAACCGGTCAAATATGGCGGGATCTACAAACATACTGTCAACATCCTTATTCGGGAAATTCTTGACCATTTCCAATGATAATCCCTTAAACTGCCATATCGATAAACCCGTCACGTTACATTGCTCATCGGTAGGGGCGGATCGCGTGATCAGATGCAAACTCTCCTCATCCCGTGCAACCGTTTGCCACTCGAAGATGTATCCCGTGTGCACCTTAAACAGACCGACAAACGTTCTGTCCTGTGGGTTCCATTGGTAAAATTTGCTACCACAGCCAAAGTTGATGCCGAGGAAATAATTTCCGTGATGGTGGAACGCCCAGAACGACTGGATGGGTCGCTGCTCGCGGATTGTTTGCCGTTGTACGAAATAGTTAAAGAAGTAGAGACCCCGCTGCGTTCCATTGATGAGTGCTTGCGTTTCCCGACAAGCAGTACGATAGTTTGCGCGGCGTTTCGACAGCTCGCCCTCGACATTCTGTTTCTCCGAGTGTAGCTTTCGTACAATGGCATCAACAGTTAATCCATTGATTGTTCCATTACCATGGATGGAGTCGCGAAACACGAATTTACGCGATCGAAGCGTTCCGCGGTACACCTGATGCTCGCGTCCATCCGTCCAGAGCGTTTGGTCGTACCATTGGTCGAAATCTATCCCGCCGATCGTATCCTTAGTGTACACATCGTTGGCCGCAATTTGGTAAAAGCTTAACGGAGACGAGATAGTCATGTCGTCGGTCAGTTGAACCGGTTCCCCGAACGCAACACCATTCAGCATGGTTGGCAGTGTGGCACTCTTCAGTACGCGTATCGTGTTGAACACTGAGGAAGATTCGATCGTTTGTTCACCGTAACGCTGCAAAACAGTAAAATAGTATTGTTAGCACAACGATGCATGGATTTATTTTTTTGCTACAAATGTTACTACCATGACTGTATTCTGACGTTCAAGGCGAAGATCCCGCCCATTCACAAGACCTTCCACTTGCAGTGGATGATGGACAACGATTTGCTTCACGTAAACGGGATGCTCGATCGTTTGCTCTGTGTGCAGCGTTATCAGTGCGCTTGTCGGTAGACCATTGATATGCGTTGCCGTTAGATGGTCACATTTGAAGGCTCCCGGAAGAAATACCATCTTATCTGAATGGGTTTGTACAGAGCGGCAAATTAATTAAACATCATCGTAATTGAATCATTGTTTCAACTTACCGAAGATTTCGTAATCCTTGTTCACTAGTAAAGTTTGTTTGGCAAGTACGTCTGGATCGATTCCCATCAAATTTTTGCCAATCAAATCTCCTTCCACACGCAACGATCCGCCCCACACCTTATCATTAAATTCTACCGGCTCGGTAAAAACGATCGGTTCCTCCTGATCGTAGTACACGAGTTCGTTGTGTACATTCGTCATATTGTACCCGTTGATGAAATCGACCGTAAATCCGTGTTTGAAATGAACTTCCTCCTGAAGCACATAGTGCCCTTTGAAGTAGTAGTCCTGGTTCGTTCGGATGAGCGAGCCAAGCTTTTGGCTCACGTTCATGAGCTCATTCCAACCACCAAGCGCCTCGAGATTGTGAACCATCTGATGTCCTTGCAGATGCAGATCGCCCTTAATGATGTGCGTATCGGTTGCATTGTCGTACGCATAGTACGTTTCGATAGGTTTAAATGATTTACCATTGATGGTTCCCGTCACAATCATTTCCTTAACGTACACCCTACCGAGCGTCACGACATGTCCGGGGAATGCGATGGATTCGTTTTTAAGTATGAAATCTTTTACCGGTACGTTGTTAATAATGGCCGCGTTTAGATCACCCACCACGTCGAACCCTTGGGTGAAAAGCTTCGATCCAGTAAACTCCACTACCGCTCCATCGGTCCTGTACACCACATTAGCCAAAAATGGTGTGAATGGTATTTCGTTCAGCGTTCCATCAACGGTCACATCACCCTGGACGTGCAAGGGCTGCAGGAAATGTAGTGTGGTCGGCACAGTGTTCGGTTGGTTCAGCCATATAACGTTACTCAGAAACTGTGCAAACTCAACTCCATTTAGTATTCCAATCTCGATGCTACCATCAACGTGCAGTGTATCGATCACATGCTTACCACTAAGCATGTAATCGTCGTTAAGATACGTTTCAACATTCTCCTGCAGATGCACAACGTCCACTCCATTCAGGTAGCGCGTAGTAAACGATTTGCCAATGTACAATGTGTCCACAAGCACGTCATAGTTAAACGTCTGCGGTTGGCTCAAGCTGAACCGGTACGCATCAAATGTGGGCAGATGAACGTTGTTTAGCATTTTCGACGGACCATCCACTATACTGCCAGTTAACGTTAAGTAACTCGCATAAACGTCACTTAAGTGTATGGTCTGATCGCGGAAGACAATTTCTTCATCCATATCGTAGAACTCAGCACGCGTCTGACCGTTAAGTGTTCCCAGTATCTCCAGATTCTTTGCGTACAGCAAAGAATACTGAGGGCAGAACTCTATTGTCGCTTGCGTGTGCTGATCACCAAACACTTTGATCGAATTCATGTCCCAGTCCGTCACGTTAATGCCACCGAACAGTCCATCAATCTGTGCGCGGTTAAAAAACACATTGCCCATCACCATGCTTATGTTGACCGTTTGATCCGTGCTTTTGGTAAGCAGCTCATCCAGATGTATCTCCCCAATCATGTTCGATTCTATCCGGATCGGGTCGTAAAACTGCAGATTTCTGTAGTGTTTCGAAGCGTTAATTTCAACGTACGGTTCGTCGACGTACACAACGCTCTGCAAGTACTGATCCAAATCGTATCCGTCCAGCTGATCGACGTAAATAGGTCCGTGGACAACTACCTCGTTAAATTCACATGCCGCTTTTAGGACGTTGGTTGCCAGCATGGATGGATTATCTAGGAATTTATCCATGTGCTTGCCATGTACGGTACCGCGAACATCGAGTGATTCTTCAATTTCTAGCAAATCGAATGTCACGTTACCCGGGATATACTGATCGTCGTGAAGCGTGATGAAATCAAACGGATTGATACCATTCACGAAACCATCGATATCAAGCGCATCCATTGCTGAAATAAAAAGCGTTTTATTGTGTTTCTTCAGGTAAATCAATATAAGTATTACTTACTTAGCAATCCTTTAAAGTGCTTCTGGCCCGTTATAATCGATTCCCGTGGTCCCGCTCGCAGCACATAATCTTCCGGGAAACGTAATTTGTTCAAGAACTGTACAGTTGTTTGACTACCGAATGTTACATTCTGAAACGGAATGATAAAACATATTATACGAAAATATGGATAGTTTACTATTTAGTAAATTTTCTTACCCCATCCACATAAAGATGTCCTAGTCGCATTGGCCGGTTCTTAAATACAAGCCCATTGAAAAACGTTTTCCATGGTACGCCATTGATCCGTTCGAAGCTTAGGTCTCCCTCAATGTGCAAGGACTTGGCGCGTAACACTCGCCCATCCTCATCGATCGCTTTGCGCAGAGAGCTTTCGGCTTCCTGGAGATTTATTTGAACTCCATTCACTTTACTCGCAACGTGCACATCATCGATAACTTCCAGCGAATCTAGCGTCAGATTTTTCCACCGTCTGTTCTTACAGTTGAAGTATATCAAGGATTCGCTTAAATCGATACCATTAACCGTACCACCTTCTGGCAGGATAACGCTGTTCGTGTAGAGATCACCACCGATAACCAGCTCCCCATCGAGATTCACCTTACCGTCGACATTGTATACCAATTCCTCAGCCGGGATACCGTTGAAATGATCGAAATAAAGCTGCTCCACGCTCAGTTCCTTAACGTGCAGTTCTTTTCCAGTTGATATTTGACCATTCGCTGCACGACCAAATCGGGCGAGATAGTCCGTTCGGGGGTGTTCGAACCTTTGTATGTACATATCGTCTGCGTGCAAAGCACCATCCACGTACAGCTTTCCCGTCACCTGTACCGTACCGTTGATGTGTAGATCATTTGATCGAGTATCGCGACGCACGCTGTACTGTAGCTCGGCCAGCATTGCATCAACGCTCAGCTCTACGTCCTGTACCGTCTTAACGGTAGCTCCTAGATCGGCTTGAAAGTCGGCCGCTCGCCAGTTATTTTGACCGATTGTTACCTTGGTTGCAGCCAAATCATACTCCTCTGCAAACTTCAGCAACGGAGTATCCAGCGTGCTAAGGTTTTGTCGTTTAAGTACTACAGGATCACTTTCCATTAGCGCTTTGTACGATTCCGCTTGCTCAATTACCGCATTTTGGTAGTCGATAATTTTGGTAAACGCGTCCATCGTTTCCTTGATTTCTTGAATTTTCATTAAAATCGGATGCTCACCCGAGAGCAGCTCGATGGACAGATGGTACAGACTCGAATGTGCCTCATGCCGCGGCACAATGATCGAGATCGATTTTCCGCGCTGCACAATCGCCGCACCGAACAAACCGTCCGTACGGTCTACGTCCAGCATGCAACTGACCTCATTGTCGATCACCTCATTCTCCACCATGCACGGTATGTTGGTGGCCAGGTCAAACGACACCCCGTTCCAAACGAGCGCTTCCAATCGTTGAATTTCGTGTGTCGCAAATATCATACGATGCTGTACCAGCAGAATCATATCGTCACGGTATGTTCTGGCCGGTATTTCAAAGAATGCTTCCACTATTTCAAGTGATTCGGTGGGGATCTTTTGCTCGTAAAACTTGCCCCGTTTGTACCGCAAAACGGCTGGCGTTTTACCGCTGATTGCAATGTAAGCATAGCGTCCGATTTGAAAGGCATACACCGATCGAAGCGCTTCCGAAGTGTAGTTACCCACGGGCTTAAACTTTCGCCGATTCTGATCGCCCACACGGAACGTAAACATTTCGACCGTGGTGTTTTGGGGAAATGCTACCAAATACTCTTCCCCGGCAGACACAAGTCCGACCGATGGGCAAGGATGCTTTAAACCGAGCTTCTGCATTAACCAGAACTGACGATCGTTGAATGAAAATTCGTACACGGTCGCCGAAACGGATTCGTACCGGTTCGGATGGCGGCCGATTAGCAGCAGTGCATCCACCTCCTTCTGGCGGAAGAACTTAATTTGCGTAATAGTTTTGTGAAGTGGCCAACGCCATTCTTCTTCCAGCCGGTATTCCGCTTGTTCGCGCATTGTGTACCACACGAGAAAATTACCCATCGAAATCAGTACACATCCGACCGCTACAGCACGCTCCGTGTCCCAAAAGTTAAGCACCTCGAAAGCGATCGGTACGGATTCGAGCACCAGTTCCTGACTGAGCTCGTACTGTCCTTCTCGCTCCAGCAGCACCACCAGACTGGCCGCTGTTAAACCGACGACAACGTGTCGATCAACGTTAGTCGCGCTCATCGTTTTCCAGCGCAGTACCCGGTCGCCGAGCGTAAACTTTACATCTTCAACGATGGACCGTATCGAAAGTGTATCCCGTGTGGCGTCGTGTACCTTGGGTGGTTCCGAAACGGCTCCCAACGTGCGGATGAAACTTTGATCGATCAGTTTCGCATCGATCGCTTCGTGCAGAACGTTGATGTGTGTTTCGCGAAGTGGTTTCAGATCTTCCTCCCTAAAACGATCGGGATGTTCTAACAACTGCTGTCGCTGTAGCTCGTAGGCTGATAGTGATGGCTCCGTAACTGGTGTTTCGGTCGTGTCGGAATCAGCCGTTGGAAACGTTGCCGGACCACGCATATCGCCCGGGGAAAGGTCATCTTCGTGTGAGGTATCATCAATCGGATCAGTCTTAAGTTTTTCCTCAACACTATAGCCTATAAACTGACGAACGAAAAACACGTGGTTACGAAATGGCTCACAAAGAACGTTTCCTTAGAGGTTATTACCATTAACTCGATAGAGAGCACAAAAGCAAGCACTTGTAACGAGACACACTTCATTATGTGATGGATTTGATTAAAAAAAAAGAACACGATACGTATTAAAATATTTTTTTTTCCTATTTGCTCTTAAATAAATGGCACCATTTTTACGATAAAGCTCTAGCTGTAGAAGATGACCGGCACACACGGTTGATGCCAAAAGATTATCTAGAAATCTACCGGTGAAACAGTTGCCGAATGCGTGAATGTGAGATAGAAGAAGCGGTGAGAGCGAACAAAACTGAAAACTTACACAAGCAACGCAATCGAAGTTGGCTATTGTACGTGGAAGCGCCTAAATGTATGCAATGTTGGATGAAATAAATAATCTTTTCTGTACAGTGGGCGTTGATGGAGGGAATTTGGTCAACATAATATTTTTTATCGAATTGATTAACGATTACGGTTAGTGTTGTATTTAATGCTTAAGAAAATATGATAATCCAAATTAATTCAATTTAGGTTTTCCCCCTGCGATATAATTTTCAATACTTGACAAGCGTAAAACTTGTTTTCGGTAAAAATTAAGCTTATTTTCATATTGTGTAGAATAACCATACTGGCATTGATATTTAAATATTTTTATTTCTTTCTTCCAACAGATCACTGCAGCACCAACACTTTGCATACAGAGCTTGGATGCAATTGAATGTCTTTTGCACATTCCAAACGAAACTTCCCTTTCGTCAGCTGTTTCGATGCCTTATCCATCAACCTCCCGGATGCATCTACTTCGCCTTGTCTATCGCACCGAACGCCTAATTGCACCTGTGTTGCTATCCTGCCTCGCTTCACCTGTAAACGATCACATAACTGGCCCGGCCGCATGCTACTCCAGCGCTGCGATCTTATGCTCCATGCGCTCGTAGGTGGGGAGACCATGCTTTTTGGGGGCGAGTGAAGCGTGCTGCAGTTACGCCGGAAACAGGCGAGAAAGGAACGGCTGGTGAATGACGATGGTGAAAGGCGGACCGGCGAACGGAGTGAAACGGCATGATGTGGTGAGTACGGATTATATTGTGTGGTCCAAGATCTACCACCGGCACGAAGCTGAACCTGCTGCGGTGAAGCTCGACTTTGTTCGTGTTAGACTTTCGTGCAGTTCGCACGCACGTACAGCCTTGAGGTGTCACGCGCGGTAACCAAACTTTTGATCACAGCACACAGAAGGTTTGTACGCGATCACAAACAGCGCGATCGATGACAGCTGGAAATAGCTCGCGGGTGTTAATCTTTCCTGTTGTGCTTCACCGTTGAACTGTGGTTTCGATCGACGCCGAAGCGAGCTACCACGGGTGAAAGTTGTCACGGGGCGTGTTGTTTACCTTTCGACCGATCCGAAGTCCATGCCAACGGTGAATAAGGCATTGGCTCACTCGGTGCAGCAGTTGGGCTGAAAGTGAAAAGAAGACGAAAAAAAAAACCAAAACAACCGTGTGTAGGCCTTTCCGGTAATGTGTCAAGCGAATGAAGATCCTGCTACACGAACGCGATCGCTGCTGAACGCGTTACTCAGTCTGGTGTTCCATTGACTGGCCCGCACGGCTATAGCGCTGCAATACGCTACTATCGAGACTCCAGTCTGTGGACGACCATCGCGCACGGTCCGGGCGTGTTACTTCATCGACGTGACGTGCATTTACCGCGAACGATTACGCGAACATTTGCGAATAATTCCATTCCCGGATGCAGTTTGGGCGTAAAGTTTGTTTCCGAAACAAAAAAACAACAAGCAAATATCTTTTTTTCCAGTATATTCTTACCATAAACGGTCAGAAAGTGATGCTGCCATTGTGACCACTTGGACGACGGTTACAAGGGTTGTCCGGCGTGTCCAAATGTGTACGTTTTCCGTGCTGACCACAGGTGCATTTTCGTGAAAGTGAAGCGTTAATTTGTTCGAACAACTTTCGTTCGCATTGATGTGTGCGTGTGTGTGTTTTTTTTTTCGTCACTTAGTTCCCTACGTATGGTTATTGCGTTTCTTCCCGGCAGTGAATGTTTCCCATTTCCCAGTGACAAAATGATGCTAATCAATCATATTTTTTTCTCCCCATACCTTTCACAGTAGTTGCTCCGTTATCATTAGTTGCCAATTTATGGTGTGATTTTTTCGGTTCGGTTGTTCGGTTTATTTGGCACTTCTGCGTGTGTAGTGTTGTTCTGCTGTGTGTATGTTAATGTTTGTGAGCGCACAGCGATACGTGGAATAAATTGAAAGCAGTTCCGTTCAAAGGGATCACTTGAAGATCGCGGTTAACCAAACTTATCGTTTCATCAACGAAATCAATAACACTACAGCGGCAGCAAGTAAGTTTGTTCAACTTTTGTTGATTTAAAATACCAGCTTTTCCTTTCTTCTGCAGTAGTTCGTTGTGAGAAGCGTTCTGGAATGTGAAGTGAAAGTGAGATCTACCTGTGGAGCTTAATTAGCACTGTAAGCTCGTTTCTTGATATCAAGATTTTGTCCTAATGATTAATNTGCATTTACCGCGAACGATTACGCGAACATTTGCGAATAATTCCATTCCCGGATGCAGTTTGGGCGTAAAGTTTGTTTCCGAAACAAAAAAACAACAAGCAAATATCTTTTTTTCCAGTATATTCTTACCATAAACGGTCAGAAAGTGATGCTGCCATTGTGACCACTTGGACGACGGTTACAAGGGTTGTCCGGCGTGTCCAAATGTGTACGTTTTCCGTGCTGACCACAGGTGCATTTTCGTGAAAGTGAAGCGTTAATTTGTTCGAACAACTTTCGTTCGCATTGATGTGTGCGTGTGTGTGTTTTTTTTTTCGTCACTTAGTTCCCTACGTATGGTTATTGCGTTTCTTCCCGGCAGTGAATGTTTCCCATTTCCCAGTGACAAAATGATGCTAATCAATCATATTTTTTTCTCCCCATACCTTTCACAGTAGTTGCTCCGTTATCATTAGTTGCCAATTTATGGTGTGATTTTTTGTTGTTGTTCGGTTTATTTGGCACTTCTGCGTGTGTAGTGTTGTTCTGCTGTGTGTATGTTAATGTTTGTGAGCGCACAGCGATACGTGGAATAAATTGAAAGCAGTTCCGTTCAAAGGGATCACTTGAAGATCGCGGTTAACCAAACTTATCGTTTCATCAACGAATTCAATAACACTACAGCGGCAGCAAGTAAGTTTGTTCAACTTTTGTTGATTTAAAATACCAGCTTTTCCTTTCTTGTGCAGTAGTTCGTTGTGAGAAGCGTTCTGGAATGTGAAGTGAAAGTGAGATCTACCTGTGGAGCTTAATTAGCGCTGTAAGCTCGTTTCTTGATATCAAGATTTTGTCCTAATGATTAATTTATTGTAGGTCGTCAACATCCATTAGGTTTGATAAAGAAAAAGCCAAGACTGCATAAAATTTTCTTTCATTTTCCTTTATTCTAATGCACAAACAATCAAACGATGCTATGTGGGTCAAGCAAGAGCTTTTAAAAACCGCACCATCAAATGAGCAACATTACAAGTGGCCATGAGAAACATATGTGAAACAAAATTTCACTTAAACTAAAATCACATGCAAGGCCTAAAAGAACCCAATCAGACAAACGGTGGATGCAAGGTGATCGTTTTAAATTTTCGGTTTGCTGCTGCCGGATCAACATCAGCCAGCTGAACCACTTTAAACAGCATACTTGTGCCAAATTTCACCGTTCGCGAATTCACTGGCCATATCGTGGTGATGAATATGCACAAAAACCCAAAAAAAAACCGTCTCAAATCAGCGGTATTCTTCACACCAGGCAGTCAATGGGAAGGAAAGTTTTACTGCAGACCGACAGTATGTGATGTTGTTTGCCGTTTGCTGTAGATGAAATCCCCATTTCAATCTTGATTTTTATTTTACATTAAAACACTGTGATTTGTCAGATGTCATATGACCGCGCGCACGCTTGTTAAAACGGTTCGAGCTGTGTGTAAGCTGCACAGGCATTAGCAAGGCAGCTACTATTAAGCAACCGGTTGTCCTCCTGCTCACGGATGGGGAAGGTTGCTAATGTTACCCTTGTGCTGTCGCTTCGAACAAACCAAGAACCTGATCGCACCAAGAAACTGTCTCATTCCGGTGGGGGGTTTCAGTTGAAAGTAAATTACCTTGACTTAGCAGAAGGACTTTCAGGCAGCAGCGAACACCATTTGGTTGCAGCGCTCTGGCAAATGGGTAAACAAATTAAAAAATGAAATACCTACGACAGCAGCGCGTGTTTTGTTTGATGGTTTGTTTGTTTGTACAAGAACAAACCTTTGCTGTAAACTTGAATGGCTCGGTTTAACGCCTTCAAATAATAAAATAAAACCAAACGCGTTAGCTGCAGTACTCCGTTTTACGCTTCCATTATATCGAGAAGGAGGCTCCTGTCTGATTGCGTTACAGGCCTGTACGTAAGGAAAAGGAGTAGTATACCGCTCACCCTACCTATCTATCACATTACGTACCACGCGGCTAGTAACAACACCGCCACGAAGCTCCCGTAAAAGGAGGTGAAATGATGATACTTTATTGTTTCGAACTTTAATCGCGAATGCGCACACACAACGAGCTGCTGCCACTTTTGCAATGCGCTACGGACGGGCGTTGAATAACGAAAAAGAAGGTCAGCCATATACACACACACACACACACACACACACACAGAGTTACACCTGCACGGGGAGGGGTTTTGTACGATCATAGCTGGTTGCTGGTTAGTGGTGAGGACGCGGTTATGGTTGATGGTTTTCACTACTGATCATCAAACACAGCAAACACCACAACTCATCTGCGCCAGTACGGCTGCGCTCAACACACAAGCCCAAAAAATCAAACCTTCCGGCTGCGAAATGGCTGCGAAAGGGGCCACCATACCGATGATGTGGGTCAAGAATGTGGCGAAAAGAATGCGTACGAGCGCGGTTCTAATAAGTGGTAATGCAAATTCATCACACGTTCCTCATCACCGTGGTGCTGATCGGTTAAACGTCATTGACACGCAAATTATTTCCAACGATCGATGGGCTCGATCTTGGCGGATCGTTCTTAGACGCTTTGAAAGCTGTGTGAAATGCTAATGAGCGCGAACACCCCGCACTGTGGTGTGCCGTGCGCCGTTGTCTGTGGTCAAGATTGGTGGCCAGCTGGGAACTATGTCGTACCATATTGGTTAGCATACAGGGCGATCGCGTGGCCGTCGGTACATAAGCATAAATTCACCTTTGCAAAGAATTTCCAATTAGTGCTAAGGTCTTTAGCATGATCTTCACCTGACTGCTGGTGATCTTTTTATCTTTATGAAATCGCTTAATGTATAAAAAGAAATACGTTAGTTACAAAATTTTGTTCTGCATTTTTTATTGTTTTGATGGAAAAATTGGTTGATCTAACACGATCGTATGGTAGTAATTACCTTCCTTAAACCCACGTCAAGATGAGGTTTATTTATAGCTCGTTGTAATCTTGTTTAAATGGCGACCATGTTTAGTGCCTCGTTTAGTTACGCCCTCGAGCAAAGAAAAGCTATAAAATTGTTGACATTCACTGGCTTTTCTAGTGCAAAAGTTAAGTAACTAAAGTCTGGTAATAAAATTTATCAGCTTGACATTTCACAGCAGCTGTCTAATCACACGAGTGCTCTTCCTAAACTGTACGTACACCAGCACCTAAGAGCGAGCCATTGCATAAATTAAAAAAGCTTTGCCTAAAGTCTTCTTTAGGGTTTGCTTAAAATTACATAAGCACAAGAAAGGGCATGCAGTGTAATTGTGGTGGTGTGGGACGGCGTAATGGTTGCTATTAGAGGCAGCAATAGTGGACGCAAGTAAGCATTGGGCCACTTGAAAGGAGTTGCCGTAAAAGTTGATGATGTCTCTCGACGTTTGCCGCATGATGCAACGTTCGCAGGAAGCTAGTTGATGATTCGCAGCGAGAGGAAAAAACCCACATACACACACACACACACACACACATTGTATTGTTGACGCTCATGACACATCGGCCTCCCTTTTCGTTACATTTTGTTTAACTCTACAGTCTGGTCGGCTGGGGGTCTTTTTTGTATGCAGGATAAGATTCAAATGTCTACATGCTATTACCACCAAGATCTGTGCCAATAGTGGCTCCATGCTGGTAGAAGAATTTAATTTTTAACAAATGATTTTGCTTAAATAATGACATATTATTATAAAGCAAAAATAATTGTTTTACACGTTTGTTTAATTTTTTGCTTTTCAAACTGTGAATAAACAATTAATGAACCTTTTCAATCAAGATCGCAACATTAGGAGCTGAAAATAAGCGTAGCCGCTAATCTCAGAGCTGTTGAACAGCATTTAAGCAGCTTAGACGCCACATTGGGTGTACTCATGAAGATTGTTTGGCTGTAAAGAGGCGAAAGAAAACTGTCAAAACCGCCTGAATCCAGCGAATAGCAAGTGCTGTGTGAAGAACTATTTTTAGCTACCAAACAAACACATGGATGAGTTGTGCAATACACGCACACCACTGTCGTGTCCTGTAAACAGTTGCAACAGAACTCGTTTTGTGAAAACACAAATTTATACACACACACACTTACACACATGTGCAATCCTCGCAAGCTGTCAAAATATCATGTGTCGTTTTATTCGGATGACGTTTTCCCATTGACTGTTTGGTATTCATTCATTAAGTCGGAAGCAGAACAATTTACTTAAAAGAAGAATAGAAGAAATAATTAGAAAGTGCAGTGTTCGTGTAACGATGAGTGATAAAGCGTGCATTTCACAGTATTATGCTACTATTTTGGAATCGTTTTGCAATTTTCCTATACCGGATGATCCATTTAGTTTGCTAACACCCCTAGAAGGCGACGATCTTGATGTTGCGATGTAAGTAGATGTTCGATGTATCAGAAAAGGAACAAAAGCAGAGAAACTCCTTATTTTCTTCAACAGTGCCGGAACACTCGATCAGCTTGATGAAATTCTCAGTTTGGAGGATTTTGATGACATTTTCTTTGAACTAATCGACAGCGACATCAACGCATTACCAAAACCACGATGCCCGCTGGTAGTATGCCCTGGAAACGGGCCTTACTGTTTTCATCCGCCGACAGGACCATCGAACCAAACAAATTCAAAGCACGCATCAAGTACTTTTGACAAGCAACCGTTGCGTGTAATACCCATCAGTATAGAAGCAGCATCGCCAACTAAGTTGCCCGAGTGGTTAGTGAAGGCGGAAACATTCAACGATTCAACACATCAGCTTTGCACAATCATGGTACAGAATTGCCGTGCAAATCGTGTGAAGCTGTTGTACATGAACGTGGGTGAGAAGATGAACGATTCCGCGCAGACAAGGACGACCGGCAATTTGGTAAGCAAACCCAGGAATGAAAACACCCTACCGAAGGAATCCCAGCACAAGGATCAAATGGCCAAGAAGACTAGTGAAGAGAACGCTGCAAACATGGCTAATGTAACGCTAGTGAATGAAAAACTTCGACACCATTTGCACAAACTATCCACCATTAATGTTCCGGTGCTGGCAAGCTCCTCTACTCGGTCTGGATCGAAAGTAGCGCACAAATCGCGTCGTAAACAACAGCTCGTCCCGCGCAGCAATGATGCCGAAGCAATTGTTAGTACGACGGAGGAGCCAATCCGCTTACCTGTGGCGATTAACGACCCGGTGAAAGATAATGAAGTCGTCGCTGCAGAACATCCGAGGCTGTCCAACGTAACAATTCCCAGCACGTCCAATCGTGGATCAAACGTTCCACAAAACATAGGAAGAAGTCCTGAGAAAATGTTGCCTAACAGCAAACAAAAACTTAATGCACTGGGCAGACGTAAGTATGGAAAATCGTCCAAAAGTTAAGGGTAAGTTGTGCAATATGTGATACACCGAACAAATGCTAGAATCAAAGCTAATGTAAATTCTTTTCTCTATCTTTCAGAACTTCTACTCAGGCGTCACCAGCCAGCCACTCTGCTGAACGTAGTGGAGTTTTAATTGCTTTATCCAATCAATGATTAGTCTGTTAATTTATTATACTTGTACGTGTTTTGTTTTATTTGCGTTACCTCTCAACCACTGTCCGGAACGATGGCACATGTAATGGATAAGTCGGACATTCGGCGTTAAAGAAACCATAGCGATGGCTCCTTAAATACTAAGAAGCGACAGCTCTAGTGCACCCAGTCCCATTTGCTGTGGTGTACTCCTTCGAACACATCCAGCCCGGTGAAGCGGGAGTTGACCTTGCGCACGAACACACGCCGATTGCCGATCGGTTGCAATGCACGGTAGTTATCAACCATGGGCGATCCGTGAATGCCAGTGTCCAGCTAAAAAAATAAGATTTGCGATTAATCTCTACCAAACCCGTTTCCACCCGATTGTGTTGCTGTCAGGATACTACTCACCGTTCGAAACCGTTTCATCTGGTTAACCGAAAGCTCGAGCAGATCGGGAAAGATGACCCACGTGACGGCCTCGGAGCAGGGCGGCGTTGTAAGCGAACCCTTGTATGTGTAGAAGCGGGTCATATCGATGCCGTCGATGAGCGACTGCAGCGTGAACGTATGGTTCAGCTGTAGCGTATTGTCGTAGTCGACGATGTGGCCAAACGATCGCACCAGCGTGTTAATACCGGGCGCATCCTGTTCGGTGACCTGGTAGAAAAAGCCCAACACCGTAAGACCATCGCTGTAGCCGAGCGCTTCGCCGACGGTTTTGTACTTTTTGTTGCGATGAATAATGTGCATCTCGAGCGGATACCTGCACCAACGCGCAAGGACAAAGGCATAATAAATTCATGTTCATGCTCGGGGTCCGTTTCTACCCAACCATCCTACCTGATATCGTTGAGTACGTGCTCCGCGCCACGATTGTTTTTGTCGCCCCAGTGAAAGTGTAAGCCCTCCAGCTCGTACTCGTTCTGCAGCTTGCCGCCAAAGATGTACGGATGCTTACCGGTGGCTGGATCCGTTTTCGGAATCGTGAGGGACACTGCAACGGTTGCACAACCACGCATTAAAAGGATGTTGTCGTATGACGTTATAAAGGATAGGTGGATTTTCCCGAACGCGCACTAAGCTACCTTACCGGAATGGCCATTGTTGTGTATGGTCATCGGTCCCGGGAGAAGATTGTTGTAACCGACCAGCTCGATCGCAGGCATGTACAGCGGAACCGACCGATGACTGCTGATCGCTATCGGCGACTGATGGGTTCCAGCACAGCTTTGGTGCGCCTTGGACCAGCGTCTTTGGTCCGGTTTCGAGTAACCAAACCGATGCCCCGCGACACCAGTGCTGGACGGACCTGCGGATAAGTAGAAAACATATTGATTGTGTCACTTAGCGTCCCCGCGGGGTGTGTTTGTAACCATTGACGAAGATCGTGAAGAAGCTGCATGATATGACAAAAAAGAATTGGCAAATGGTTCTCTCAGTCTCTCCTACAACAGAATGAAGACTTTACACTTTTGCTTTAAAGGGGCCAATTTTCGAATAATATTGTAAATTGAATTATCCAATTGTCAGCGTTCGAACGTTCGTACGTAAGATATAATTTAATCTCAGTGCGCTGCAATGCGCAAATGTTATTAGTAGCCAATAAGAAATGGACGACACACACTTAACGAAGCGAAAAGTGCATACTGCTGTTTTGTGCAACGATAATGCAACGCGCTCGTACATTGCAGGTGCAAACAATGCTTCCCCTACTTCACAAACGACATTGTGCTCCGTAACCGGTCGTAAAACAAACCCACGTGCTCCGCTTCTCGAGAGGCAGATAAACCAAGACACATGTGGAAAATACTGTGTGATCTTTTTAGCAATTAAAGCTGCCCCCGTAAGTGTGCCGGGAGGTTATCATTCAACTAACAAAGGGTATGAACACCTTGGTAGTATGTATGCTAACTTGCAGTTAAATACACTCCAAACAATTCTTTCATCTTTCTGGCGTATCTTAATCCTTCCGATATAAGATGCGAATGTTGTGAGTTTGAGTGGTAATCCGTTCACTTCAATCACTGATCTTGTAAGAATTTTTCGTTTATTATCTGCAACTTGCTGGAGCTTGCCCCTCTAATCTAATCGTCCTTGTCGATGTGTTGCAATATAGAATCACAGCTTACCACCGATCAGCAATAGCACACAGAGCAACGCGGATGCAGAAACACTCGTGCCAAACAGCGGCATGGCGCTTGCTTGATAGCTGGCAATGATGCACTTCAACAAAAAGTAGCGAACTCCTATTACAAATCACTTCACTGTTCTCACGGGCTCTTTTCACGGGCACTCTTCTCCTTCGCAAAGGATCGCTGTAACGTCCTGTTCGCTGTTTGCTCGAAACAAAACTGCCACGGTCGGTTCACTGTGGTTACGTACTTTCCCCCCTGTTTTTTCGGTGTCGCAATGAATCGGGATCGCGTAAACGATCAGGAGCGACCACACTTGCAACCGATGCAACACGTGGCCTTCTGCTGCTACGGAGATTGGTTTCGAAACGGGGAAATGATGTAGTGTTGCGCTTGTCGCGTTGCCACCTACGGACACTAACCGAAAATCCCACTTGCAAGCAATGTCATCCGCGCGCGCGACGGAGATGATAGAGAGAAGTTATGTGAACGCTGCACGCTCTCGCCCGGTGTCTGTCTCGACCGATTCCCGACCGCCAACTGGTACCATCGGTAGCGCACTGATAGTGTTTTATAGAATCACACCTAAGAGCGTGTGCAGAACAGAACACACGGGGCACGACGACGACGACGACGCCGCACGGCATCACACTCCGATTCCGATTTTCCCCGTCTGGCTCACCAACGTTGCGCCGTTGTACTTCTTCGGAATGGGCATTAAATTCTGTCCGCCGCTATTAGAATGCGGCAGCGCAAATCGACCAAATCTCACTACGCGCCCGGGCATTATGCGAGATCGAAGATGGTGTCCGGACGCACCATTCCGGACGCATGAGCGGTTTTGGGCGAATTTTTGACCATTAATTGCTGGAAACGTGAGGCGCCTGCAAGCGTGCGAGCGCACGTTTACATGCCCGAAACCT
>STHB01000004.1:10591384-10619120 GCA_018908115.1 Anopheles rivulorum
ATTGGAGTGCCAGTTCCACATTTTGGGGTAAATCCCTCGGGGCTTAGCATTAGACGAGAAATAATTACGCCCAAGGAGAGCTCCTAGTGTTGCTAAGGGCCTCAAAGCACGTTCACTCCGATGAAAATGTGTGCTCTGGATGAATTTCCCACACGGGAAAGGGATATTCCCCTGATTGCTGATGACTTCAAGCGATCGCTACTCTATCTCGCTCTGTTCAAAGTCTTTCGGTGGTGGTGTAGCTTGTGTAAATATGATCATTACTTTGCGATGTAGTTTTTATTTTATCTTCGAGCTGAGCTCCGGTGAATTGCGGCGGTAGTTAGTGGTGTGCTCAGTAACATATTTTATCGATTCCATTCGACGCGATTTATGTGCTCCGTACGCCCGCAAATGGGCAAATGCCCGAACGTAATTTGAATAGACGCGATCCCCGAACGATGGATCTGTGCACACACAGAGTCAGTATCCACAAATCTATTACCCGTGTGTTATTATTATTGTTTTTTTTTTGTATCTTCCTTTCTAGGGCTCCCGGTATTATTAGCTCACGGGATTGCAACCCGTGCGGTACAATTGGGCAGATCGTTCATTATTATGCTGATTGACGCTGGCAAATGGGCGCCAATTGTGGTGTGCTTTCGTTGAAATATGCTGACATAAAAATCACAACTTTACTACCGCACGTGTGCGGAATATGATGGTGGTGGGTGGTGTTGTGAAGCTACCGGTTCGGGTCACCGCACCGGCCCTTTCTGCGTCCGTTGCTCGCGTCGATTTAATTAGTTACAAGAGGCTGCTGCTGGCATATTTGCGCATCATTCGTACAAAGCCATTAAAGTGAGACGCCCGTGAGCGAGTGTGGAGCGAGCCGATTTATCAGCCGTATCAGCGCCTGTGCGCTATACTAAGTCCGTAAGCCACTTAGCGCCGCAAGACAATTTGGTGTAGCGTATTGGGGATTTGGGAGATAAAAGTTTTTGTTTCCTCCCCGGGTGAGCTACCACTTTACCTGGATGGAGCGTAATGGAACCGGGGAAACGGATACAACGCGAAGAATGTGTTACAGAATTCCACCTGACCTCGGTGCGTCGGTGGCGGATCAAGATATTCAGGTGAAAGATTTAAACAGTTTTCCACCCATTTCTCGAAACGTTTGCAACGGAAGAACGATTATCGATATAGGCTAATAGAGTCCGATTCTGGCTGGCCGACGTTAGCAACGAGCTGCTGTAATTATTCGTGGCCAAATGTTTTGTTTTTTGTTTTTTCGTCTAACCACTTGCACGATCTTCTGCATGCGTGTGTAAATGAGTATTGATCACTTCCGGGAAGGCTTTTTTTTTTGGAAATCAGAACAGGACTGCCACTAATCGTTACTATCGGGCAAAACAGCACGATCAGACGGTGTTTGTGATTAGCACCGAAACCCATCTTAATGCTCCTGTTTTTTTTTTCTCCATCCATTCATCTGTTCTGCGACCCATTTCACGGACTCCCATTGCTCCTCCACCACCACAACGGGTAGAAGATGGGGGGAGTTAGGGGGAGGGTTGGTCGATGTGGAGCGGCTCGGTAAAAATGGTTCGGTATTTGGTTGGAATCTGTTAAAAAGGCTGTTTATGTTTGCGAAAGCAGTACTGCAATATTAACGGTTCACGGATAAGAATAAGCGCGTCGTTGGCGTCACGAATAGGTCACGTGTATTGTGTACACATAGCGAGATGAATGCCGTACACAGTTAGGAATATATTTTTGTTTTTACGTTTTTAACGTAAAATAGTTTCATTCATTCGCTTGTTTCAATAGTTTTGATGAATGGGATTTTCTTTTCTGAGCTTTTAAATATTAACACACTTCCCAATTATTTCCGATGCCTTGGAAATATAGGTTTGGAATTCTTCCCCAACGATTGGTACGTTCTCGAAAAGCTACTAGACAAACAACACCCGACTCGTGCTGGGAGCCCAGCCAGAACGGAACATGTTAATGATTTGGCACTTCCTCATTTACACCTAATCATTCGCGATCGTGTCGCTCGAGCGAGGAATAAGGTCTAGTAATCTTCCCTTCCGATCGTACCACAAACGCGATTCTCACGCGCATCAACAGCCGAATAGCGCGAAACTGTGTGGCGTTTCATTTTGGCTCCGTGGAGTTCGTAACACGTGCGTGGCGTACGGATATTTTGCTTGAGTGAACTTGTTCGCTGTGAGAGGCACCTGTTACGATGACTTTTTCGCAACACGAACAAGTGGATAGAAAGGTTGACGCCACCGATGGGGAATTGGGAATAGGAGCAACATGTTTTTGTTGCTTATGGTGATTCATTTCCGTAGATCGTGATGACACTGTTAACTAGTGTAGTAGGAACTGTTGGTTTTGTCTTGTTGTTTTGATTTCTTTACACGAAGGGCACTTTACGTGCGTGTTTTCGTTCTGATTAAATCATAAAAAAAAAACAAAAAACATTGCTTTCCAATCGGGTTGATATAAGACAAAATATTAAAACACTACAAGGCCACTAACCTCTTGAGGAATGTACCATACTCAGTATGGCTATCAAATGTGCCGCTTTTCTCTTAACGCCCAATCGAACATGCTGAGAAAAGTGTCAGATTTCGCAAAAAAAAAAAAGCACAATCCACTCCCGGCCGGGTAGCGCACTCGAGAGGCGAAAGTTGACCACGGTTGATAGTTTGTCTGCTGTCCGGCAGCAAAACGCCTCGTACTCGGTTCACCGATTTCTGTCGCTTGCTGTGGTCAACTCTCTTATCTTAAGCGGTCACGCCTGCTTACTGCTGCAGTGATTAGGAACTTGCCGGCTACCCAGTGGCTGAAAAATGGTTGGAAATTCCGTCACTCGTCAACGAAACGGGTACCCCCCAAGCCCATCTGTACGCCCTCTTTACGGATGGAGAGTTTGGTGCACTGTTTGAACTTTCCTGCCAACGGACCGCTTTGGTCTCATCATTATTATTATTATTGTTAGCCACGTACGACGCCACACATGACTGCTCGACTCCCCCCATGTGGTGTGCGTGTGTGTGTCCATGCCCTTCACGTGCCGCGTCGGGGTCGGGGTTAAGTAAGGGCGCGAGTGAAAGTTTGGCTAATTGCATACTTCACGCAACCTGATGCGGGTATCTACCGGTATCTCATCCTCATCGACGGTAATGGCACGGATAGCAAAGCAAAAAAACCATTGTCTTCACCGTGACCGTGGCCCTTTACTTCCCGACCGGCACAGATAGTGCACCCTGACGTGTGGGATGCACCGGGCACGCGCGAGGCAAGTGAAAAGACGGCAACGGCCATGCCAATGTGCATGATGGCAATGAACTACAGCGGGCGACAGATTTGCGATCAGCTTGTTGAGGGCTTCGGTGAAAAATTGCGAATCACTTGATCGGTCCGGCCGGACCAGGGCACGCTTGATTAAGTGACACAGATTTCGAAACCATTTCTCTTTTGTGTGTGGATGCGGGGTGGATGTTTTGAAAGGTACGATGCAACCAATCTCTTTTGTTAGTTTAGTTAAGATTCCATTTATTTACGTTACATCGAAAGGAGTTTTCAAGGTAAAAAGATTTTTTTTTGCCATAGCACCAAAGCGTTACAATGACCAACTAAATTAGTAACGTAAACATCGTTTTTTTTCTAAGAGAGTTGCACATTAAGGTCAAATGGGTAATTCGCTGAGTGGATCATTCCATTTAAGTGACACTAAACCTTAATCGTTATGTACCTAATTCGTTTTATTATTAGTTATTATTATTGTTTGTGACTTTAAAGCCAAAACTGCTGATATCTCTGAAACTGAGATCAATGTGCAATTCTTACGGAAAACAAACATATCCAACGAATATCACATATGTTAAATTCTACTGTCTAAAATAAATTTAAATAAACATAAATATAAATAAACATAAATTCTAATGTTTAAAAACTGCAATAATTTTAATAAGTATGTGAAGTGATTATTAACAATGCTAACTAGTAATAAGAAAGTGTTTAACTCAAATACTTGTGCATATTTGGGGATCTTCTACTACGTGAATCTCTAGATCTCCAATGAGTTGTTTACTCAAAATGTATACTTTGTCAGTAACATTCACTATAAGAGACATGAATGTCTCAAACACCACTCTTAGATGCTGCGTTACAACCACTTAGTGGATTGTCAACAGAGCAGGTGAATATTTTGTGCATTTTCATTGAAATCGTTGGCTGAGACAGTTTGTTCTCAGTTTAAATCTCACCTAACAGCATTAAAAAGGCCAAAGTAATTCCCTTAAATGGATTCATATATTCAAACCTTGAGAAAGTGTGCGTAATGCAAATCCTTTAAACAATACTAAAAACAAACACAACAGTGCCACCAAACATCTGCGCAGCGCTAAGCATCGCGTGACTAATAAAGTAGTAAACAATAGAGCAAAACCCAAAACCGTCTTACCCTTGAGAGCCCCATAGCAAATGGCGTTAAAAATGGCTCACGTGCTTTTCATGGCTTACCAGATTCGCAACGGTCGTCGATCGGTTTAGCGTTTATTGGAGGCTGCTCGGCAAAATCACTTGTAAACGATCGTGGCCTCACCCCACTATTGGGTTAAAATTATGAGATGTTACGACAATGACACACACACACTTCTACGTGAAAACGTTTAATGAGCCACTTTGCTCACGAAAATGCCGGGTGGTGACACTGTGTCTTCAAAGTCAGGCGGAAGGTTACAGACCGCCGCAACCTTACGGTGTGATGCTCCGGTGAGAGTGTTGAATAGGACTGTGGGTGTTTTCGACTGAAACCGGAATAGAACGAATGTGAACGCTCATGAGCAACAGTAGTAGTACCGGATCTGGACCGGAGTACCCTGGAAGATTCCCCTGACTCATGACTCGGCAGCGAACAGCGCGCAACTTCGCCACCTTTTCGAACTGGTTTTGATCGGTGGTGGTTGGCACGAACACCGTGGTGCGAAGATGGCAGGGAAGGAAATTTCTCTATTACGCCATCGCGTGGAGCCGGTTATTACGGAAGATGCTAAGCGTAATGAAAATCGTAAGACATGACCGGTGGTCACCAGGTGTTGCTGGTGTTGAGTGATTGATTACGGTGGTGCTGTGATGGGTTGCAATGGCAGGAGTGTGTGTGTGTGCGTTTGCGTGTGCCATCGGCAGGTCATCATCCAGAGCACGGTCAATTCGGGAAGGAAACTATCAAAGGAAAGCGATTGAATCTTGCACAGTGCGTGCGTGGTTAGTTGCTGGACAAGTTTTTCCACACCCTGTCAATAAACTATAAAATTATGCATTCAACGGGCACGAGCTTGTTAAGATGGGTTGAAGCGATCGTATTGCAGACAGAGGGATGTGTTCACATATTCTCGGGGTAATTTAGTATTGCTCCTCTACGACCCGACGAAAGCTCAACTGAACAATTGAGTGCTAAGAGAAACTGACACATTGTACTGAAGCTGTTGTTGTTTGTGAAAAGCTTCATGAATGATCAGATTAGCCCATGAGTGAAAAGTAAGGCTTTTCTGGATCCTCCCTTACTTTACTGATCGATGGATAGGAAAAATTTCTCAAACGGGTGCTTATAAATTTATGTTTTTTTATATATATATTGAAAAACATCTTTAGGAAGGGAAAGTATTTTTTGCTTCAATCAATGTTTGGGAGAAAAACATACCCTCTCAAACTATAATTGAGTCGTTTGTATATGCTTTTTTTGGGTTTGCTTGCTTGACTTCAGCTTTGAGCGCCCAATGCACTCACCGCACACTGTTTAGGGGTCGGACAAGCGTTTGCTGTGGTCCATCAACGAGGAACTTGTGTTCAAGTGTTATTTCGCTGTGAAAGAAATTTCGCACCAGTAAGTATTTGCGAAACAATTACACTTGTACATTCATCTACTCGATAAGAGTTGTAGTGATTGTGTGCGAAAATGCCCGATCCTCAGCGAAGGGTGCTTAATATTAAATAACGGTTCGGAGTGAAGAATCGAGTAAAGTGCAAGCAATGATTACAGGTTTTGCATTATTGCGAATAATGTGTTTTGCGTGTGCAGTTAACGGTTGATATCGTTAGGAAGATGTAGGCCGATTATTAACCGTGGCTAAAGCTGAGCAGATATTCTTGTAATTATAAATTTTGTTGTTTTTTATAATTACTTGCTTCTATTCTCGAAGATCTACACAATCGCTAGTCTTCAGTATAAACTATCTTGCTCGTTCAAAGTGCCTATTTCGTGGCGATCGAAAAGCTACTACAATTGTAAAAACGTAAATTGTGTTAAATATTTCATGAAACATTTCAATGAAACTTTTCCACTATCGAACGTTATTTCGATTTGTAGCTAATTTAAAATCAATTCATATTACTTCCATTTATTTCTTCTAGTAATTTTTGTGCCCAAATGTGCAGTTATTTGCAGAAAACTTTATTTAATTTATTTATTTTATCCGACTTTTTTACTGTACAAAAATATAAAAATGTAAAAAATGCAACGAATGTTACAACGTTATTCGAATAGCAGATAGAATAGTTTACTTTCCATTCTGATTACAGCTCATGACTACAATCGGAATCGAAAATGAATATGGGATAGTTGTTTGAAAAAACATGTATTCGAACCACTAGTCGATATATGAACCAATATCGAACGTGTTGATAAGTCAAGCATTAGCCTATTTTACTATTTGTCGTACCCATTAATGGGCCATTAAAACTAAAACCGATCGATGATCAACGTTAGCTACGTGAACCTCGCCGTCCTAAATGAATAAAAACTGATGATCGTTTTGTTATGCCTGTGCCTGTATATCGAATCTATATCCTTCAGACCAATCATTGCACTATTAACCTTCTACAGTTAACTGTTTTCCAATTCCAATTTGGAAAGCTATCCAAATGTTCTCTCTCTCTCTGTGCACCCATTTGCGGTGGAAACAAATCTCCTCCCCGGATGCGTCGATCGCACCAAAAAGGCCGTCGAATTTGCTAAACCAACCACTGCTTATGCGCAAGTTAACGTTTCCTTTCGATTCACCTTGATACATCGGATTCGGATCCCGGCGTGTGTGTGCACACGTTGAACCACTTTTATACAGCAAGTGGTAACCTTCGCATATCGCGCCCGTATGCATCGGCCACCACCCATCTCCATTCACTTGGGAAGGAAACGTTGTGATTTTGGCGTTGCGCAATCGCTGATGGTGTTGTATGCTGCTGCAGTTTTTGTTTTGCACTCTGTTGGGCGTGTCCGCGTGTCTGCGCAGTTGCATCGCAAGCCTTCTGGCCAGACATGTAAAGCTAGTACATTCGACTGTACAGCAACAGCAGTCGGTTGTTGCGTGGGTAATGTTTTTTTTTTATTTCTAGGGTGCTTTTAATTCAGTTCTTTCATCGGACTAAGCACGTTCCGGAACGTACGGACTAGGGCAAAGAAATCGAAACTGACTTCGTCCCCGTTTTATGTGGAGCACCGTTTTCGAGCTTCCAGCCGTTTGCTAGAAAGTAAAAACCTGCCACTAATTTATGCAGATTAAATAACAGTCAGGATGATTTGCTCGGTTTATTACATTATTTATTACAAGTTTGCGAGGAACAGAGGCAAGTTTCGACTTACCGGAAGATGTTACTCGTTCGTAAGATGTAGATTGTACCCTTCTATTTTGATGGCTTAAGCTATTCGCACACATTTTTTTATGGTATGTCTTGTGTTACGTTATGTTTGCCGTAACTTTATAACATTTGTACAGGCTATAAAGATTGTATACAATGGATTGTAAAAATAAAACCGTAGCCTACCCATACATCTTTATGTTTTTTTTGTGATTTGTTGCCAAAGATAGAAGCCCCTTGGGGACTTCTTGGGGCTATTTATGTCCAAGCGCTTAGCGGCAACATATTTTGAATTCTCACCTTTCTCTGTGTTTCGAGTGTTAGATTTGACCAAGACAATTTCACTATTGTTTCGCGGTCTGGAAAAAAAACGCAAAACCACAACAACAACCACCACCCACAATGAAATGTGTGAAAGTGTAATTTGTCCCACGGTGGGGAGGAGTTTTTTTGCCACAAATTGTTGTCCACCGTGACGGCATATGCATAATCACTGTTCACTTGGAATTCACGGGTGAAATGGTACTGAAATTACGAAACCGAAAGACCACCGTGCATGCATTAACGTGTGTTGATAAAATTCCTAAACTTTGTATGCGGCGTAAATAGAAGGAGGAAAAGTTACAATAGTTATAGTAAAAGTTAAGTGTCCATATTCACTAAAAGTTTAGACATTTTTCAATCATTCATTTTTATCTTAGGTAGGAGTTTTTGGAATTCGAATACTAAAAATTTTGTTTTATTACAACTTATTAATGATTGGTTATTATCTCTATATTAGATTGTTATATTACTTTATAACAAGTGTTATTATCCCTTCCAGTAGATTTGAAGATTTTTGGAACAGAGTCAATTACAACTATTTCCTCAACTCAAGAATGGATAGGATGGGTTTTATCTCATAAATTGTAAATAAATTATTTGACAACAAAATGGTGAAAAGTTTCCTAGTTTAAAGATATTTCCAACAAGTGGGAATTGCTGAACCTTGAAGGTTAGAATGCCCACATATGATGTTATGATGACGTTTGTGAAAGAGTTTGGAATCTGTAGAATTCTTGTTTCTATCTTATATACATTGTTAAGGCTTACAACAGCCCAAGTATTTTCGATTGTTGTTAAATATAATTCTGAAAATAAAGGCTCTTCTCTATTGTTTTTAAAAATCTGTAAATGATTATTAAAATTAACTTACGAAGATCAGCACAAGTTATCAATATTTAATGATTTATTTTTCTGTTTTTCCTTTTTAGATAGTGATCCACTCCTCCAAAATGCAGTCCATTAGGATTGCAACGATTGTGCCTGTTTTGTTGCTTCTGCTGCTAGCAACACTGGCCGACGGATGGCCATATCCGCGCCCCATCCCACAGAACCTTCGACGACTGCCGAGGCGGAACGATTTTGTTGCCTACAATTTGCATCGCATCATACGGCCGCGCGATGTAAACGATCTGGATGTGGATCAGGCACGGAAAGCCATGCACGATGTGCACGAAACGATCGCTGAAGTACAACGGCTGCTGTCGCTCGATCCTTCCCTTCCCAGACTAACGAGGTAAGCTGGAATGCATGATGTGGCATTGTCCTTCGCAGGGGCAGTCGAACACCGTTCAGCTTATTAATTTTATTCATTTCCTTATTGTTTTTTAGGGGAGAAATCGAAGAACTGTTTGAAAATGTGACGCGGGAAGAGTTTGCCAAATCGCTACGCGCTGGAGATCACCATCGGGCGCAACACATGCGGGCGCTGATGCTAGTACTACCCTACCACGCGAACAACATGTCGCCGGAAAATATGCAAAAGATATACACCCGTCCGCCGGTGACGCGAATGGTTGGGGCAGCTTCCAACACAAAGCCGATCGGAGTGGAAACGCTATCTGTTACACCGGCAAGGTTTGTTGCCACCACTACTACTACTAGCACCACCACTACTGCAGCACCAGCGACATCTGGTCCGCGTACGACAACCGCTGCCATTCCGGTAACGACGATCCGCTTTACAACGCCACGTCCAACTACTTTCCATCCAACGCTACCGGAGCGCATGCGTGATGCTTCCCAAAGGAAGGAAAATCTTAACGATCTTCTCGCCTCGATCGGATTAACGCAAAGCTCGGAAGAACTTTCAACCCCACCAACATTCCGTCCGCTACCGGCCGCCGTGACGACCATTGCACCTTCAGCATCGACCGCGCCGGAAGACCCAATTAACAATGCGATCAATGTGGATGATCCGAAAGTGGCACAGGAGCTGAAGGATCTGCTGCGTTCGTTCGGTTTGCTGAAGGAAGCGGACAGTGCTGCCAGTGCGAATAGTCCACTGCCGCACGCGGAACGCCTGGTCGACATACAGCCGGCCGCACTGGTACTGCACGAACCGCTCAAGGTGGAAGAATCGACGCCAACCATCGAGGAACCGAAGAAGCTGGCAGTCGAAACTACTGGAGGGCTCACGCAAGCGAGCGTCAAACCGGATGACTATGTGGCCTTCAAACCGCTACCGATCGGTGCATCTACCGATGAGGGTGATGCAAAACCGATCGACGAAGAGTTGGACGCATTGCTAAAGTCTTTCGGTTTGGTTGGCCCTGGTCCACGCAACAAGAAATCGATGCATCCGGAAGTGACGCAGAAACCGCCGATGGTGATGAAATCAGTTCCTTCCATCGATGCAGACTTGGTAGCACCGCAACTAATGTCCGTGCTGGGAACGCTTGGTATACAGATGAAATCTGGCCAACAACAGGGCTCACCACCAACGGGAGCGACTCCGTTAGTCCGGAGAAGGGAGAAAACTCCACGGAAACTAGATCCACCACTAGACCAAACTCCATCGGCGGCACATTTGCGCGTCAGCAATGATGATTACCGGAAGCTGGAGCAGCTGTGGCAGACGGTGAAGCAACTCGAGAAGTTAAATGCATCCCTCACGGACGATTCGCTCGATGTACTGAATCCGAAACATTACAATCTAAGTCCGTCGCTGCTAGCGCAGGGCCCGGACCCGCTGCTCGAAGGCATCGGCGATCGCGAAAGATTGAACGAGATCAAGAAGCGCCAGGAGCCGGCTACAAGTACTACTACGACTGCAGCTACGGTACTTAGCGACGATGCCACCGCGACAGAGAGCGATAGTCCGTTCCGTTTCAGTTTGCAGCTTAACACGAGCGGTAGTGGCACAACGAGTGATGATACCGAACAGGACGATTTGTTAGCGAAGACAACAACCAGTGACAATACAGCTGACACGACGACGAAGCCCTCTACCACCACGTCTTCTCCAACTACCACCACGACGGAGAGTGGCCGCAATGCTGCATTGGAAGATTCGTTTCCCTCATCTGATCTGGCCGGTGATCCTGTAGATGAGGAACCGTTGCCACCACCGCGTCGTAATGGGTTCTACTTTTTGTACGATTGGAACTCGTTCCTGGAGGTGGGTGAGGAACCGAACAAGGTCATTATCCGTTACAACCCGCAGGCAGGAGATCCGAGTCGCTTCCTACCGGTCACAGTACCGTGAAGCAATGAAACTCAAGTTTGGGTCGGACGATGACCCGGTGGCTGTAGAAAAAGAAACGAATTGTTAAGCGAATGGTGGATAATTTTACACATTCCATGGACTTAAAGAGGGACCGCTTAGTGTACATAGTTAACCTGCCTTGTCTCCATAGTGCGTAACGAATAGAACTAAATTATCCCTTATTTATTATCCTTCCTCTCCCACGGCGGAGCAGAAAAAGGATTGCTCTTTAGAAGGCAAAGTGCTAGCAGCAAGGAGGAAAAGCTGGAAAGCTTCGGGTACTTATAAATGTAAGCAATGTGAGCAAGATTTCGCTGTGCACAGTGGGTATGATAGAATTAGCTTTATCGGGATACGGGGTTCGAAATAGTGTAGAATTGAATCTTCGCCTAATCGTAGGAGATGCCGAGCATGATTTTAACGTCCTGATACGAAAATACATTTTGTATAGATACACACCGCAAGGTTTGAATAATGGGAACCAATGAAACTAATCCAGCGTATGAAAATAAAGTAATAAAGTATCGGAAAAAGATTTGTTTTGCTTAGAAGAAACCGTTGTGAAAGAAAAATATTGGTTTAATGCCGCTAATGAGTCTGTTTACGTATATGTCTTACAAATGGTGTAATATGTACTTAAATAATACTTAACTATATGNGAGATGCCGAGCATGATTTTAACGTCCTGATACGAAAATACATTTTGTATAGATACACACCGCAAGGTTTGAATAATGGGAACCAATGAAACTAATCCAGCGTATGAAAATAAAGTAATAAAGTATCGGAAAAAGATTTGTTTTGCTTAGAAGAAACCGTTGTGAAAGAAAAATATTGGTTTAATGCCGCTAATGAGTCTGTTTACGTATATGTCTTACAAATGGTGTAATATGTACTTAAATAATACTTAACTATATGCATTTTCTCATATTTTCCTGGTTCTTTCTCTACAAATTTCAAATCGGCTGTTTGACTTCAGTTTGATGTGTAACGGATAATTTCAGTTTTGTTACTTGGGCATCGTGAAAAATGTTACGTGGGTTGTACAGGGGTGTTCGATTCGCACAAAATTTGTACCATCAATTGGCCCACTGTCCGAAGCTTAGGCAGTGCTCTAGCAGTTGATGAGCATAAAGCAAAAGATTTATATTTCAGCAAAGTATGATGTTTGAAATTATCATCAAAAATGTGTTATTTTTCAATGAATTAAAGTAAATAAATAATCCTTACGCTATATTGGTTGTCAATATTTTATTTCAATAATTCATTTAAGACAAATAAACAGTTTGCTGGACATGCGCAAAACGAATTTTTCAAAAACTTACACATGGAACACGTGTTTTGTGTCTAAAAACGCGTCAATTTTAATAACAGTGGGGTGATTTTTTTGAGTCAAGAACAGATTTATTCGAGTTTGGTGCATTTATTCTAATATTCTTGAGTGTTTAGCGTCGGGTTTGCTCGTAGTATCTGTAAGACTTTTTAGTTACAGTGTAAACTTTCGACTAAAACCTCAGTCCTGAAGGGTTGTATTGAGGTTCAATACGGCGAAGACTCTGACTGTGAATGGGCCCGCCTGTGCAAAAGTATCAATGGATCATTATTCGGAGGAATCGTGCCGACTATGGTTATCACAAACTTCTACAATGGAGAAAACTACATGAAATTGGAATATGTATTTTAATAATTCGCAGTTATTTGCATTTTCTCACATTTTCTCCATGATTAAGTCTTATAGGATTACGGTTACGAATCTTGGAAATTGCTTGTGCAGGACGCCAACGCTCTTGAATTTTTCTTGCGACGTATACCATGGCAATTTTTGTGAGCAGAACTACCTAGGCTCATGTCCTACCAAGAAGGTTCTCATCAGCGACCCGTTCGACACGTGTCGTAAAGGAACACAGCGAGCTCATTGGGTAAAACAACTGTATTCAAACCTTTTGGATATTCAACAAAGTTTCATGAAAACGGTTAGATACCTGGGCACACTTTCGAATTCTGCGACACTTCCGATGAAATAAAAACTTCAATAAAATTCAATTTATTAAATAAATATCGTATATTTGTTTATTTTTTTTACATAAATAAAAAAAGGCTCAAAACACATTGCTAAAATTTTTTCCATCTAAAACAATTAAAACCGATCGATCTCGATCAAATGCAGCATATATACACAGACACACAGTCACACATTCGTAAATATACACCAGCCGCTGCCGGTTGTCGCTCCTCTGCAGAACGGCACGGTACATTCGTTAGAGTAGATTTGCCTAGCGGGTATTTTAGAAAACTTACACTCAAAAGAAAACAGAAAACTTCACGGATCGGACAGTCGCATTAGCTTGACACGTATAACTCGAGTTGTAAAGCTGTTGGAACTCGTGCCGTCGAGCTGTGGCAGCAAAGGTAGGATAAAAGTGTGGTCCCTTTTTGTCGACATTTTTTTCTAAATGTTTGTTCGTTCTTTTTTTTTTGGCAGCATGGATCAGATTTGCTTAAGCTACTTAACACTTGGGTGTTTTCGTTTTGCATGAAACAACGGACCGGTAATTACTAACTAACAGTGCGCAACACATTAACTAACGACTCGCCCACTAACTGCTGTCCACCGGTAAACCCGCTAGCAAAACCCGGGATTGGTATGCTCGATAATGCACCGCTTGCAGTACTTCTTCACCGCCCGGTAACCTTCGATCGAGATTTGACAATCCTGTATGTTGAGCTGCTGCAACCCCCGGCAGTAGTAGGCGATGCACTGTATCCCCCGATCCGTGATCATATCGCAGTTGCGCAAGCTTAGCTTCTTCAGGTTCGGGCAGCTTTCGGCGAGTGCCCGCAGCCCGGCATCGCTCACATCGCACTTGCCGATGTCGAGCGCTCGCAACCGGGGACAGGAGCGGGCCAGCACATTGATCGAATCGTCGCTGACCGCTTCGCAGCCGCGTGCATTCAGATAGCGCAGCTTGTAGCACCGGCGGGCGATCACCTTCAGCCCAGCGTCCGACACCTGGTCACATTTGGCGACGGACAGATAGCGCAGGGTCGCACCGAGCTTACCCAGCTCGTACAGCCCAAAGTCCGTCACGCTCGTACAGTCCGAGACGCTGAGTTCGCGCAGCGCGATACAAAAGTTGGGAATAAACTTAAGCCCGGCATCTGGAAGACGTGAGCATCGGTAAAGTTAGTACCAGAACAGATCTTGCGTGCAGGGAAAGATATTAGCTAACCTGTTACTTGTATACATCGTCGAAGGTATAGGTAGACCAGCAGTGGACAGTTCCGGGCAATGACTTTGATACCAGCGTCACAGATCGACGCACAGTCGGTTAGGTCCAGATACTGGAGCAGCAGTCGTCGCGGTGGTTCCAGCCCCGGATTTATGCTAATGCACGTAATTTGCGCACAACCTGCAATAGATCAACCACACGATCGTATTAGTAACTACTGCTCTTAAACACCTTGATTGCAGCTTCCTTTAATACCCACCCGTTATGTCTAGATGCTGCAAGTTTGTACACTTGGTTACCAGATCGGACAGTGCCTGGTTCGTGATGGTAACGCTGTTCTGTATCTGCAGGTGCGTAATCTCCGGACAGCGTCGAGAGAGTAGCTGCAACCCGCGGTCCGTCAGTCGGCAACCATCGGCCAGCAGCACACGCTCCACACCGGGACACGCACCGTTGCGCGTTTGACCGCAAAGCCTTCGCAGGATGGTTTTGATGGCACGATCGCCACTGTTTTCCTCGCCTGTAAATAGAGTTTGTAAACAAACCGCATCAGGTTGACAGAACTGCCACTCAATGTTAACCTCCTATACCGGCCATTACCTTTAATCTTGATGATCTTCCACAGTGCCGGGTTCCAGATGACCGATTCAAACCGTCGGCAAACCCGAGCAATATTGCACAGCTCGCTACTGTCTAGCCATTCGAAGATGCGCACCATCAGTTCGTCCGGTAAGCGATCGAACAGTGGACCGGACCGATATAGGCTGGTGCCGTGGGCGTTACCGAGGCTGGTCAGAATGGTTGTACCGTCGGGTCTGGAGCCAATGCCATTCGTACCATTACTACCAACCACGGGTGTGTTGATTTGTGCCGGACTGCCGTGACTGGAGGAGGTTGAGTTGGTACCACCGCCAGAACCATGGTTACCGCCCGTCGTCCAGGAGGCCGGTATCGATGACTGCTGCTGTCCCGAGGGCGAAGGAGACACGAGCGTGTGGTAGCCTTGGTCGAGGTTGGGCGAAAATCGTCCGTACCGTGAAAGGCCATCGTTGTTGTAGTGTTGCGATTTGGTGAGTGGAATTCTGCAACAAGCGTTTGCGAAACATTAGTTTAATGATACAATTCTTCTCTTCCCCAGCCCAACCTTACCTTCCATCGATGAAATCTGCCGACCCGACGGCCTTTAGGTGTGTCCCCCGTGGGCTGTGGAATGCCGGTGAGCCTCGTATCCGGTCGAGCAGGTAGCGATCGGAACCACTCGTCTCCGGACTAGACGCACGGCGGAGCAGATGGGGCGAGCTGGTATCGAGACAGTCCACCTGGGACTGTGCCTGGGACGACGCTTGCGACGAGGAGTTGTGTGCGTTGTGGGCCGCTACCGTACTCGCCACCCCGTTGCGCCGGCAGAAGTTGTAGATCGCGTCGATGTTTTCGTTCTCGAGGTAGTACCGTTCGGTGTTGTTGCTGCTGCTGGACTGGTTGCGCGTCAGGCTGGACGGTGTGGCGTTGGCATTGCGCCGAATGGCACCTTGAATGTAGAGCGCGTCCATCTTCTCCTCGAGAAAGTACCGGTCCGCCTCGGACAGTCCACCGAGCCCGGGCGGAGGCGGTTCGTCCGGATGGCGGTAGCCGCCACCCTGGGTGCCACGCAGCACCGGCGAGAGCCGCTGGTGGTGCTGCTGGTAGGTGTTGGTTAGCAGTGCATCGATCGGGGTGTACGTTCGGGGCCGTACCGGCCGATAGTCTCGTCTGTGCCCGTGATGCCCATTAACTGTGGGCGGTGGATGCAGTGGCAGCGGTAGCGCCTGATGCAGAAAGGAACCGTTTTGATCGAGCGAGGAAGAAGAGCTGCGGGAAAGTAGTGAACCGTTGCTAACACCCCCACCCCCTCCACCACCACCACCACCACCACCACCGCCGCCGCCACCGCCATCCGGTACGCTACCGTCCGACGTTTGTTCTCCCTTGCATCCCGCCGACAGGAGGCCACCGGTGTCGGGCGGATAAAGATCGGAATCGAGCGTCAGTATCGGTGAGCTGCGGGACATCTGGTAGGCTTGCGGATCGAGCGGGCTGGAGCTGAGCGGATGATGATACTGACGCGTGTCCATCGAGGGTGTGTTGCGTCCCAGCGACGCCAACGGACATTCGACCGGTGCAACGCGTCGCTGCTGGTGCGTCATTGTTGGCTGGGCTCGCGTGTAGTTTTTGGTCCAAAACCGATCGGACTCCACGTGTTTATTCGATCGGGCCGGTACTAGTGCTGGGAGTCCCGGTATAGTAGCATCCGATCGCAGGGACACTTATCTGAGGAAAGAACGAGAAAGGCAGGATAGAAATAGTATCAATGTTAGGTTGTAGAATATGTAGTAACAGCGAAAATTATTAATTGCTCTCGGCAATCCTACCGTACACGTCCATCTTAGTAGTATTTAGTTTGTGGACACTACCAGAGTTCATATAGATCAGTTTAGTAAATCAACACAGATCCTTTCCCTATCCCTAATCGCGTCCCATTAGCGAAAGCTACGCATCAGATTCAACAATCTGATCGTTAAGCCTTCCGGGGTGATCCTGCAACATATTCGGACGTGTGATCACTTATGATCGTTCCCGAACGCACGCGATTTACGGCCGGCACTTAGGCAAACAACACTAATTAAATTCAAATTATCTTTCAGCTGTAACCTTCGCAACCATCATCACCATCTAGTGTACTCGTGAAGACTAGCGCCTTCCGCTGGAACTTGATCAAGATCACTCATCAATCTACGTAAGGGCTGATTCCCTAGCGCTTACAACACTGCTTGCAATGACCTCGATGATGGTGCTGGCCAAAAATTAAAACATTCCTGTATGCAACGTTTCCATCGCCGCACCAGCAACCACTTCCCCGTTGCCCGTTTGCCGACGTTTCGGACGAACCCCGAAGACAAATGGGTTGAAAATGAGTGAGCATAAAACTGAAATTACGTTTAATTTTTATATAACTCTTCGTACCATCGCGCATCAAATGGTCCGACACTAACGAGGACGAAATTATGCCCCGGTCTTAACTAGCCTTTGCACATCCGTTTGCGTTCGCACGGCGAGCCGGGCGATAAGTTCACGAATTAATGGAGTATGCAATCAGCGATCCAAGATCGGCAGCGTTGCGTACTGCTGTAACCACTACCAGTACCAGTTGCAAAAGGGTCCAATTGTGCCGATTGGTTGGATCTTTCGGGCAACATCTCTAAGCTGCGTGAGCGTTGTGCGACGCAGTGGTAAGTTTTGGTGAAGTTGTATGTTAAGAAATTCTTCCAAATAGTGTCATGCTTTTGACATTTCTTTGTAGATTTAGAGCGATCAGGTTGGTCTGAAGTGGAGAACTCTCTCACGAACGTAAATCATCTTGTCACAGCCAAGATCGGACGGAGGAAGGAAAGCACCCGGGCATTGGCTCGTACCGATCACCGGCCCCTGGGGGGCTCGTTTGTCAGCCGGAAATATACGGCCTTCGCACTGAAGCCTTTGGCCGATCCAGGACCGAGGGTGATCTTTGATATTCATCCGTTCGGTACGCGAAACCGTTTACGACGTGTCGCCGCCGTCCATCATCGAACAGATCGATCAACGGTTGAGGGGTCCGACGAATAAAGAAAAAAACAGCAGTGATACACGTCGCTGTAGCCGGGACCCAGGGCCGGCAAAACAGAGCGGTCGGATCCGATTTCGATAAGTGCAACGTTTCCCAAGCGACCCACAGCAACTGTAGTGGCAGCATTACAATCTTGGCCCGTATCTGCCTCCAGGCGGGTATGCAACACACCGCTGCACTCCGTGCTGTTTTTGCAACGTGTCCTCGGCAGAAAGATGATGATGAACGGATGCAATACGGAACGTTGATACGCTGATCGAGTTGATCCGACTGGTAAGCTATTATTTTGCCATTCCCAAGCACAGAGCAGCAAGGTGCAATCGGGCAAGCAAATTTTGTACCTTTTTTTCTCTTCACTTCCCTTGCTTGCATGCAGCCCAATCTATCGATCTATCTATCGATCGGAACAACGGTTTGGTTGTGCAGGTTTTGTACGGGTTGTACCGGGCTTGCCTTCACCTGTCCAGTTCTGGCGGTGGGCGATCGATGCGGTACTGGGAATGGCATGATGCAACGGTTGGAAAATTGTTCTGGTGCAAAACAAGTGGCCTGATTTGTGGGTGCAAAGGCATCGTTGCCGATCTCGCGATGCGGCTGTACCGATTGCATTGTGGCGCATAATTGAATTTTGCGTGTGAATTGTAGCAATTGAAATAAGGCTAATGATTCCATCTTTTGGTGTGTTCTGTTATGGCGATGTAAGTCACCACTAGTGGACGTTATGTGGAGGGTAATTCATATACCAAATGTACCATGCCAGATGTGGCCATTGAACATAGTAGAACTGCTCATGATGTAAAAGGAAGGTTGAGTTAAGAATACTAGTAATGTTGCCTTAATTGGTTAAGGCACTCCTAAGGCCTTTGAAGCATTAGCATTAGGCCTTAGAAGCTAGCATTAAAAGCTCTTTTGACAGCAATCTCAGCAATGAGTACATTGAGCAGGAAATGGGTCGTATTATTGGACAATAAAATGAAAAATTAATATCGTTTTGAAAAACGATTTTGCCCGGGATAAGGCAAAATACAAGGAGGAAATGCCTTGTGAACCTTATGAACTTCAGCCGTTATGACGCTTACAATACGGCGGAATGGTGTCATAATAAATTATAAATAAAAATAGTGCAACCAGTTATGACACTCATTGAAGAGATTTGAGTATCCTTTTTTTCCAAATCATTATTTAGTATTAGTACATATTGTAAATAGATGGAGCATATGATAGGACAACCATGTGTTTTGGTAACATTTCTTCAAAAGCCTGTGATAACATATAATTTAAGGCTATACACGATGGAAAATTTCAATAACGCGAATATTAAGTAAACAGCACAAGGACCCAAGAAGCGAAGGAGCGAAAGCCTTGGAGGATATCTTTTGAATAACTTGATGATTCATCGGTACTAGAGAGGAATATTTGACTTCAATTCCAATATCTTTAATTATTTTACTCTAAAAATGATAACAAATCACCATTGATTAGAATCTTTTCCCTGTTTCATTCTCAAATCATTGCGTTGCAGTTGAAGAATTTAAGCTTCTTAAAGTTTCTTAAATCAATGCAAAAAACACTCATTTTACATAAAATACCACGTGTTTGGGGACGATGCATCGACGTAACCTCATTTTTGTGTTTGTAAAAATCCTCTTCTCCTTGAAGCGACGTTCAATCCGAAGCACTTTATTAGTCCTGGCCTTCCCGCAGCGAAGGCCGCCCATTGCACGACTCGTCTCGACCGGGCGCGCGCGTATGTGTGTGTCGAGATTTTAATCTCCAGCAGTGTAAAAGGGCGTAAAGGCAGCGAAACCACGCGCTTAAACAGATACACACACACTGGATGACATGAATATTCAACGGCCACGGTGCTCTGGTCGCTTGCTGGTTGGCTGGCTGGCGTGAAATCGTTCTCGTAGGTGGAGAACGGGTTGCCACGGCTATCGATCCGGTAGTGCATTCCGATGTGCATTTTAAACAAAAAAACGGCAGGCTGCAAATCAGTGCCTCACCGTCGTGGACTGGAACAGTGGAAAGTGGTAAGGACTACGACGGTTTGTGTGCGTGCTGGTGTGTGTGCTGTGCGTGGGCTGTTGTCAGCTTCGATATAAATGCGTCACAGTGCCACACCGCACACTTAAGGGGGGTGGGAAGGAATGCATCTTCCCGTGATTGTAACGATTTCTGCTACATTGTAGTGTCTTGCCTTGTTGGCTGGCGGTCTAATGTTGGATAGGAAAGAAGCAATAATGCATCCAGGCACCAGTGTTGTCTCATAATTCATCAATCTAGCGATTGGATTGCGTGTTTTTGCGCGTTTCTTTTTTTTTCGTTTTGCATACAATTTTCCTTTGTTGCGGACGGCATCAGACAAGCAGCATCGAATGCAAACGTAGCCAACCAGTATTGAGCAGAATTGAATTGCAAGAGAATTATGCGGCGCCTCGAAGGGATTTGCGTCCTGCTCCACCGGACGCTCTGTAGATCACTTGATCGCCTTATTTCATTGGCATAAACTAGGCGGGGTGGGGTGAGATAGTAAAAAAAAAGGGCAGCTACCAACTCTGAATACAGCCGTAGGACATATGTGAGGCAACTGTTGGCAACCTCAATAAGCTTGATCCGTCATTGATACGAGGGATGAGCAGGCTTGATATCATCCACCCGACGGTGGCACCCAACGCTTCGAAACCGCTCGGTAGCCGACCCGTTCCTGCAAGCCGTGGTCAAAGGATCTACCGTATTCAAAACGACGGTGTGCCCGGCTACCGGCGGGCACCGACAGCAGGAATGCAAAACCATTCGGGAGCCGGTACTGATTAATGCCCTCTTTATTAGGCCGATCCGTAGGCACAATTTATCATCAGTCCGCTTGAATCGGGATGGATGAATCGCCATCATCACCAGTGCGCAGTACGAAACGCTTTTTGTTTTGGTCCTTCCGGGCTTGAATTTACTGCTCGAACTGCTAGATCTGCGCCTACCCAGTAGCGACGCACGCTCGCGCGGTGTGCCAGAGTGGGCCATTTATTTTTATTTTCCAACATCCCACCGCGCGCATTGATTGATCGCATCGTATCAGATAGGCGAATGGCAACGGTACGGTAAGTGTAGCGGACGGTACATTAAACCCACCTTCACCTGATCGATCAGCCTTGTCGCGTTCGTACGTATGAAGAGATCTTCCACGGTTTGCGTCTCGCTGGCAGGCAAACGGACCGAACGATCCTTCCCTGGTAATCATCATACGCTGAAAAGCCGATGATGCTATCTCGGTGTGCGATGATAGGACAACGGGGCCCAAGCCCTGTAATCGGTACCGGGACCCCGGACACTATCGGGCGCAGTTTTCGGGTCTTCCCCCCTTCCCTGATCCAGCTGCACGTGTCCGGCGGCGTGTCGGAAATCGCGGAAAAATACAATGCAAAACAGCACCGAACGAAGGGTGTTTTGCGGCTGAAACCGTTTCCGATTACGGGCATGATGTGAATATAAATGCAACCCCCTGCGGGTTACGCATCGGCACCGTGATGCGATGCTCTATGTTGATAGAATCCGTCAGGTGGTTGGATTGCGCAAAACGCTCCCGGCTGTTTTTGGCCATGTATATTATTGCAAGCAGTTCTAAGAAACTCGGAACAGCGGAACCATTAAGCAGCGTTTAATTAGTGGTACATAATGGTGTAGCCAATAGAAAAACCAACTGTGCGATAGAGTTGTTTCTGCAATTAGCTATGCGTGGTTTAATTAAATTTTAATCATAAGTTCCCTCAGATCCGGCTGTAAGAATTATGCTCGCAGTGGAGTCAATTAAGGTGCATGGAATTGATGGACACCCAGTATTGTGTGCAGTGTTTTTATGGTTCTAGTTGCATGGCACGAAATGGAATAAGAATGGTGTTCTGTGAAGAACACAGAGATAACGAAATAGCATGGAAATTGCTTGGGGATACGAAAAATAACCTAATACTTTGGTCATATTTGTGTCGTTTTTAAATTAGTAGAGTAGTCAAGTACTGTGCAAGAATATTCTCCCTTGATTTATTCTCGATCGTTGTATTTAATTCATTTTCTTGGTAGTCAAATGGAATGTCTGAACATTTTCAAATAAATTTGTTTGATTAAAGATTTGTTATATTACTGTGATGCTGTATCTTTTCCACTGACATCAGTAAATTCATTCTTTCTTTGGATCAGTTCTTTGGCAAAAAGTGTCTTGCACGTACTTTGTTAGAAGGTTTTTAATGTTATCAAGTACAGTTTCCAATTGATATATTGATATCCGAGAGCCTGGGAACGTTCCATCTAAAGTCAAAGATCCTGGAAAGGTTCGACATTTACAACGATCAGCAAATAAACATGTTCCAAAAAATGATCGTTATGAGAAATTGTACTTGTTGAAATGGTTATTAGAGTACCTCTGATATCTTTCAAAGTTGGTTTTAAAATTACGGTTAGTGGTTATTTAATAGAAAGTTATATGAAGAGAGGGAAGAGTTTGAAGTGGAGTGTGAAATGTTTTGATAAGTACAAATCGATCTTATGATCGACATTTCACCAAGTTAATCCACGATTCATCAATAGATGAACCAGGATGCCAAACTTATCTATACGCAGTGAGTAGGATTCTTCATCTCTTTATTACCAACGTACCGAACATTTTCATTTGCATGAAACCTTAAAAGACTACACACTGGTTCAGCGCCTAACAGCTACTAAGTAGCGTATCACATAAGGTATCTGCCATCGTTTGCTACCAAAACGCGCGATAAATCACGGAGGTTGGAAAATGCAAGACTGCCACTACTGCCCACGGTGACGTAGCGCTTAAATAAAGCTGTGTGTACCACCACGTTGGATGTTGGAACTTCTATCTTTTATCACTCACGCCGGACACCAGCCAAAGTTGCGGTCTACGGTCCCAAAGGCAGCTAGCCCCATCCCGTTCGCCGACTTGTCCGACACACGTTGGCACAATATTTTTATGCAAATGAGCGGTGGCAATTGCGCAACGGGCACCTCCTACTCGGCACCGGGAGTCGATGCATCGCACTAAAATGGGATCAGTCTAGATGGTGGTAGCACTACTGTCCCAATATGGCGTCGGCTATGGGCCGTAGCCGTGCTGCAGCAGATCAAAAGGTGCGCGTGAAAAATGCGCGATGTTACTAGCTTAACAAACGATCACGAGAAGTGCTCGCATTCTGCATGATTTTGTTATTATTCCTTTTTTTCATCTTTTAACCAACCCTAAAGCTATCCACCGGCCGTTTATGGTGGCCGGCCGTGCAGTGAAACTGAACTAACTTGTGTAACAAATTTTTGATTTATGTCCATAATTCCGGTCCCAGCTCGGCACGGCCAGCTGATCGGTCGGGTGATCCGTGTACCGATCGGTATGGCATTGTAGGTATGGAGCGGTTCTTGCTAGCAAATTGCACGTGGCATTAGCACGCTAGCGCATGACTATTTGTCCAAGATGCTTGATGCACGGTTCAAGACTGCGGTGGAATTTGGTGGGTTTGACCGACAGATAAAGATCACGTCTCTGTTTGCGAATAGTAAGGCACGGCGGTGAAACATGAGTTCGTTGTTTAGCAGCAGAGTTTGCTGAAGTTGGTACGAAACATTCTTACTCACTCTTGGGTGGAGAAGGTCAAAAGGTTGCGGAATCTGTGTCAGTTATTTTCGATCAATTTCTTTACCATTGTTTAAGTGCCATTTTATGCTAGAGATCGGTAGACAATCAAGAACATTACACTAGACCAACAATCAATTTCTGGATTCATATGTACATTTTGTCATTACTTTCTTATTTTTTCAGTATTGTTGGTAATAAAAGGTAAAACTCTGAGTCTTTTATCTACTGTAACTTCCAAACATTGATGCTTAGAAGCTCGCTCAATGATGAGCTCAGTAAAGAATAACAGTCGCCTGGTTTTGATGGTTCGATTATGTCTATTAGAATATTTCTCTTAGAATATACCTTTCAAAGATCGTAAATTGTATATTTTGTAGCTCTGACGACGAGCTCTTGTTCAGTCGTTTTTGAAGACTTTAAAAAAGGTGTCAGGTTAATATAATTTTAATAATTCACAGAAAGTACATACTGAGGTACAAGAATTAACTTTAGACACAGTATCCAAGCTTTTGAACCCGAGATGGACTTGCTTTAGAACAGGTGTGCCCAGCTTCGTCCTATAACGAGCCCAAGTCTTCAGTTTATACTTTGGTGTGTTTTCCTCCTCTAGGTCTAATTTCTTAAGTTTTCCAGAACACGTTGTTGGTTCGTATAACGCAGAGAATATCCTATTTCTCTATTTTTTTTGCATTGAATCAGCATAGAAATACTTTGCCTACATCTTCATGGTTGCCATCGTACGGCTTCCTCCAAATTCTCTCTCCACCCTCCTCCTCTCCACATCTCCTCCCCTTCTCGCCCTACCTTTTCCTTCCGCAGTATAAAGCAACAGCAATGCCATTCATCTGATAATTGTGTTCTTGTTCCATCATTATGTTTTGCCGTTTGCTACTGTCACTAATCGAAAGTGGAAGATCGTTCCCATAGGTGCACCGTCGTCCGTCCGGCAGGAATCGGAACGCTTTGCATTCGGCTCGTCGCCGATCGTCGATACCTGGCGTCAAATAATGTTGAGGAACAACGCTTACGCATCGGCGACCGTTCGTGTTCGTGCTCATCGACCGCATGCATTCGACCTCATTTTCTCTCAATACGGCAATACTGCTGTATCGGCTGCGCGAGGTCGCATTGCTGGACACAAACATTACAGCCGACCAAAGGGAGAGATAGAGAGAGAGAGAGAGAAGGACAGAGCGCATACAGAGTGTGTAATGCGGAAAAGGCGAATATACCTGCTTGGACGTTGAAGCGTTTGAACGATTCGAGAGACCGCCCCGGGGGCACCGTGGCCATCTTTCGTTCGATCGGGTAGCCCAGCACCGTAGCGCATGAATGCAGCTGCACCGAGCAGCACGTTCATTCCCGTGAAGAGGGTTACAAATGGGGTGGGGTGGAAAAGGGGGGGAGGGGGGGGGGCGGTGAGTAAAGGGGGTTTGGGCAGGAAAATGCATACCGTTGCATTGCACCGCGGATGCTATGTTTCTGCGAGATGGACGACGACGACGACCACGGAATGGAAGGTACGACCGGGCAAAAGGCTCCATTTTTCGCACGAATTCAATGGGAACGCGCGAAAGCACTTGTAAGTGCGGAGTAAGCACTCGGGCTGGCAGACACGAGTACAAACTAGAACGCGGCAGTACCAGTACCGGGCGTAGGGAATGGAGCAGCAGATGAAAGGAGAAAAAAAAGTATATAAAGGGATCGAGCGTTGTGCGTTGTAATGTACGGAAAAAGCAACGGTCTGTACTGTGATTACGATAAAAATTGAGACCGTAACTGACCTCGGGGCTCGTGTGCTTTTTTTTTCCTCTTCTCGTCTTGCTCTTGGGTTTCGCAGCACACAGCGGCACATTGGTGTGTTCGCTGGTCGGCCCTAGCTTTGCGTTAGCGTTTGCCATTCCAGCGGCCGTAGTCGTCAGCGTCACTGCTTCGCGGAACGAATTGTGACTGATGGCACTAATCTCCGATAGAGATGGCTAAACGACAAGTTAGCTACCGAGCTGGCGCGGAAAAGTTATGCTTCTCCGGGTTTGGGGCTCCGTGGTGTGGTGAGCGATAGCGATAGCAGTATCCGACCACGGGCGTTTTCTTTTTCCGTTGCCACGCTGTGCGGTGTTAATTTTCGTTACTTATCGTGCGTGTCAGTGATGCAATTTGAAAGGAATGTTTTAGATAAAATCTTTGCCTTTTTCTGCTGATTACGGTTGTTGATCAAGCTACTTTATGGCTGGCTGTGGGACGGGCACGCTGCAACCTGACACTGAGCTACTATTTGGCACAACTAGCGACAAAACATGTGCAAACCCACGGCCGGATGTCCAAAGCGACGACGCCATGATGATCGTGGTCGGAACGTTGTCGCAGCGGAACTACAACAGCCGATCACTGCTTTGATCGCTTCTCCCCCAAGACGAACTCGTCGGAAGACGCTTAAAGACACTTCTCGTGTGCAATATTTTGCAAAACAATATTACATCACGGTGTGTGTTTTGCCCTGAAGTTCTTCTTCCAAACTGACGCACATCCCAGTTGTCCTGTGTCGGAACGTGACACCTAATCTAAGATCTGTCTAAAGACTAGGCTAACAGGCGCATAGTTTATGGCACACCGGTGAGCACCCAAGCAAAGTGAGATCATTTTTCGCACATCCTAAGCATCCGTACGTTCGATTTCTTGGAGATCAGATAGTACACAGTTTGGTGAGTTGGTTCTTTTTTTCTTGTCTCAAGAATGTACACCTCTAAGGAGAATACCCGTTGGGTACATTCGTCTTCTCCTGGTTTTGTACATCAGTAGGACGGCACAACTACGTCGGTTCGTTGTCACATAAGGTAATAATCGTATAATATGTGAATAATTATAATAATGTACGATGTTTAACGTTTTATCACAGCATTCCTTGTGGCATCGTTCGCACACAGTGTACTCGTTGCGTTAGACGTTAGAGGAGCCCTGTCTGTATTGAACCAGTAATAGGACGACCTCGGTGTGGTTATGTAGATTTAGTGTGCACGATATCATGCACAGGACTGGATGTACTTGATGTCTGCAATCCGCTGGTGCGTATGTTATGAGCGATTTACGTCCATCGATTCTATCGGTACGTTTGTACTAAGGTATTTGGATGTGATGAGCGAATTTAGAACGTACTGTCAATGTATCAGAAGGTACTCAAACATCCAACAGCTGCAACAAGCGGATTTGTGGATTCCTCGTTGAAAAGTCAAGCCTGACAAGGGACGGACAGTAAGTAGGAATAATTTTTACATCCTTCCAACAACTTCCATCTTTAGCACTCCCTCTCTCTCTCTTTCTCTCTCTCTCTCTTTGTCCGTTGATCACGCTCAGTAATGGCACAAGATAAACATCATCACCGGGTCGAAGTTTTGGTAAAACATTATTATTTTTCCCACTGCCGAACCACTTGCTGGATGTTTGGGAGTTTGCCTGCAGCTTCCAAACCACCACCATCATCACCACCGGACCACCGGTTCGGTGCGTTGTTGCAACCAGTTGCAACCGATCGCTTACCATCATTCATTCATTCATACGTCCATTTGCGGACACCCGTGTTTTTTTTTATTCTTCGGGAAGCCGGTCATGATGAACGGTCATTTCAAGGTTTTTTTTTTTCGAAGTTAAAATATGGTTCTTTCTTTTGCTTCCCCTTTTTTTGTAGAAAAACATCCTTCCGCGCCATCGCGTACGCTGGCCAGTACCAAAACGGTGAGCGATTTATCTGCCGCATCGATGTGATTTGTCCGGATTGTTCGGTTGGTTACTGCTACAACCGGGCGTCGGTCGAGCATCATCGTGATCGCCCCCCGGGTGTGATTGGGCCGCCCGATGTGCGTTGTCCTTACACGGGCTTTTTTTTTCTTTATTTCTGTGTTTTTTTTTGTTGGAATGCTCACTGTCGCTTCGTGCGTTCTGTAGCTGATGCATGTATTTTTTGTATCCCACTTTTCGTCCATAAACATTTCCATTCCTTCAGGGGAAGAACTACCACAATGGTTTCGGCGCTCGATCGTGGATCATGTTCATTTTTCCTCCAAACTAAAATACTA
>STHB01000004.1:10619144-10663022 GCA_018908115.1 Anopheles rivulorum
GCAGGCAAGTGATCGAAAGGGAAGGGAATAATCCGCGCAACGGCGTGTACGGCGCATTAAAGTTAACGACATAAACGCGCGCAGGAAAAATGGCTGCAAATCGCAGGAAATTAGTGAGACACGCGAAACAAACTACTAGCCGGGAAGCTGTGATTTTGGTGGTGATTTTGGAGGGTTTTTTTGTGTTTTCCAATGGTATAATAAAACCGACCCGCTGATCTCGCGATCGTTTGCAAAGTGTAGATAAAAAAGACAACAAGATGTAAAATAAATGATAAATTAAGTAATGATCAAATGCACGAGAACGACGAACAAAAATGTAAATGTTTTACATGTAAACAATTAATAACTCATTCTTCGTCACTTTAATCTGTACACAGAAAAAAACATTGTTTTTTACAATTTCACTGTGCAAAAATAAACGAGTTTTTTTAAACAAAAATATGTTAATCTCTTTTCGATCAAACTCGTCTCACTAATCCTTTACCGTGGCTGTCACGCAAGTTTGGTGCAAGTTGTCACGCCGTAGTATATCTTCCCGTCCGGTCGTCAACAACACGCATCCACAAGAAAAAACGTTGCTTGTGCCTCCATTCATCGTCGTGCTACATGATAGTGTCGCATGCCGCGACCGGTAGATGATGTGACGATCATCAACACATTTTTGCTTCAGCAACGCGTCGAAGATGCAAACGACAAGAGCCGCGGAACGGACGACAAACGCCAAGACACCTATGACATTTTCCTCCAAAAGCCAAACGTTACCGGGGCACCGTGGCGAGGTGTGTATACCGATTCTCTGTTCCCCGGGCTGCCTGTCACTCAAGTCGCGGCCTGTTGAATGCCAAATTCCGGTGCGAGACAATCGGACAAATCGGACACCCCCAGCCAAAAATGGACCGCACGATGGGGGTTTTTCGCTAGCGCTGGTGGTGCTTATTTGTTTCATCACCAGGTTTCATCCTGGTTGTTTTTTTTATTGCTTTCGCTTTTGTTTTAGCAAACGCTTTCGTGCTGCTTGTGCATACCGTTGGTACTACTCCTGGCGCTCGTTACAATGCGTTTGCGTATGGTAAATTGCAATTCCCACTGCACTGTTTGTACTGCGTTCGCCCTCGGCGGCTTTGGGGGTTTTTGAGGAAGCGACCTGGCTGGCGGTGGGCCCCATTACTTTGCCCGGCTTGTTTATGCCTTGCTGCGAACGATATTTCGTAAAGATTCGGATCAGATGTCATTTTCGAACGGGTTTCTTTGTAGAGGCAGCCCATCATCATCATCATCATCATCATCGTCAGCTTCGTTCGCATCATCCGCATCATCATCGAGAGAGGGCTAACATCGACAGGCACGCCGCGTCTGATACCCTGTGCCTCTTCATCGCTGCCAGCGGACTGTCATTGTTCCACGGGTTTTCCAGTCTACCACAGCAATGACAGCTGGCTGTACTTCTCGCCGCAGCTTACGACCGGGAACAACAGCAGAACACAAAAACCAGCAGAAGAAGGGCATTCTTGCCCGTTGCGCTGCCTGCTCCCGCTCATGATGAAAAGGCTGAGATGTTGATTTTTGATGCAAAAATGACACGTTTTGCGAGAGGCAAGCAATGAAAGGCCACGGTGTCAAAAAGGAGCGCAAAACAATAATCCACCCCTTTTTTTTTTGGTTGTGTCGCGTTTTGGTTCGCCGTGCAAAGGAACGGAAACGCCAAACCAGCACGGACGAACGCTCCACCTTTAGGGATCGTTATTTAGCCCATTCTTCTGAAGGTCCCCGAGAACCAACAAACACTGGTTGTACATTTCAAGGGCGGATATAAGAATGCCACGTATGCTTCCCAAAGGGTTTTTCGTTCTTTTTGTTTTGTTTTGCTTCAGGAACCCTTTTGCTTTGCCCACGATCGACAAAAGGATCGCACCTTTGCTTTTGTTTTCCGTGTTTCCGTTTTAATGCTTAGGATGCGCACGGCTAGAAGCAAAGCAAAACCCGGTTTCACCTGTTGCCGCGGTTCGGTGCTCTCGGGCGCGCTGGCCGATGTTTGGAATTGTTTTGACAAATTGAGTGTGCATTTTATTGTGGTGCGTTTCCTGCCAGTTCCAAACCATCTCGTACCGGATGTTTTTTTTTGTATGTCCGCTCGGTATGAATTCGTTCCGGGAATTGCGCGCGCGCGGGCGAAGGATTCACTTTAGAAGAGTCTCGTTTGAAATGGTACTTCGAGCTGCATGAAGATTGGAGCTTTTCGAAGGGCCTGAGTGATCTTGAGCGCTCAAAACCGGCGCATCTTAGGCAAAGCCTCAAACAAAGTAAAGAAACAAAAAATGAGGCCACGAGTGAACAAATATTTCTTCAAATTTTCGTTCGCTTTCGCGGGAAATACTTTTACCTTCAGCGCTTTCTTAAGCGCTGCCCGGTTCCCAATCTTCGGGGTTGTTTGCTCACCCAAAAAAATAAAAAAAAAAACAAGGTAAACAAGAAATGCGCCCAAGATCGGGCCCCGATGCCGGTGGTAGATTAAGACGCGAGCCGTCATGGTACGTTTTTTTTTATTTTCCAACGCATGCCTCAGGGGTTGAATGTCGCCGTGGTTTGTAACGAGTCGGTACGAGCGGTGTCAAGAGAGATCCCGTGGCTCGGAGATCGTGGTAAACGCGGGCAGCCAAGCGGGATGATCATCGGAACCATCAAGATCTCGATCGAAATGCCGGCGTTTCGGTGAAAGGTGTACCTCATGCCTTCCATTCGTTCTCCACCGGGTGTCGGCCACCGGTCGGGTTGGGTCGGTGGGAAATTATTATTTACCTCTGGTGGATATGCTGGTGATATGATGCCTAGGTGGAAAGACACACTGCCCCGGAGGTGTGTCCTCCCCAATGCTAGTCGCCAGCATCCACCCAGTGGGAAGGCAACCTGGAATGGCCCGCACAATATTGACTTATGTGTGACTTATGGCTTGTGTATGGGTGTCGGTGCATTGGATGTGGGAATGGTTAGATGGTGTCCCTCAGGGTAATCAGAACACTGCCATGACAATTTTGTGACGCTCAGTTTGTGTATGGTTACACGCTTGCAGATAAACAATATCCGGCTTGTTAGGTGTTGTTTCACGTGCATGTTTATCGAGTGTTGATCTTTGTGTTGGACACGAATCATGGCAGATTTTTTTTGTTAGTGTTTTGTAGACCTTTCGATGCTTTGTATAAATGTTTTAGTCAGAATAAGGAATCACGAAAACGTAGTACGAGTAGTGTGCGAATATATTATGTTTGGGTCGTTAAAATATTAGGTTATATTAAGTTGTGTTTCATCTCTTCATTTAGAATTTAGGATTCCATACTAAAACGAATACAAAGTATTACCTTTAAGTGACAATAAAATAATTAAACAATAACAAACCACAGTCCCAGCAGCCACAATTAAATTATTGAGTTATGGAAAAACCAACATTCTTGCGTTAATATTTTGGCATCTGGCGAGACCCATTAGAGACAATTAAATTGCGCCCAGCGCAATTACTGCTATTAATGACTTTAATGATGAGTTTTCTAATTACGCCGCCTAAGCTCAATTTTATTGACTTCCCAAATAGGACTAGCGAACAATGCAGAATTTAATCGGCCGTTTTGGTGTGCCAGGTGACTTTCTCATTGCGCCCAGCGTGCCTTGGTGGCGGCCTGCTCAATTTTTGGGACCGGAGGCGTCTCCGGTTGGCAGGGAGAAAACCCTGCGCAATCCTAAAATGGACATCCGGTGGACGTGTGGCACCGTCGGAAGTCGACGATGACGGATGCTGGAATGTTGCATTCTACGCGCATTTGCCTTACGCGGCATCCGTCTCAATTCACGGCGAGCCGGTTCGCTTCGTCCCGGTACGGCTCTGCTACTAATTAGCCGTAGCACACGGCCGTCTAGGATGCGGCCATTGACGATCGGGGTGGAGTTTACCCAAGTTTCCTCCCCTCCCTTCCCCGCCCTCCTCCCTTGGGCTGATAATTGATATGAAATTATTGTACCATCATCGCTATCCCGCTCTACTTCGTGCTCAACATCAGCACAGTGCAGCACGGAATGCACGTAAACCACTTGCGCCATTTATGCTTTTTTGCCCGCTGGCGGTTGACAAAGGTTGCACACGCATAAAACATGGGGCTGGGGAAGGTTGGTAGCAGGTAGCAAAGGCAGCCAACAACACTCATACATGCGCTAACAAATGAAACAGTTAGCGACTGGTTGCGCTGGCAACCGCGTACTCTCGCAACGACCGTCAAGCGCAGCGGACTAAGGAAGGATTCGCTCCATTCTTCCGAGCGCTGTTTGGATCGGTTGCTCGGTTGGATGGGACAGAGGGCAGTTCTGCATTGTCTGCGGGACGGACAGGAATGCAGCAGTTCCAGGGCGACTCCGCTATACCGGAATGGGGAACCATAGTTGGCGTACGTGGCTTGTCCAAGGTTCCGTTCGTCGCCTGGTCGTGAGTACGCTTGGAGCATTTTTCGTTGTTGTTGTTGTTGTGCTTCGCTCTCTTTGCGCTTTTTGCGGCAGTGTTCGGCATGATTTCCACGCGCAGCACTCCGGTGAGCTGGTTTCTGGCAGGAATGGCATTATGCCGGACCGCGCATGATGCGATCTTTATTAAGAACATTTATCGGCGACGCGATAAAACTGTGTAATTGTACGAAGCTCACAAATTAATGTCGCAGCGGTTTTTAAATGCGCAAGTTGTATTAATTCTAGCATCGTTCGCTAGTTTGCGATACTGTGAGGAGTACAGCTCATTATAAATTGCTCACGTAAATGAGCAAAACAATTGTTTAGCAAATTGAAAATAATTAAAAAAAAAAACAAAACAAAATTAAAGCATAATTTTAAAGAAAAATTTTAAAATTTCCATACAGTTTTGCACAACAGCATTTAAAGTTTAAACTAAAGTAAAGAAAACGTTTGTCCCCATGGCAAGCATAAATTAATTATGAGCCAGCTGGTAGTTGGCCGCGATCGCTCTAGGAAGATCGATTGCTGCCCGATCGCAAAACATAGTTTTACTATTTCGCATCGAACAAATGTGTGCCTCGCGGCCACGAAAAACAGCGAAAGAAAGAACACAAAAAAAACACACACACACACACACACTCACACCCCTCACATCATTGGAGCCCGTGCCACGATGGTTCAGCCTGGGACGCATGCATGGATATCAAAAATTCATTAATAAAAACCCACATTAGCTCGCGGTGCTAATATGCGTCCTGCATACGGAACCAGGACTGGCCATTTTCCTCTGGCCGGCTGTTTCCCTTCGGCAAAGGTATGCAACGCTAGTGTCCGTCCCGTACACTTGTTATGGCGCAAAAGGTACGGTTTCGGGCGGTGGCATTGTGATGGAATGCGGTTGTCCTGCCCTTTGCCGATCCGTCAGCTTCGTCATGGCCGATCGCGCTACAGTTTGCGCGACCCGCTTGGCGCGTCTCGAGCGCGAATTCCGACGGGATATTTTTCGTCCCGATGCTCGTCGTCGTCGTCCGAACCGTCCCGTATCAGCCCGGGCCGGCCATCTTGGGCGGGAAAGCGTTTACTTTTGCCGCTAGGGTAAAGGTAACGCTAGATGAGCCGTGTTTTGTTTGAGCATGCATAATTTGCATGCGATGCGAAATGTGTTTACACACACGCACACACACAAACACCCCCGAAGGGATGTGCCTAATGTTTATCCTATACTTATCGGTTACGGTGAAGGTGTAGGCCTTAAATCGAAAGCATTACTCATCTCGGTTAGGGGTGTACATATGGCGCACAGAAACATCCGGGGAGGGTTGTCTTATGTATCGGCGTAATTTATCTTAACATTTAAAACATACCATTGCCGGAACATTGCCAGCTAAGTGATCTTTAGTAACAAAATGATATGACAGACATCAATAGCCGCTAAGACGGTTGGACTGCGTATGAGCTAATAAAGATGAATATTTTGTTGTTTTAAATATGTTAGAAGAAACAGAAATTCAAATACTTATAAAAAGATTTATTAAAAATGGTTTTTACTTTATGTTTTATTATTGTTGTGCAGCAATAGTAAAGTTTAACAAATACTTTTATTATTTGTAATAGTATTTACACACACTGATGAGGATAACAGAGCTCTAGTTATTGAAATATTTGTGGAATATAAAGGAAACTAATATTGAAGAAGAGTTTTTTAATCAGTAATTGATGAAAAACCTCTAAAATAACGTATTAAAGTACGCGTCATGAGCAACAGCAGAGTGAAAATTACTACGCGCATCGAAACCGAAAGCCCAACACGTCAATCAATACGATTCAACCGCAAAAGTTTCGTCTCCCAGGGAAACCCAATGTAATCCACTGAGGAATATGTGGGTCAAATGTACCAAACAGAAAAGCTCATCTATAGGCATGTAAGTACACTTACTGGATAAGGATAATAAGGATGAACGCGCTGAGCACGTGAGCTGAAGTTTGCTAATGAAGGGATAAGGCAAAACTTTACGTTGGTGATTCTTCAGCAACCAATATTCCACTAGTGCCTTTTCCCAGCTGGGGGAACTTTGGCCGAGAGGCACGTCATGGCGAGACAGAAGCAAACGTGCAGCAGCACTGGGGGAATGTTACCAAAATAGCAACCGCACAAGCGTAACATAACCCGAAACTCACCGCAAAAGCCATGCCACTGGGCCTCGTTCAGCCAGCCCCACTGGAGACAAGTGTATCTGTATTTGCGCATAGGTGTGTTGGTATGAAAATATCATCAGCCAAAAAGGGCTCAGCTTCAGCTCCGTTCCGACGAGTTTTGTGCTGCAGCCCGTACCGCTTTGGTTCGAACGACGCAGCAGCCACAAAACCGAACCGGTTCCGACAGAGGTGGGAAAAAGCATAAAGAAAAACTCACCGAAGACAGCATACAGCCGAACAATCAGATTGGCAATCAAAATCTTCGATATGAGATATGAGTCAAGATGACAAACTCAATCAGTGTGCTGTGCGCTCGGTGGCGGTAGCCAGCACCGGCCAGAACCTTCCGCCCAGGCCCGCTTATCTTGTTTTGCACGGTTGCTCACTGGAAACGATTTGGCAAACATGACCAAAAGCGTGAGGTTTTTTTTTTGTATTATATTTTGGTTTCGGTGTGGACGAGTGAGAACCACTCCAAGCCACTCCAGAAATTGGAGAACCGAGTTCAGAAACAGGTCCAAATGTCAGTCAGTCAGGTTGAGGAAGGAACACCGAGAAAGGGTCGAAATGTGGTCAATGGGGAGAAAATTAGGAGAAAAGGGGGTGGGGGGTTTAATACCGTGGAGGTATGTGCAGTTCGTTCGGTGCAGTTCGCTAACCAGACCATGCGATCTCTAGATGATTTATGCTATTGCTAGGTTTTCTTCCCAAATCTTAAAAGGTTTTTCAGAGTGTTTCGGCGTATTTTTAGACTTGCTTGAGATGTGTCTATTGAAGAAAATGGATATACTCTCTGGAGAGTGTAGTGTGAAAAAAAATATTGAAAGAGATCATTCCTTGATGATCTCGTTCTTAATCTCGGTGACAACTTCCGCCTTTAAACGCTACATACAATATGACCGTCAACCGAATTTCGTTCCGAATCAGGTTTGCACGTTGTACCAAATCAATAATTAACAGATCAAACAAACGTTTTTGATTGCTATCTTGAAACTGGATGAAATCTTACACTACAACAGCAATGTCTGATCGTACCGGTTTTGCACGCACCGCCGGCAACCAGCAAACAAAACAAAAAAAAAAAGCAAAGGAAAAGGCATCTATACAAAATTGAACATAAAGAACACGAACACATCCGGCAGTTCGGAGTGGTACGGCCACATTCCACCCGCAGGGTCCCAAACATACCCAATTGGGTGTCCCAACTGTCAAAATCGAACTCCAAGTGTAAGAAGGAAAGAAAACAAAAAAAAAGAACCGGACCCCGGGACCATTCGGGGAGAAACAAATTACGATCGAGAACGCTCCCGTACGCGAACATTCCATCCTCTCCGCCCTTCCCTTCCTCCCGAGTTGATCACGTTTGCCGCCGGAATGGATCGATCATCCGTGGTCTCCCTTTTATCCTGACAGTTGGTCCGAACGACAGCGGACTTCTGGCACTGCTGGTTGCGGCCTAAGAAACAAATCGGGGTAACATAATCTGACAGATTGACAAGCGGCCATCTGTTTCGCTCGCGTTTCGCTGCACGTGTGTGTGTTTGTTTGTATGTAATCGGTGGGAGTTGGCCGTTGTTGCGGCCGTGGCTCCCGAGTTTATTTCCGTCGGAATGGGAGCAACCACTGTACGGGCCAAATCTTGGAAATGGACCAAAAAGAGAGGAGAGACTTGGTACTACACGGAGTGGCGAAGAGGACCGCCTTTTCGGCGAATAAATGATTTCCACCTACCAAAGCGTGGTGATGGAATATTTGGAGAAATCTTTCACGCACCGCACCGACCCTTGTATGACATGATATTTGCTAGATCACTAAGTGGAGCATTTTCGGCGGCACGGCCATCTCGTTCGAATTGGGAATTTACTAAATCCGAACAGTTAAGTATTGGAAATATTTTAATTCTCATTAATTCTTGTTTCTCCTTTCCATGAATAATTACAAACCGTCCCGGGTTGTGAGCACCGCTTCGGCATGCGGAGAGAGCGAAGCATTCCCTAGACGAAGCCAAAACAAAGCAAACTGGTTGCGATAAGGGGGAAACGTTTAAACACGATGATCGATTTGTTCGCAGGATCTTACTGTGTGTGCCTTTGCCAGCTGTAAAAAGCGGCTAGTGTTGCTGTTCCAATATACGCCAAACTACCGTAAATCTTCATGCGCTTCACTGCACGCATGTGACCGTGCAATGAACAGATCTCCAATTCTCTGACCTCCGACTGAGTCTCATTTTCGGAAGTTCCCAAAGTGATCTGTCATATGATGAATTCTGAAGCTACCAGGGCTGTTAAACGGTGGGCATCAGTATTCGAATTTATGTTTCATTCGATGGTATTTGTTTAACCGTAAACAGGACTGGATGAGATGAGTAATTACGCTACGATCGTTAATTAGGCGATACGTACGTACGTCTCGGGCAATCGGGTGCAGATGATCGACCAGCGAATCGAACCACCCCGGAAGGAATGTTGTCCTTTCGGGACCTTCCACATACCTTCGGGACAGCGGAGGCACACGATTTTTTGTTATTGTTAAAAACGGTGGATAAGTTTGTCAGTTGCTTCAATTCCACAATAATTACTCCCCATTACGCTGTCGGGCGGTTTTGGGCGACCGGGTTACACTTGCAATGACACTCACGATCGCGCGAGGACTCGCAGCATCCGGACAAACAATGCTACCCCGATTGGCTGTTTGCGTTTGACCAATCGTGCAGCAGTTGGCCAGAGCTGTATCGCTTGTGTAAACAATTTTGGGCTAATTAAGTTGTTGCTTAACTGAGGCGACCTGCAGACGTTACAGACTTCATTGTTATCACTTGCTGTCTTCAGGTCCTCGGGTTGCGTAAACCACGCCTCGGATTCCATTCGATTCGGCTGCCCGAATAAAAAAAAACACAAAACACCGTTCACCATTTTCGCCCAATCGAGCGTGGAATGAACGTGTGGAAATGGACAACTTTTTAATAGCCGATCGCTACCACAAGCGATCTCGTAAAGTGCATCAGTTTGGTGATTTTAATGAATTCATGCGAATCGATCAGACTGGAGACGGTCCGTGCAATGCTTCAAAGCTTAGCACAATTATCGGATGCTGACGGATGCTTTTTTTTTGTGTGTGCAATCGACGATTCGCCATTTAGTTCGCTCTGTATAGCCCACATCATATCTACCAGAGCTTTGTTTGATTGAATCGATGCAATTAGAAGCGACTCGCCGCGCGTTTCCATGGAAACGGCTTTAATTGCTGACGAGTTCTTGTAGATCACGCGGTTGGCTGCTGGGAAATGGCTGCAACTTGACAAATATTTGAAACTCGAAGATTTGTGATTGTCCTTTTGGTCGATTAATTTGTTGCTTTGCCGAAGTATGTGCGGCTCCCGGGAGGGAACTGAGCTATTCCAAGATTGACTCCTCAAAATTGTTCCCTGATCGTTTTCAAGCGACCGAAGGGAGTAAACGTTCTGTTCCTTTTTGTTTTCTTTCGGCGTCTTAAAGTGCATCAGTATATCCTGCAGCAGAGTGTGTCTGCCTTTGTGGCCAACTTTTACACCGGCCAGCGGTGACCGATCTTGGAATTTGGTCCGGGAGCGAACCTGCTTCTGCCAGAAGCTTGTGGCATTCGGTAAACATACTGTCGGCATTGGTGGCATTACATAAGAGGATTAAAAGCGAAGGAAAATGCAAAATATTTAGCGACAAGCTGGTAAAAATGTAGCGTGGTTTGGGACGGCCACGCCAAAGGCCGCCTAAAAGCGAAAATGCTCCGCTCCCGAAACCAAACCGGGTGGTATATATTTTTCATACGATTTTATCGTTCTCTCTGTGTGTATGTTTTTTTTTTCGTTGTCTCTTTGGACACTTCAATTCTGCCCGGTCTGTACGCTCAAAAGGATCCTTTATGACATTGATTTAGCGAGATTTTTTATTCGTCTTCTCGGGTTTTTTTCCCATTTCGGCCTTTTGTCGCCCGGCGTGCAGTTGGAAAGGCACAACAGGTAACAGTGGCTCCGGACTGTGTGTTAGCTTGTTATTCTTGGTACTGTATGTACCACTCCATTTGAACGTTCCTTCATTCACACAGCGTTCCGCTTTGAACAGGGTTGGGCTGGGAGCTTGATAAATCCTTACAGGTGCACACCCTGCACAGTCTACGGTGGTACGGCGGTGGCGAAGCTGACGAATTCTGTCCCATTCACCATCGTGCACCGGGATGCAATGCACGGTGTGGTAAATGTGGATTATTTGCCATGGTAAGATGACATCATCTTCACACACGCGAACATTTTATGAAAGGTGTTGTTGTGCTACGCCACCCGTAAAGGATAGCAGGTAATGCACCGAGCGTGCCGGATTTACTCGCCAAAGCCGACGCTAATCTGCCGCGAAGGAAAGCAATCTTCTCGCGAAAGTTGGCAAAGATATCACGCGCGATGTATCGATCCGTGGATGTTTGGGTGTATGCAGCGTATTTAAGGATTAAGCAAAGATGCTGGCTTTAATACATTTCGTGGGGTGCCTTTTGGCAAAGGTTAAATAAAATTGCAACTTTATTTCTTGCATCGTTCGCCGGAAATTGTGTATCAGAATCTCATATGAGTTGGCACCTAGAGATAGGATTGGTTATTTTTGCGTCATGCGTTTGTAAAGAACATGGAACGTGTGTAAATCTTATTTTAAAAATATAATTACTAAATTCGTTTATGTTTTTCTAAGAACTTTTATTTTTATTTGGTTTTTTAATCCCTAATCCCTTAATCCTAAATATTGAATGAATAAAAAGTCCCCAATAACCGCAATGCATGTCTATCGTGAATTGTGTCAAGAAGTGATTAATTGAAAATAATTCAGGTCAGCTGAAGCAAATATTTGGATATGGCAAGCCACAATAGACAACAATTTGATTGCTAATTGCAATAAACTATCTAAAAGTCACTGACGCATGAGGGAACTGTCAATCCTTTTTATCAATTCGACCATGCTATGGCCAAGTTGGATACATTGCATGATTCCTCTATCTCGCTGTGCTGATTATTTCCATCTTACGGTTATAAATTTGTCTTAAAACTACTTTCTATTTAAGCACCAGCGCCATTAGAAGTAAATCACCTTTCGATAGCCTTAATATTCTGCTTTTTTTTTTTCTTCTCTTGCTGACCTACAGACTTACCACTGTGCTCAACCGTTGTGCGCAATATTAGCACTCGGCATCCCAAACGTGTTTGCGTGTTCCAACTAAGTTTGGCGCTGGTTCTCAGCGATCGTGTGCCCAAATTATCAGCGCTTCGCTGCAACTATGGCATCGCGTGAAGTTCGTGACGTAAAGCCATTTTGATTCTATCAATTTTTGTTTCATTTTATGGGTGTGTGTGTGTGTGTTTGTTTCACTCCTTTGGCACCTAACGCCCATCCGAGATAGACGCTTTTCTCTTTCAAATGCTTGCAGTTGTTCGCGCAATTTTCTAACCGATTTTTATACCCCGATAATTGCACTTAATAGTTTGGCCAAAGGTGCGCACAGCTATCGCACTTCGGGGCCCTGCTTTGTACGGTCCTGTTACTGTGCGCACAGTAAGGTCTTACTTTATGGTGACCCAACCATCGGCCCAAATGGGCCATTCGGGCGCAACGGTGGCAATTTATCGGGATCGAAGCTGGAAGACATTTCCGTACATTTCGCCTCGCACTGGGAAACCTTTTTTGTTGTTGTTGTTTTGTTTGCCAGATTTAGAAACTGTACACGCTGGTACGGGTTCTATTTTGTTCGCTTTCGCTAAGGGCCACCCTTGGGGTGGGCCGCGGAATTGATTTTCCTACCATGCTGTGAACGGCGATGGTAGCTGGGAGCTTTATTTCGGTTTTGTAAGGAAATTTAATTTTCTGCATATCTGCATTAGATGCAGAGTGCTTTACATTGTGATTTTTTATTATATAAATCCATTTTTTTGTCATTTGTGTTGCGGAGACTCTTTTGGGATTATGAGAGTAAGCGACGAACCCGTCATGATGAATTATTGAGAGAAATGTCTCATGCAACTTTAAAGTTAGTTTTGTACCTTTTGCATAATAAAACATCTCCTACTGTTTGGCTATGCGGGAAGAGTTTTGAAAATAATTATATTATTTAAATTGAAATTGTATTTTAAAATGTTAATTAAAGTAAATTTGAATTTAGACAGCTGCTCGGTTGAATTTAGTTAATTCTGATTGAAAAACAAATATTTGTTCCGCTCTAATTATTTGGTAGTCGATCATGATGTAGATCATACATCTCGCATAATAAATACATGATTCCAAAGTTAAAATTTTAGGATTTACAGTTTTGTTTATTTTATTTTATTTATTATTACATGGAAGGAGAAGCAGGAAAAGAAAGGATTATTGGTCCAGCTTAAGAACGGTATGTTACGTCCGTTTTTCTGTTGTAGTAATTTCACCAAAAATTAAATCCACTTCCGGACGTTCGCTTTCCCGTCTGCATGTTTACAACTTCATAACTAGCGAAAGTAGTTCTCAGTCGTTATGCTATTTTATGTACAGTTTAACACCGTTTATCGCCAAACTGCGGAGCATTCATTTTACTTTCCAACAGACGGGAAATAAACCAACCAAAAAAAAAAGACAAAAACTGGACGAGATATAATGCAATGCCGTACCGCAGTTTTGAATACCCTGTGAAACGCGTAAAGAAATAAGTCATAAACGTGTGGGAACCGGGAGAATGCCGTCAGCCGTACCCGAGCATGACTAAACTGCACAGCCCGGGCCTGTGTTCGTGCGTGGTTCGTTTTACGGCTTTTGTTGCCACAACCAATATTGACCAACCGTCGGAACTGATTCACTTTCACTGCGGGCACTATCCTGCCCAGTAATTATGGATGGAATAATGCAGCACCAAAGCAGCGATTGTTGATTTCACGGCGCACAGATTTAGATCGACTCGACAGTCGAGGAGTGCATTCTTGCTTGGGAAGAAAGATAATTTCGCCTCGAAACAAACAGCATCCCAACGATTAGCGGCAGATGGCAATACTACCGCCAAGTGTAAACCGTTCACCTTCAGAGATGATCTGTTGTTTTGCTGAACGGTAGAAGACATAGAGGACACATAACTGTACGTACGCTGATAATCGTCTTAACCTCGTTATTTCTTTGCTTGTTGATTCGCCACAAAGAAAGAGCAAACGACGAAAAAAAAAAAGAACCTTCAACACAAGACCAGAAAAAGTGAGGATTTATCTTGATGAACAATTACATCTTGATTTGGCCGATAAATTCAATCACGCCAATAAAGACAATCGTGACCCAAGGAAAAAAGTTTCTCGTGCGCGCGCTCTCTTTCGCTCTCCCTGAGCTGGTTGTTAAACACTCGTAGCAGGACTTTAACAATAGAACGGAACAATTGGCCCGTTTCTTAATCGATTTGAGATTTGTCAATGTGCAGGAAGCAAACAAAGAGAAAATCGAGTGGCTAAAGAAAGGAACGGTACCCTCGAAAAGTATGAATGGCAGTTTTGGAAACAAACCATTCGGTGGAATTACTCGTCCTCCTCGATGGCAATTTGATTAAATTACTCATCGTTTTCCTTTCTCTCGGTCCCATCTCTTCCCGCATTCCATCATCCAGCAGTCTATTAAGGCAGCGAAAGGCATCACAGGCTTCATCAAAAACTGATAGCATTAGTCACCGTCACAGCCGCTTCTCGGTGTAAACGTCATCAAACACCGCCAGCGTTAGGCGGTGTTGATGCTTATCGATGTGGAATTAAGATGCGATAATTTTTTTTATTTTATTTAATTATGACGGCTTAGCGCCGTATTGTCAACACCGCTTGTGTTGACGAAATACATAGACAACTATATAAGGCATTTCCTCCTTATTGATTGCCTTATCCCGGGCATACTCGGTAGGAGATGCGATAATAATAAAACAAAAAAAAAAAGACAAAACGATTCACCAAACATTCCAATTTGGGTCAATGCAATTATTTGGCCCGGCCCGGGCAAAACCGATCCACCCCTGAGCTGTTGATTGTTTGGACCGCGTAATGTGTTGCGAAGGTGATTGTGGCGTGCCATCTTCTGGTAAGGGGTTTTTCCTTTTGTTTCTTCCACGATACGATTTTCTTCGCCACATATGGGGACCGATGTGAGGTGCGTTTGAACGGCGATTTGTTGTACGTACATCAGTAAATCACGCGCCCGTGTTGGTGAACAAAAAAGCGATACGTAAAGGTGAGGGCTCCATTGAATGATTATGTTTTCGATTACTCGAGCGAAGAGCAATTGTTGCCACCTGTGCGCATCAAATCATAAGAAAAAACATGCGGCATAATGACCGTTGTCTTTCAGTGCATTATACAAATAAAATGAATGGACATAATTGAAAGTACATAATCGAAAGCACAGAAGTTAATGAAAGCCTGTTCTGCTATCTGTGCATGCACTTTTTTATATCTGTATAAAGAAAAAATGTATATTTGAAACGTATTTCAAAATTAATACTAATTTTGAAAATTACTTGGTAACATAAACTTTTATCGTTGCCATGATGTTGGTAGAAATTAGAATTATAAAAAAAGATTATTCATGACCGTTCAATTAAAAAAAAAAACAGAAATAAATTGAGCTATACAAAAACAGAAATAAATTGAGCTATAAAACTAGAAATAAATTTTACTAAAATAATCAAATTTAAATAAATGAACTCAAAATGAACCAGAAAGACAAGAGCATGAACTGTGTCAACTAGAAAGGACATAAAGGGACGAGTTGAGAAAGTCAACAATCTTCTTCACATTCATGATCAATAAAATTCCAACAAAATCCAACATTTTACGGTGCATTGAACCCAAATCATGGCTAGTGGTTTACTATTTATTTCGTTCGCATTATGCTACAAAACCGGTTGGACATACAGGAAGCGCCCAAAGTACGTTTGCCATAAATTGACGCGCAATTATATTATTTCCAAAGGAAAACGAAAACAAACGAGCACAGCGCAGCTTATTTGAATAAGTTCAACCTACCGGTTGTTTGTTTCAGCTGCCCAAGAAAATCGCTTCTTATTAGTACCGACGCAAAAGTGGTCATTGGGCAATTACAATAACGCGATTAAAATCAATGCAATTTAGGTAACCGTAACCGCACCATTCGGTACCATCACAGTTCCCTACTGGCTGTGAATATAAAGAAAAAGGCCCCCCAAAAATGCATTGGTTAAAGTTTTCGCGAAACCCCAATTCCCTCACGTTTTGACATCGTGGACGCAGGTCCAACGCCCAAAGACGGAAACGCATCCACGGCCGGAAAATCATACTTAACCCTTATGAGCGAAACGATAATAATTCTTCATAATCTGGTGAACCACCTCTTCAGATGGAAATTGGTTCCCTGCTAACCACCCTACCCTTTAACCGCCCGTTACCGTATCGGTGTAGCAGTGCAGAGGAGGGGGTCATTAAATCGGATTAAAAACCTATTAGGAAGTATTCGAATCCGGCTTAAGCGATGTGATCGAAGGAGGGTCCAAACGCAAAGAATCAACAAAAACTTCAGCCTTCGATGAGTTCTGGCAAGATCGATTAGTAACGGGAGTTTTGACATTTCTCGATCGAAAGTTCATGCGAGTTCGGTCTCGGGAATAATTATCCTTACATTGTATTTAAAGCCAGGAAATGAAAGTTTACAAGAAACACCAGCGTTTTGTTGGTGCCGATGGCATCTAAATGCACTAATTGCACTAATCTTAACTGCCCCGTAAACGGTGGGTAGGCACTTATCGTGCAGCTAACTTGTTCCGATTTCACGGATGTGAACGTTTGCTTACGTGCACGCCTCATCGCCAAAAGCTCAATCGGTTTGCGAAAGATGATCCGCTGCACCAATCTCAGACACTTGGTTCCTTCGCAGCAATAAGCAACAACAAGAAATAAATCATTCGCAACCATCGCACCGGGATTCCGTTACGGGGCAGAAACTTACCGATAGGGGTTGAGAATCATCTCGATGTTGCGGATGTGCGTGGCCGTACCGTGGCGCTGTATCTGTGGAAAAGGCAATAAAAAATGGGAAATAAATGAGTACGTATTAAGATAGTGAGAATTAGTGTGAAGAATTGGAGCGAATGATTTACTGGGAGGGGGAGACAACATATACGATGTTGTTGTTTTGTGTGTGTTCCTGCACGTTGCGTAGACAAACGGTCACGAAAAGTTCATCTATTCGGGTGGTTATGGATTTTTAGCTGATTTATTACCTGTAGCCAAGCGGAACAAACTTTTCCCATATTGAAAACTACTTTATTACCTTTCGCGGTGCTTCAGGATATTACATCTGCATAAATTAGATTTGTGCGGGTGGGTTTATAAGGGGAAAAATTAAAATATTGGGGACAGTTCGTTTGTTTTTTTTTTAGTATTTCCTCTACGCTCTGCTGGCAAATCATGATTAATGTGTTTGAAAGCTTTTGATTAAGGAATGCGTTCGGTTTGGGTATCATTTGCATTGGGGGACATCGGCCGTGTGATGTCAGTATTAAATATTCGAATAACATTTCCTTTTATCACGTAATAGTTTATCCGTTCCACACAAAAAAAAAAACAATGCTTTCGTGAATATCTACTCCATTAGGCGTTTGGGTTTTTTCAATGTATATTTTTTTATTTGTTTTAAATTAATATAGATAAATTAAAAAAAATCATACTAAGTAAAAATCCTTCAATTCGTTTAAGAAAATATATCCAAAAACCCGTAGAAATAGCAGAATTATTAGCTTCTGTGGACTAAAAAAAGACTTTTTAACAAAAGAATGTCAAATTTAAAGTAAATAACTGCCATTTAAAGATGGCGTACGTCTCAGAGAACTTTCAATGAAGGAAAAAGTAAAGGTGGAAAGAAACCTAGAACCTAGAGAGTACTGGATGCAGTTCTGCACCGAATAAGGAGTGGAAGCTGTTAACGATGCGGCCACTTTAAAAGGAGGCCTTTCGTCACCGCCAGGCAATCCACTAGACCGGCCTGGCATTGGCATCGGAAATTGAATCGTTCGCACACCACCCATACAATGCGTACTCGGCGCAAGCGTTGCGCTAACTTCAAGTTCCAGCACAAAAAAGGTCTCTTTGCCTCTGTGCCATTTCGAGTAAATTTTCGTTTTGCAGAAGCTAACCGGCAAAGTTTAATTACAATTACGACCGGTGACTTTAATTCGCTGCATTCATGCTAGCTGATGTTGTAGACGCACCGACGTCCCTGGGAACAGCGACTTCTAACACACATCCACCGGTACCGAAAAGGTACCGAAATACGTCTCGTGTTTGGTGCCGTCGGCAAGACACCCGTCCAGTGTCTTCGGCCGGACGTCCACGGGCATGCCCGGCCAGCAGCGTATACGATCGTAAATTATCCTATCAAATTGACAATTTGACAAATGATCGTGAAGGTTGAATGCAGTTCGTCCCGTACGGGCGTTGCCGTACCCGGCACGGATGTGTGTGTTTTTTTGTTTTTTCGTTGGCCGGTTCAGTTTTTCTGGTTCCCTTCCGTTTCTTTCCGACACCAGGATCCCGGTACGGTGAATAAGGGCGGGCGCGCGCACCCTGTCGCGTTGACAGATTCACCGGGTTCGTGGTTCGCGGTCTGTTCGCGGCATGCGCTTTTTAGTTCGTTGCAACGTCGCTTTCGCACGCGGTTCGCGTTTCACGTGTGTGTTAGGGAAAAGGCACTTCAAGGGAGTACGTATTTTTGTTGTTGTTGTTGGTGCGTGCTTGTGGCCAAGCACTACCAAGCGGAGCGTACCTGCATTTGGCTTTTGGAAAGAATGGGCTTAGCGGTAGTGAATTGATGCACAATGCTTTTGTTTCGGATCGGTCTTGTTAATACTCTCCTTTCCTTTTCTTCCTTTTTTTTGTTGCGTGTTTTGTTGTTGCTGCTTTGCTTCCACCGTGTGTGGCGCACTTCCGTCGGTCACTTAGGGCGCCTGAACGAGCGAACCCAACAGCTTAACGTAATGTGTCGCCTGCATACTGGCGGCTATGTGAAGCAAACAAAAAATGCACTACTACCAAAACAGCCGATTCTGTTTGCCTCATGCCAGTGATCCAAGTCGCAAGTCGGACGATCTGTGATCATAATCGCGTGCCGGCTGTTCGGGAAACTGCGCCAGACTTCGGGCGTATGATTGCCCGTACACATCAACGTTTGCTCAACGTCAGGACGGGTTGAAAAATGAATTGTCCCTGCGTGCGAATGGCACGCGGGAAGTCATCCTGATCGGATTACAGCGTACTGTTGGCCATCCACTGTCTTATTTTCTTTCTCGCTCTCTCTCTCTCTCTTTTTCTCTCTCTTTCTCGTTTTGTTTTTGATGCAATCATTATTTTTGCCGAGAGTGTCCTCGGTTCATTTCACCTTTCATAGGGATACATCGAAAAAGAAAGGCAAAATCTACCCCCCTAAACGGGTGAACTCCTACAGCCTACAGGACATAGCAACCGATGCCTCCAACCAGTGAACCACTGGTTCGTAAATAGAAAAGTAAAAGAAAAAAAAAAAACGGTCACATAATTATGCGTTTGCAGTTTGAAAATGTCACGCGACTGTCATTATCCTTTTATAGTACTCATCAACATTCTTTCGGTGTCTTCGCACCCGGGCCCGGACGATTGGCTGCCTTTGTCTCTGCCAAAGGTGCGTTTCGTATCGCATGTTTCTATGCCAAGGTTCCAAGGTTCGCGTAAGGGGATTAAGCTTAAATTGCACCGGTTTTGCATATACATTACGTTGGATAAACGAAACGTGAAAGACTAAAATGTTTTTTTAAATAAGTAACTGGAGTAAACTTGATATTTCTTTTATTTTGTTTTATTTAGTGTTAAGAATGACGGGTTAGCACCGTATTGTCAAATAAATTTGATATGTTTTGTATAAAATATTTCTGTGTTAAATTAGGTACTTCAATGCTGTAAAATTCGATTATTTTCATTTCTATTCCAAAAATTTGAAAGGCTAAACAAATTAGACGAAATCTCAGAAAAGTTTGAAACTTGTTTGTACAAAAAATGATATTTGATGTCTAGAAAAAATAAAAATCAATAGAAAAATTCATTTAAAACTGATAATGTTAAATTCGATGATAAAAAGAAGTAAAAAACTTTTATTGTAAGATTAACCGTTTTTTTGTTCTTGCCTTCTTTATGGATCTATGTGTTTATTCACAGCTAACTACGACGCCACCACCCATTTACTTTGGCCGGGAAATTAATCCAATTATCTCAAATAAATAAACCATTTTGACAGCTCCATCGTTGAATTGGCTGGATGGATGGACGTAGCGTTAGTGCGTCAAGACTGAGCGAAGAAATAATCGTACTAAGCTGAAACTTTTCCACTATTATCACACAAATACAATAAAAAAAAAGGAAAGAAAGAAAGATAAAACAAAATGCTTAAAAAAGTAACAAAAACAAAAAGGCAACAACATTGTGGTCAAATATGGTAGTTAAGTGTTTCATTCCCAGCTTTCGATCACGATAAGCGGCAGCAAATCCTTCCGAGCGCATGAAGCATAATAAGTGTGGAAGGGTGGAAGAGGGAGGAAGGGAAGAAGAAAACAAGAGGTGAGGGAGAGACAGATTGTGAGTCTTTAACAATAACAACCACAAACACCTTAGCAAAACCCATCATGACTTCATCCGAATGCTTCCGGTTTCCCCTAATACTGTTCTTGTTGTTTTTATTCGTTCCGGTAGGTTTCGGTTCTTCTTTTTTCTATTTTTTTTTTGCAACCCCATCGTTCCTCCGCACCTTCCACACAACCCTTCACCCCCCCCCTCCCCCCTGTGTTGTGCAGAGTTTCGCTAATTTATGGTCGACAATTTATTATCGGTGAATCATTTGCATTAAGTAAGCAATTTTGGCTTATTTTTGTGTTTTTTTTTGTTTTTGAGGGGGAGTTTTAGTCTGAGAACTGCATCTACACAGTGAATCGGTTCGTTTCACGCGCAAAACCCAACGATGGGTAAATAAACATTAAGCAGAAGAGAGCAGTCAAAAAAAGAAAGATCCAACATAAAAGAGATACACGAAAAAGATGAATCCTATCTTATGGCATCGTTCAAGCAACAAGGGAACAACAGCAAACGAAATGGAACGAAAACTTTGGCCCTGCCAAAGTGTGGCCCAAATGTGGCCTTTTTCGAACCAACAAAATAAAAAAAAGCACCAAAGGCACGGGACACGGGAGTGGGTAAAATATGTGTGACACTTTGCGTTGTTATTTGTTTCACTGTTTTAATGTTTTTATTTTACTTTTATTATTCAGAACCTTCGCATAAGGCATAAGGTTTTGGGGGTTGAGTGGGTGCGTTAGGTGAGAGGTACCGCATCCAGAGTTGGGTTGGTCTTCGGCTGGCGCGCGCGTAATGGAAGTTGAAAAGTGCGCCATAACTCAAAACGTCACTGTCATCGCTGTCAGAAGGCCGCCTTTGGCGCGGTATGGTTTGGTAAATTTAGGTATTTTTGGGGATCCGCTCGCGGTTATGGATATCAAATTTGGACGAGTGACACTTTTTTTTTACTATGGCTGTAGGGTTGAGAAACACCCTCGAACGGTTCGTTACTGTACGAGTCATTAAATCAGCTGATGCGAAGTAGACAAAACCTCGTTGCGAAGCTTGAAATAAAAAGAAAAGTATCTTTTGCTTAGTATTAAGCCACAGATAAAGAGGGGTACATTAAACACAGCTTCAAATACTCTCATGGCCAAACCCTTGGCTTTTACGTGTCTTGTTTGAGCGGTGCGAAGGTTAAGGAAAATCAACCTCCTGTCAGTTTGGCGTGCCAACGATCTAGAAAGATTTCACCGTCAAGCTCAAGCTGATGCTTGATCCACCTTCAGCGTGATAATGATCAGCATCAACCGTACCGATCTTGCCGAGTACCAAAAGGCACTGGAATGTTCAGGGTATGGCATGACATTTCCCCAGTGTGACTTGCCGGTGTCATTTGCGTTCGGCGTCAGCGTACGATAAATCATTGCCCGAGAGAGAGAGAGAGAGATAGAGAGAGAGAGAGTGAGTGCTAATGAAATTAATTACCACAGCCACACGTACGCGTGTGGTGCGATTTTTGGTTGGGTGACATTCTTCTGCCATCGCTTAGCTCAGTATTAAGTGTCAGTGCTTTGCGCTTTTGAGATTGTTCTGCAGCTTTGCACGCGAAAGTGCGTACAAATCCACACCGAGCTCGCTAATAAGTCACGTGGGAATGACCTGTTGGTGGCTTACGAGCGAAAGGGATCCTGCTTTGCGGGTTAACGGTTAGTTTTATTGTGACTTTTTTCCCACCACAAAGTTTGATAAGGAAACTTCCAAAAAAAAAAAAGAGCTCAAAGGCAAGGAAATATTTTTTTTCTGCATAATTATTCAAAAATTGTTTTTTTTGGGGGCAAATCTTACAGATACAAAACCTTAAAATATCTAACCAAAAAAAGAAGGAAAGCTTATCGCTTCCAATCGCACCCTAGGCGACGGTACCGAGCGACACTCATAAACCCTCCTGCCAAGCGAATTTGTATTTTCGGACAGGAAATTAGACGCCTCGGCGGTACTACTAACCGTGGTGAAAAATTTGATTGAATTAATTTAATTGCCCAATTGTGTTTTTCCTCCAATCTTTGCTTTGTACTCCCTTTCGGTCTCTAATTCTGCTTTGTTGCAGATCAGTAGAATATAGCAGTTTAGAGCTTTAAGGTGTAAGCGCTCTCGTTGCAGCGTAATTAATGCGCGGAGATGATTTCACAGCAAAGATATGTCAAGCCATCGTACCGGGAGAGTGATTGTTTGATAAGGTATGATTAGTAATGATTGGGAATGAAGAGAAAGAAACAAAGGTTTTTCGTGGTTAAATAAGTTTCTAAGCATTTCGTTGGCAGTGCGAGCCGTTTGATGGTAATGAGAAAATCGTGAAAAGAGAGATGAATTGCAGAAAATAGTGATAAGAAAGTGCTAAGTAAGATCTTTCTTATGTCTTATTTTAGAAAGAAAACACTCAACAATGAAAACTGTTGCATAATGTGTTTAGTGCAATTCTAATTAGTGTGGAAGCTTATTTTATAATATTCTTTTGCAGTTGATGGGTTGACTGGTAACAAAGAAAGATTGTGAAAAATATATAAACCATTATGCATTAAATAGTTTGTCGAGCATATATTCCAAGAAATTGAAGTTATCGAGCAATTAATGATTGAACATTCTAAAGAGTGAACTTAACTAAATATAACTTAGAATACTTAACGATAAATGATGAAAACTTAACGAAATGCATTTTTTTGATGTTTAAATCCCATCTGAACCCTTATTTACATTTGGAAATTTGACTTATCCTATCCAGCTTTTTGGTACTAAAACCTCAAGAAATATGGTAAGTCTGTTAATTGCGCCTCAAACTTTGCTAAATATTATGCTCTAAGAATATCCAATCCCAGTTACTAGTTATTGGAAAGTCAAAGGACAATACTACAATAATAATTAAGCCATTTTTCAATTGAAAATACATCCATAACAAATGAAACTAGAAGCATGAGTACTTCATTACTTCGCACAACTAACGAAATAGCACAAAATGTTAGCCTGACATATCGACATCCACAGCAAGTGACATTTTCCTCACACGTATGGCTAGCAGGGAATTTGGTGCTCATAAACCATGGAAAAAAAAGGAATGTCTGCAAACATGCAGAAATGAGGTTAAGGCTATTGCATCCATCCTTACGGCCGCATGTATCTAGCGGCGAAGAGTACCATAGCGCAAATGGAAGTGCAAAATGAAGCGTACTTCGTCGCAAAAAAAGGTTACATTTGGTTTGAATGAAGGTATTAAAAAGCATAGCCAGCAGGCTATTTTCGCGGGCTGGAGAAGCATGCTAAAGTGACATTATCCGCTTGCCATGCGGGAGATGTACCCCGCGTTTGCGGGTGAAATACTGAACGGAATGTACGAGCGATGCGAATGAAAAAGACTGACCAACCAAGCTTAACACAGTGCAGTAAGCTAAATAGCAAATCGTTTGAATGAGGTCAGCAGCTTGGACAACTTTGCTGGAGGAATTCAATCTTCGCGTCGGTGTCTCAATAATAGGTTTTCGGGTAGTTTCAGCAGTGAGCAGTGTTTGGGATCTCCCTTTTGGGCTTTCATTAAGCCACAACGACGTGCAATGCGTAAACAATCGCTGGTTTTTGCATAGCAAATAGGTTTTGATACGGCCGTTAAGGCTTTTCAAATGTAGGAACGGTTGGAGTACATTTTTGCTGAAAGTAACTGCCTTTCGTAACCAAAACCGAAGAAAGGACAGTGTGAGAGAGAAAGAGAGAGAGAAAGAGAGCATTAAATTGAGCTAATGGAATTTCTATCGCCTAGCAGGGGTGGGACACTGGGTTAGTTACTGGGGACTTTCCTATCACACCATGAATGCCTTTCTAGACCAGCGATCTAGTGCTGCACATTTCTTTGCGACACCAGCGATGGAAAGAGCTTTATCGCTTCAAGCTGTAATTGCGCACACACACACACACTCCTGTAGACGCACACAAACACACACATACAATGGGAAAATAAGTGTCAAACATGGCTCGATTCGGAACCGCGATTCGAACTGCTGCCCGATTGCACGCAGCCAAATGCCCCGCAACGGTGTCAACTCTGGGCGAACGATCTGGGCGAACGATCGGAGCGTGTCACCTGGTGGGATAGAGAGAAAGACACACACACACACCGTACCGAGCATATAATATTATTGCAGCTCTTTGACAGTAGAGCAAAATAAAGGAACAAAAAACAAACTTCCCGAATGTGCAACGCATTGCACGAGATAATAAGTAAGGTTTGGTGTATGAAATCGTACATTTGTCGTTACCATACTGGTAACGTTTCGCGGCGTTTGTTGCTCAGTGACATGTTGTGAAGGTACAAACGGTGTGGTGCAAACATATCTGCGGGATCTATCATTCCACCCCTGCGAGCTCGAGCTGTGCCACAAATGCAAAATCTTATTATCGTCAAAATCAGCAGAAGCAAATGACAGGATTGCTTAAATTTGGAGCGTCTAGCAGGGCTTTCGCATGGCTGCCGTGTGTTGGCGCGCGCAACCCAAGTTTGGGGGCATTCGGGCTGGTCCGGACAGCGGTAGTGTCAAACATGATATACACCCCCGGAGACCTACGTTGTGCAGCCTACGCATGCGCAACATGCGCGTTTTCCCAACAGCCAAAAGGGCAACGGGGAGATTTATGGAGCCGTAGCACAGCTTGAAGCCATCGTCGTCGTCGTGTGGCAATGGGTCGAACCGACAGTTGGTGGCTTTCGGTCGAAAGCCGTAGGATGCTGCCCAGCTGCTGCTGCTTGTGGTAGAGAAGGGCCCTCTAACTACTCATTTGGGCTTTTGGGGCACCCTCGGGCCTAGAAGGGGTGAAAGCTGAACCGATTCGCATCAACCTTCCCCGAGTTGCAATGGAACGGCGTTTCGGTTGCTTGTTGAAGCCTTTTATTTTAGCACCCAGAAACGGAAGCCTTGCGCGTCAATCATTCGGGTGTACTTGCGCACCGGGAAGGAATGTACGCATGCAGTAACTGGCCTGGCAGTGACGTCTTACGCAAGCGCAAGTACGCGCGTTTAGATCGCCTGGCCCAGCGCCTATCGACAAGCGATGCGGTATTGATAGTGATTGATCTGCCGGGAGAGTCGGACGACGGTCCCGGGTGGTGGCATGAAAGGGAAGTAATTGACTTGGAGTTGTGGTGTGGGCACCGTAATGACAGCTTCGGGCTCAGCTGGGGCAGTTTCGGCATGTGAGTGTCGTTTGATTAGCTTGGCGCATACAGCTCGGTTATGCCCTGACAGCTGTCCACGCACTGACGGACTCGACTTGTTTTGGCGACTCGGCGGGACATCAGGCAACCAAATTAGACGCACATTAAGGTTGGCTGTGTGGTTGGCCGACAGGCTTGTTTGCCGAGCACTAGTCCACCATCGCTTGGGAAAAGGCTTTTTGGTGCAAGTAACGAAGAATTATCGACATACCAAAGCGACAAACTAGGGAACCCTAACATGGATGTGGCTTAAATTGAGAATAGTTGGACGGAATATTGCAACACATTACGGAAAATTTCATAGAGGTTAGTTCTTTTCATCATTTCCTATGATCTCTCTTCAGATATCCAATAATTTGAGAATTTAAAAATAAGATCAAAAACGATTAACTAAGATAAATCATACATCAATAGGGCAAACTTGTTCTTGATTCTCCAGCCTTTAGAAGAACATTTGCCAAATAAACATTACAAATAAAAAAAGGCTCAATTCAGCTGGTTTCAATCAAATTTTGCTACACATTTTCATACGTTTGTATTCATACCTCAATTTTCACTCACATTTAGCCAACGTTTTCGGTTCAAGCTCGACACCTCTCTGGCACGGAAAATGAATAGCACCAATGTGCCGTGGCACTACATTCAGCTAGCATCTTCCAAAACTCGCACATTTCGCACTCTCGATCGATCGAGTGAACATTACGGAAAATTTCATAGAGGTTAGTTCTTTTCATCATTTCCTATGATCTCTCTTCAGATATCCAATAATTTGAGAATTTAAAAATAAGATCAAAAACGATTAACTAAGATAAATCATACATCAATAGGGCAAACTTGTTCTTGATTCTCCAGCCTTTAGAAGAACATTTGCCAAATAAACATTACAAATAAAAAAAGGCTCAATTCAGCTGGTTTCAATCAAATTTTGCTACACATTTTCATACGTTTGTATTCATACCTCAATTTTCACTCACATTTAGCCAACGTTTTCGGTTCAAGCTCGACACCTCTCTGGCACGGAAAATGAATAGCACCAATGTGCCGTGGCACTACATTCAGCTAGCATCTTCCAAAACTCGCACATTTCGCACTCTCGATCGATCGAGTGAACTGAATTGAATTGACTGAACGTTTGATGGTGGTAAAGAAGAAATAACACGAAAAAAACGATGTGGAGCAATGGTGGAAACAAATATGNCAGCTGGTTTCAATCAAATTTTGCTACACATTTTCATACGTTTGTATTCATACCTCAATTTTCACTCACATTTAGCCAACGTTTTCGGTTCAAGCTCGACACCTCTCTGGCACGGAAAATGAATAGCACCAATGTGCCGTGGCACTACATTCAGCTAGCATCTTCCAAAACTCGCACATTTCGCACTCTCGATCGATCGAGTGAACTGAATTGAATTGACTGAACGTTTGATGGTGGTAAAGAAGAAATAACACGAAAAAAACGATGTGGAGCAATGGTGGAAACAAATATGTGTTAATTAGCAACCCAATTAGTATGGTGAAAAGGAAAGGAGGTGTCAGGGGTGAGGAAGAGAGGAGATGGGGGGGGGGATTGAAGATGCGTAGAAAAGTGTTTTTTTCGGCCGACGATTCTACTGCATAGCATTCGTTTCGTTTCGCGATGAAGTACCGTGGCGCACCGTTGTAGGCTGTAGACATGAGAAATTCAAAAACAATCACGACCACGTGAGAGATGAAACGCCACGTGAACGAGGGAGAGAAAAGCAAAAAAAAGAAGCAACTCCAAAATAGGTAGGCTCCACTGTTTTCGAGAAAGCACCCCGTAAGTGAAACGATTGCTCCGAAACACCCAACTTACGGTGCGGATGTGTTGCAGCTACTGGAATTCAACGGTTGGGGCGCCTAGCTGGTGAACCGGTCGTTTGGCAAAAGTGGCCACTTCCGCTCGGAATGAAATGTTTTCGCCGGCTGTTGTTAGGTAGCATGGGTATGTGTGAGCACGCCCGTGATCACCGTGGAGTGAAAATGAAAAGCCATAGCGCACGACACGGCGAGAGAACTGTTGCTGGATGGCAAGTCTCGGTCCAGTTTTCTAGCGTGCTTGTATGTAAAGGCCACATTTCTTCTGTTGCTGGACGACAGACGCTTTTGTGCCAACATTCCAGGACAAGGTAAAATGGCTAGGTCATGTGATGGCGTGTGCTATGGGTGTATTGTTTCGAAACGAGAAAAAGTGAAGCTTCCTTTCGAGTGATCTTGCGAATTCTTACTGTGGAGAAGGTTAAGAAGCGATAAAATATGTTGCTTCAGTTCGATGACGTTTGCGATGGGAAGCATAATGTCGAAAAATTGGTGATCATTCGCCTGGCAGTCGAGTTGCAAACATATTAGAATGGTAGATTATCGTAGAAACCCTTAATTTAATGACGTACTGTATAAGATAGACACAAGATTCCTACCTGTTAGTATGTCACAGATACCTAAAGATACTTTTACTCTTTTACTCTCTGTTAAGTTTGAGAACTTTGTATCAATGATGTCTATGCCGTCAGAGTGTACCAGATCATCGAGGTTTGCACTCCAGAAAGACGAAGTTGTAAATAACACAGGCTAGTCCATCTTCCTGGCGCAATTTCATCAAACAGCAAAAGAAGTTTGGTTACGATCATCCGCGATAACTCAGGTATGTTTTGGAAGAGACACTTAAATTTGGAATTTACATATTTTACCACTTACACTTCACCCTGGAAAGATTGTAACATTTTTATTTTTCAACCCTTCACTCATTATTCAACTCCAGCCAAAGTTTTTGATAATGCTGTGACATCCTTTAAGCTACGCTATTCATATGTCGCTTCACTTCTGCCGCAATTATCTAAGGAATGCTGACCTCCGTGCAATTAAATCCCTTTTCTGCCAGCTTGTGTTTGCCAACATCACACGTAAACAAGAGCAAAATCGTCGCAGCGCTTCGATCTCTCTGTCTCTTTCACTAACTAAATGGTGGAGGGTTGCTATAAAGCGCCGGTGACAAAAAAATCCCATCATCGAACAGAAACCGGTAGCATGCTTTTCCCTCGGATCGTGTTGCTCTTAGCTGGTGTAGAAATAATTTTATTAGTTTTACAGCTCTACAAACAGGCACACACACACACACATATATACACACCGGTTCGCCGGTGTATACAACGGGCAAAAGCAAAGGAAGCTGTCGATCGTGATGCTGGTGGCTGCTTAACGGGCGTCCGACAATCGCTGCATTCTGATCATCGTAATACCCGTAGCGTAATGCTTTGCCCGTATCACTACGGCACCAGGCAAGCAGCAGGATCGGACCGGGGTTGACGGTGCACTGTTGCAGCAAATTAAACAAAGAATCAATGCAACGCACACGGGGATACTCGAAAAAGGCAACGGCGTGCAGTGTGCGCCTTCAATTTAATCATTAACTCAACCTGTGAAAATGTGCAATTGCAGTTGATCGGTGCAGAACTCGAGCTGGCCGTCTCGCGATTCCTACGTACGAACGATAATTCCCCATTCAGCTGTTCCCTTTTCTGGATTTGCCCGGGTGCAGGGTTGCCGGTGGGTGAGCGTATAGGAGACGCCAATACCAAACGAAAGTGGCAAAATGGTTGCACTTAACCATTGCCGATGGTGGGATGCTGGTTTGCTGGATGGGAATGGAAGCTTTTCTATCTGTTCCGCTTCGTGCTAGCTGTGGCGGGATGACCTAACAGTCGCCACAAGAAACGATTCTGGCCCAACTGGCTAAGTGAGAGAAGCTTATTACCTCGCTGGTACAATAGCATGAAAACCGGCATAGAACGCACGAACGAACGTTCGTGGATGGGGGTCGGTGGCACCGGCTTTGGGCCGTCGTGTGTAATAAAAATATTAAATTTATGAAGTGTGGTAAGTTTCGCCACATTGCCGGTTCCATAAAGACGCCTTATGTCGTTTAAATAAATAGCCTTAATTTTAAGTGCTATGATTAAAGGTTCGCATCAGTTGTTCTTCAGTGCTGCAGCCGAACGCGCCTAGACCGAGCGCGGCACCCGGGCACGCTGGGAGTGTGGACTGTAATAAAGTAAATATTTGCTCACGACGTCTCGTTGGATGGATGTGAAAGAAAAAAAAAAGGCGCTCGATGATCCTCCGCATCGAGCCAGGTCTGGTCCAGGTTTTACAAGCGCAGCATACCGAACGTTGTATGAAGTGTTTTTTTATTCTTCGCCCCATCCGGTTGGTCGTAAAATTTCATTAACACAGCCCCAACGGTCGATCACGTAATTGGGATGGAAGGCAGTTAAGGAGTACCACAAAAAAAAAAAACAGAGTTAACAAAAACGTGTTACTTTCCAGATCGGTTAACGATATTGTTACGGTCGTACAGCATGGCACGGTGTGGCTGAAGCTTTTGCGAACGTCTGTGTGTGTGTGTGTGTGTGTGTGTGTGTGTAATGAATGGCGGAAAACGCGTTAGCGAGCAACGATCGAGTGAAGGCATTCTCTGGCGGTAAATGAGCTTTAAATAAGCTTATGCTATAATAACCATTTATGTTCAATTTTGGTAAAGGTCGCTGGGTGGAAACTGATGATCATTTGCAATCAGTGCTAGTGACGAAACGCTTGGACGGTACTTTTCACACCAACTTTATCTTAGTGCAATTTATTTTTAAAAATACAAATTATAAACCGGAAAAAGTATTTTTAATTGTTAAGTTTTTCCTTATTTCTTTACTGTTCAAAGGTTAAGCGCGATCGAACGGGTTAACAATTGAACAGAATAGATCCATTGCATCTAATTAGATAGATTCATTGCCCTAATGGCTGCATTAAAATGCACAAAAAACCATTTTGCAATGAACATGAAACTCTTCGAATCATTTAACCACAGCACAGTGTGTAGAAATGGATACATTGTGCATAATACGCGATGGAATGCAACAATTGTGCATCCATAGAATGCAATACGCCGAGCTAATGTGCACCTTTCTACTAATGTGGGAGGTGCATGTGACCAGATGTCTCACAAACAATACCCTGCACACGATATGCCACTTCGCTTAATGTGTCGTTTTAGTCACAGATGATGCTTGGTGGTGCTCGTGAGATTATCCATTCGGCCACTGAGCAACAGTGAATCGGGAAACCGAATGTTTCAACAGGCAGCATGGAATGAAGGGAGGGAATTATGATTAAGAGAAAGTGATGAACACACGAAGGTATGGCAGGTGCCAATTCGTTTCAAACCCAGCATTTAGTCCGTCAGGTGAGTAGATTCACACAATTACGGTTAATTTTCCTTTCGTGTGGTGGCTCTCGTTTTGGTCTTTGGGATGTGGCGGTGAAATCGAGCAACCATTAGATAAGGTAAAATTCATATAATCTATCTAACTTCTTAATTAACATCATATATTTAAATTTTACATAAGCGCACACAAGTTGGTCTATGAAAGGCTGTTTTATACTGCGCTCTTCTGCAAAATTGTGTATGATATATAAGATTAAGTTGTTTATCTTATTCCTTTCTGTTTATAATTTAGTTCTTAGACAAACATCGTTTCATTCTTCATTCATTAATAGAAAATAAGGGATCCAAATGTTCATTGAATGATTGTTTTGATTCTTCAACAATATGACTGAGCAGCTAACTAAATTTGCAGCTAAATTTCCTATGACAAGGTTGAAGTTATTTGTAGATGCTTATCATATCGACCTGCTGTGTGTTAAAGAAGATGTTTAATTCTTCTCATTACCTACATATTACTAAAGATACATTTACATCAGTTGATCAAAATTTATCATGGAAAAAACCTCCTAATTTACTACTTCAACATGAAAACCATTTTGAAGATCACGGTATGAAATAGTATTTTTATACACTGTTTTGAAGTGCAGATTTAGACATACACTTTGTGCAATGACAAAGACATATGTCGAGCTCATTCTAGCAAGAATAGTCTTGCCTTTTCCAGCTTGAAAGTGTCGCAAAGAAACCATGTTGCTGGTATCCGCATGTTCCAAGTGACATTTCTAGTGCAATCATTTCCAATACCACCTGTGCGGCCCTGGGCTCGTTTCGCTTCAATCCATTAACACACACCAGGCTACGAGGTGGTTCCGAACCATTGCTTTCTTTCAAGCTTGCAAAAGATCATTATTGCACTGCACACACACACACACGGTGCATACTGAGGGCAACATTGTAAACAGTGCACAAACATCACTCGGGAAAGCATAAACACACGGCACATCGGTTCCCGGGGTGGACATTTCCAGTTCGGTGACCATCGAGCATCATGTGGAGCGTCATGTGGGAAATAGTGGACGCAATGCGACCATCATCAACCCTTACTAGAGCGAGAAGACAGAAGAAGACAAAGCTGAAAAAAAAAACAACCCACAACCACAAACGCAGCAAGATGGATGCGGGATTGGCCGAACCGATTTTGAGCTTCCGTTTTCCGCAACCAAGCGTATTGCATTGTGTTCCTGGTTGTATGTCTTGCTGGCGCATGTGGAGCGGTTCTTGCGTACCGATTGCGTACGGTTTGCGAGAAGATGCGGTGACGATTTGCCCCAGAAGCAAAGTGAACTGCTCTAGTGTCACAGCCACAAAGCAGCATCGTTTCGAGCTATCCATATTTCTTTGTTTTTGCCTTTTGCTTGGTGTCATTTCTTTCCCATTTAGTTGTGGCCGGTCTGGCGATCTGCGGTCACAACATTGTATGCGCAAATCATTAACATTGCAACGGGCCGTTTACACCTTTGGTTCGTCCGACGTCTTTTCCACCTTCGTTGAAATCCATCGATGGCGCAGGTCGATGGCGGTTCGCCCCAGTGTGCAATCGAACGCGTTGGCTGGCGTTCGGATGTTGCATTCGCGACTTGCAATGAAACGAAATGGGAACACACACACACACGGAGAGGATTGCCTGCAAGGGTAGATCGGTTCGGATAGGAAAGGGATATTGCAGCAAAACATCAGCTGAAAGACGTGCTGTAATTGCTAAGCTCTATGGCCACGCTGCGCAGCAATGGCTGCCATGCGTTTTAAAGACGACTGCTGGAACCCTTATTCTTTGCCTTTTTCTATTGCCAATACTTCCGGACGCGGCACTTACCAAAACTGATCGTTTGCAAACGTACCGCGACGTGTACGTTCCCTCGCTAGGTGCTAGCAAAGCCTTTCTTTTCGGTAGATCAGTGCTACACGAATCGCGTGGATATATGTGCCGCGGCTCTCAGCTGTCGCAGAAGAAGAAAAAGAGGAAGAGGGAATCCCTTTCCCGACATTGGCCTCGACCTCGGCACAAGGGCCACAAACATCTACGCAGCATCGCAGCACAGCTCCTACGCAAAAGCACATTCCATTGCCAACCGGGTTGGACCGAAAACGAAACGCAACGATTTAAAAAAAAACGCTTGCTCCACAGCGTCCGGGAAAGAGACACCGAAAAAGGCGAAGTTCAAAGCGCTAACGGACACGCTGCGCTGCTAAAGGGCACGCTGGCTGGCACGGGGAAATGTGTCACGCCAGTTTCACTGTCACTCTGCGTGCGCCCTGGTCGAGCGCTGTAACGTCACGAATGTCGTTCGCGGATCTTGCCTCTTTACGTCCTAATGAGACAGAATATGCGCAGCCACGTTGATTTGGTGAAATTCTTCACCGAAAAGTGTGTGTTTTGTGCGTTTGGCAATCGAGGCATCCTGCGAAAGGTGCATCGTTCCACTTCCCAGAAGGTGGTTTTATCAAATGCCATGCCTAGCGCGTGATGAAGGTGAGCATCGAGAAGCTACTTATGTAAAGCTGCTGTTGAAGAGTATTGAGCTCACTTAAAGTATTCTATTGTACATCAGGTAACTTGGCGAGCTCGTCCCAATTTATTATGCAGTAATTCTCAATAGAAGCCCCGATGTCTCTCTGATAAGGTGTGAATTTTTAAAATACGGAATAAATTTCGTGTTTACTTCATCCATTCGATCCAATAGAGCTCCAAAAGGTACGGGATACATTGCAATCTCCGTTGGGAATGATTGTCCGTCACAGACACTGACAGCACACACTTGTTGGTTGTCGCATGCACTAACATATGTTGAACCAAAAATAAAAAAATATATATGTATACCACTACTTCTACCTGTTTTCCTTGGTACGGTTTTGGAACATACGTTCGTCTATCGCAATGTCCTCTTCACGTCCATATTCCGATATTATTTCAATTAAACCGAATGTGCCCTTGAGGTACGGTGTATGAATGTGGCTGTGAAATGTGTCTGTTGCCTCCCCGTTTTTCGTTATCCTCTTCACTTGTAGCGCAATTGCAGCAACAATGTTGCAACATTAACCTGAACGTTCGGGCTGATCGGTTCAGTTGGAACGATGCCGGCCCATATGCTTTGGCAAGCAGCCCTGAGGGACAGAAAATACAGCCACCAAGCAAGACATAACACACCGGCTGTCGACGTTGTTTTTTCCACCGGCTTTTCCTGCTCTGTGGTTACGACAAACGAAAAAAAAAAACGCTGAACAAGATCAAGCCGTAGGAAGGGACAGCGATATGCAAAGTTGAAGCGAACGGTTTAATGGGGATAGCTTATGCAGGCAAACGCGCCGAACAACACCGACAACACGTTGATTGGGAGCAATTTTTCCAAAGTCTAACATTCGAAGGGTGTCAATTAGGCAGGCGCAGGTAAATGTAGCAGCGAACAGCGAAAGATCACATCGTGCGTCATCGATTATCATACGCGTCGGCTGCAGACGGAAGCACCAGAAGCATCAACCAGCGTGTGGTTGGAACATGAACAGGATTTTTAATCACATTGTCACCTGTGTCATTGCATTAAAACCACTCGTAAAACCCCATTTATGCTGAACATCGAACGGTACGTGATTATGTGATCGATAAGCCAACGCGAACCAACGTATCCACACGTGCACATGATTGCTTGGCGCCGTTATCAGCGTTATAGCCCGTGGCTGTGCGGAAATAACACGTGTTGCAAAATGGCGCACACTCAGGTCATTTGATTTTTTGGACGATGTGTGGTGGCCGATCACGGCCCAAAAAGATGCTGGCAAAGTGAATTGATTTTAAACGCCACGCGCTGGCGAAGGTGTGAATAAGGTGCAAATGTGTGAATTTCTGTCAGTAGGTCAACCCATTGGTTGTTTGCTTGCCTCGTGCTTTGCTTCTGCATTTTTGCACTACTAATTACCGTGCCAAAGTGAAGGAAGATTAAGCCTTTGTGGTGTTTATTGACTGTTTGTGTTTTAGCTAATGGAATGTTAAAAATAGAACCTCGGTGCTAATAGTGATACTAATAAGAACCTAATCTGCATCGGTATCGGCAAATTAATTCATCTTTAAATAAATTCCAAGTTGTGGAAACGCTTGTACTTTTATTTATTTGATGCTATTATTCCGTCTGATTATCATAAGATAATAGTAACAGGAGGTATTCAGGTACTCAGTTTTAACGAAGCCTTTCTCTGAAATGCTGCAAATACGAAAACATCTAGAATTTTCACCACGAATTCGCAAATATTCAACGGAAACACAAAATTTAACAATAATGTTAAAATCTGTACCTTAATTCAGCACTTGAGCTAGTTGAATATTAATATATTACAAATTGGCAAACGTTTCATGTTTGAATGTTTTTTGACGAGTATTTTACCAGTATTTATATCCGATTTGGAATAAAAAGGTTATAGTAAATTTTGCAGATAAGAAATAAATTGTGAGAAGTTCATCTATTGAGTTTTCATACATTCTAGATATTTGATTTCTAATTTTCCGAAAGAACTTCGTTTAGAACATATGCGAGGATGACTTCAATTTTCGGTCTGCAAGTTTAATATTTTCGTTTAAAAGATTCCTCTTTGATATATTTCAGACTTTTCCAAGTTCCAAATAATACCAAACATTCTTGGTATATCTCCCCTTAAAGATTTGAATACGTATTGTAATCATTAATTCATGTCCGCACCAAAACATCGATCAGGAGCTCACCGTAAGATCATCGCAGGAATGGCAAGGTGAGCTAGCGGATGACGCTAGCATCAAAACCCATAACCAGAAACCATTCTTGCTCTTCCGTCATGAGAAGGTTCGCCAAACGGGTTAAAGCAATGGCGTGGCAAAATACACGGCGAGAAATCCGGCTGTGCCTCGTACGGGCGATACTAAACGTGTGTAAGTGTCATGTTCCATGATGATCGCGACCCATCGCCACCGATCGCTACGGATCAATTCGTTCGAACCGGATTGGCACTCGATCAAAACAGCCTGCTGCTGTTGCTGCTCGAGTCCCGTCCCACAAACACACCGATCGTGTGACGCGAACGCGAGCGAACCCGATCGGCCCGCGATCGCGAGAGCGTGCACTTCCGTTTGCAGCACAGCGATCCCACAGGCGAGGGATGCTCTCGAGATGAGTTTGTCTCGCGAATGAAACAAAAATTAAAAAAAAAAATCACCTCACGAAAACAGAAGTGAAGATGAGCGGCACTAAGCGCGATGCAAGGCGCGAGCAGGTGAGGAACAACAACAAAGAGAAAAAAATATATAAAGCTTTCCCCCTTATAGGGGTGGAACCGGTCCGCAAGTAACCTAATCTTCTCGAAAGGTGTCTTTTTATTAGGCTTTATTAGTGTGGTTGCCGTGCGCATGCCACCCGGCCAACCCCTCCGGTCTGCAGGGCCGTTATCCGATTTCTTGTACGGCGTGTGTTTTATTTCTTTAAAGTATCGTGAGATTTCGATACTTTGATGCCGTTTTTGTGTTTTTTTTATTTTGCAGCCCCGTGTCGTACGTTTCGTTCTATCTGGGGTATACGCGACATTGTGAAACGCGCTCGAATAGCTGCGATACCGTCACCGTCGTCAGCAGCGACTGTCGGCGCTGCTGGCTGTCCGACATTCTTCCACTTTTAATCGGAACCCATCGATGACTTCAAAATTTCACCATTCCACGCCGCGTCCGATCGGGGTGAATTGTACGCGGATTCCACCGCGTCCGGAGGCTGGACGGTTGGTATTTATCGTTGGAAAGACGAATAAATTAACTAGCTTCCTGGATGCGACACTGGCTAGCGGGGTTTTTGGGTTGGTTTATTTTTGGTCGCTTGAAAGATTATTTTTCATATGCGAGCGTGCATTTGCCGTGCGGTTCGCTTATGGAGATGTTTTGTGCAATGAAAGTTGCGGTTGCTGAACTTATTTGATGAAAAGATGTTTACAAAAAAAAAAAGTAGATCACTCGAAGATTCATGATGAGATGGTTACGAAGATCCACAAATCTGAACTACTCTGTTCGCTGATATATAAATAATTAAATTATGAACAAATTTGTTCCAATCGAATGTCTGACTGTATTGTGGAGAGATTCCTTATGGCAGGAATTTCACTGTCGTTCAATCGATTTGCGGATGATCGAAGCGAATGAAGTCACCAGCCTTTCATCAACCAAAACCGGACCTACAACTACTAATACTCACCGGATTAACTGATGTGTCTAATAGTGGAAAAACATCCACTGTGGCAGCACCACGGCACCATGGCCACCGGAGAACCACTTTATTAACCTGCCAGAGGGTCAGATTTCTTCCCAGGAAACTTCGTACCGGGATGAATCTCGCGATATGAAGTCATATTTAACCATCCACATACGGCGATTGTACGATCGTTCGGTGCCTTAATCGACTTATCTATTCGTGTGCGCTTTAATGCGAAAGGGAAATATTGAAATTCTTCTCATATGTCATATCGGGCCACGAGGGTAAAAAGCCAAGAGCACGGGAGCCATAATACCACCACCCAATCGTCCATTTTCCTTCTGCTTTCCCGTCGCATGAGAGTATCGATTCATTTGCAACGATTGACTATCGTCTTTTATTTGATCAATATTTTCATGCTATTTGAGGGGATTCCGGACACTTTGCCCCGACCGCAGCCTAAAACACGGTGCTGCCGGAGGTGTCGTTTGCCGGTGACTAATGGGCACCAATAACAGTAATAACTGGTCAACAATGAGCTTCGATAGGATTTGGAAAATTGCTCCCTAATCACCGTGCCGTTAATCATTGATCGGCCGCACAGGGGTTTGGCCGGTTATTGCTGGCGGGGTCTTCGTCGAGTGTGGCACGCTAGTCGAGTCGCTGCTGATGTGTTGCTTCACTGGAGATACAATTTGTGTTTTGTCTCTCGCAGTGGAATGTAATCCGGGTGTGTCCGGTTAGATGTTGAGGGCAGCAACAATAACAAAAAAAAATGTCTAAGTTCTGAAACATTCTCAAACATATCCATTGCAAAAGCTAGACAACGATGAGTGTTCATCTGTTTTGTACTGTCATAAATTCTTGCGGGTAACATTGGGCAATCAACAAAACAAGCAAAAACAAGCAAAGAACATATTCCCACCTTGAGAGCTTTGAGCACACACACACACACACACGCGCGCTCCCCTCATAATGGTGTGGGTGTAATCCCACACCCCATTTGCTCCACTCCCTTCTACAACCCTCTTTCCTTTCCACTTTCCGAATGGATCGATCGAGCGCAGGAGCACATTTCATTTTTTGAATCAAGCTTATTTATTTATTTATACAAGCGTTTCGTTTTGCCTTGGTTTTTGTTTCGCTTTCCGCTCCTATCTTGGAGGTCGAAATCCACCATAAAGGTATTGGAGTTGTGCTGTGTGTGTGTAATGATCGCATCCCATCCCATCTGCGATGCGTGTTTGATCCGTGTGGCAAAGTGGATACAATCGAGTTGGGCCCAAGGTGTGAGGTCTATCGGTTACTACTTAATTCGCGCTACCCCAAAACAGTGTGGGGGCTTACGGACCACCGCACACGGCTTGACTAATGGCATATCGATGCGATCAATTCCGATAGCATGATAAATAGTTGTTGTCTGGCAGTGAGAGTGAGAGATAGAGAGAGAGGGGGGGGGGGGGGGGAGTTTAAAATATTTTGCTGTGTTTTGCCTATCGGTGACATTTTTTTCTTACAGCCCAATGATACGATCTATAAGACGGCAAAGATGCTGGTAACGCCTTCATTGCCTTGTCTTGTGATACTGGCAAATGGCAAATAATTGGATGGAATTAACCGATTTTATAGCAACAATTTATGTGGTTTGCCGAGGTACTTAGTAGATGCACTGTTTTACAGTAAGTTATGTTTAATGTTGTCAGGATTTCTCGGTCCAATATTTCCAGGAAAATCATTAACTAGCAATATATCTCTGGGATTCATATTCATACAGCAAATATACATCCTGTCTATAATATCCCCAGGAGTAGAATATTGTCACGAAACTAAACATAAACGTTCGTATATTATATTTTCTTTAAAGCAAATCATTCCACAACAACCTCACACTGATTGCACGCGTTCAGCAAAAGCAATCTATAGTACATGTTGGGTTTCATTGCATCAAAACCCAATGCATCGCCCCGATGCTTTCGTCATCGGCACCAGGATAAGTTGGGTGTAGTAGGGCAAACATTTCAATAACTGACCATCTGGTCAGCCGGTTCTGTTGCGCCGCACTGTAGCGAGCGGATCGGATACAATGCCACAACAACCACACATCCAACAGTCCTATGATTTCCTTCCCCGTGGGCAACACAATAAATCTCTTTCGCAATGCCAGCTTCTTGCCCGTTTATGCGTTTTGTTTCTCCTTTTCTACTACTCTCGATCCCTTCGATGCGCTTCTCACGCGCTGCAGCAGGCAGACCAATCCAGTCCGGTGCGACGTTGCTGCAACAGCGCGTCCATTTGCACAACCGGCACAACACCGGCAGCGAATATGCGTGGGATGGTAGGGATTAGTGCCAGGGCGCTGGTAGACGCGTATAACTCGATACGCGCCGAGCTGCTCAAGGATATGCGGTGGACGGATTATGGGCTCATAAAATCGCAAACGATGCCCGCCTGTCGGAGGGCAAGCGTGGCAGTCCGGGTGCGCCTTGGAGCCGTCCGTGCGAGCGAGCTTTAATATCTCGAGCACCGTGTACGATGGCGCTGTGATCGGTCGCTCGGGATGGGTTTCGATGGGTTTTTATTTTCTCATTCGCCGGCTTCAATTTTAACGATTATCACGCTCTAATTTAGACGTTATTTACAACGTTGCACAACGGGGCGAACAGTATGTGTATGCACGAGGCTACGGCGACATTCCACAAATAGTTTCCAAGCGCAGCGATGCCANTAAGTTGGGTGTAGTAGGGCAAACATTTCAATAACTGACCATCTGGTCAGCCGGTTCTGTTGCGCCGCACTGTAGCGAGCGGATCGGATACAATGCCACAACAACCACACATCCAACAGTCCTATGATTTCCTTCCCCGTGGGCAACACAATAAATCTCTTTCGCAATGCCAGCTTCTTGCCCGTTTATGCGTTTTGTTTCTCCTTTTCTACTACTCTCGATCCCTTCGACGCGCTTCTCACGCGCTGCAGCAGGCAGACCAATCCAGTCCGGTGCGACGTTGCTGCAACAGAGCGAACCATCCCGCGTGCATTTGCACAACCGGCACAACACCGGCAGCGAATATGCGTGGGATGGTAGGGATTAGTGCCAGGGCGCTGGTAGACGCGTATAACTCGATACGCGCCGAGCTGCTCAAGGATATGCGGTGGACGGATTATGGGCTCATAAAATCGCAAACGATGCCCGCCTGTCGGAGGGCAAGCGTGGCAGTCCGGGTGCGCCTTGGAGCCGTCCGTGCGAGCGAGCTTTAATATCTCGAGCACCGTGTACGATGGCGCTGTGATCGGTCGCTCGGGATGGGTTTCGATGGGTTTTTATTTTCTCATTCGCCGGCTTCAATTTTAACGATTATCACGCTCTAATTTAGACGTTATTTACAACGTTGCACAACGGGGCGAACAGTATGTGTATGCACGAGGCTACGGCGACATTCCACAAATAGTTTCCAAGCGCAGCGATGCCAACCGGGCATGTGTGAGTGTGTGTGTGTGTGGAAGTCGGCAAACTTCCTGCTGATATTGCTTGTAGCGCTTGTAATTAAAACGACAGATCTTGCTTGCTATCGTGTAGATAATGATCGAGTAACTAGAAAATGTCACTAGAGGGCAAACCCGGCATGGGAATCAGATAAATTATTAAGTGAAATTTATTACATCTTTCGTCTTTCTTCTTTTGAGGGAAGAGGTACAGCACACTTTGCACAAACATTCAAACAACGTGTGTTTTTTATTGCTTAAAACACATACGGGTATCTATTTAACTGTAAACATTAACCCATTTCAAAGCAATGCTCTAAATAGCAAAGTAGTGCTGGTCAAATCTTCAAATCTAATGTTTCGATTTATTTTAGCATATCAGAGTTTAATTGAAATTGTAAAACATTGTTTTGCCATCGCATGTAGCCGATATAATTTAACTTTGAAAATTGCTGCTCGGTTTCAGCTTTTATCTTTATTTTTGCCTCCTAAAATTTGATTTTTCCCCAAAGATTCTCAATTTTCTGTTCTTGAACATAATTTAAACATTTTGCGCACAATGACAGAGCATGTATCAGAAATCAGTGGAATATTTTCGATTTATTTCAAGCTCTAAATAAAATGTGGCCTCTTTAATGCTCACAAATAATCAGCATGCCGTTCAAATTTCTAAATATGGAAGTTTTCAATTTTACGGCAAAATCATAGCTTTTTTTTACGGGTAAACTGCAGAATAAACACATTTCATTGTTTGGATAGACGTGTAGTCAATCATCAACTTTTTCGTGACAGCCTGAGCTTGCTACTCCCTTTAGTTAATGTTCCACTAACGTATCTTATTTTTTAAATATATTTCTTGCTGCGGAGATCTTTCTGATATCACTTTCCATTTGTTTATGTAACGTTCTTACATAAATCCAATCGGTAATCCCTTTCCCGGAGCGAGTATCAATTTCCGCTTTTTAATTTAACACGAAATTATAAAAAACACTGCGCTTAGCAAGTGAAAAAACGCCTCCATTTTATCTACGAACATAATGGTGAATGGTTTAAATGGTATGGCATACCAAAAAACGACCCATTCGGCAGGTGATATTTGGTGTTGACGTTTTACTTTCCAAACAAACGCCACTCCCTTAGAAGCACACCGAGACGGGGTTTGCGAAAATGAACCAATGCTCGCTCACCTTATCGTTACGTGCTTCAAACTTTATTTCGCCTCACGGTGAGCGTGATGATGACGATGCTGCATTGCTGGAAAGGTATTTCATATTTCGCTTAACCGCAGCCGAGATTGTGCATTCCACGCGAATGTTTTTCCTCTGCTAGTTAATTTATTTGCCTTTTTCGGTTGCTAACGGCTACGCAGCGAATAAAGTTTAGCCGAAAACAAAAACCCTTTTCTACTGGCGGCATTTCATCGTTGCTTTGTTGGTTTGTCTCGGGCTGGAAAATGAGGTGAAAGTATTTTCGGTTATTTATCTCACATCTTGGGCGGTCGGCATGGTGCAGGTGGTTTGCAAGCTTCTTTAAAAAAAAAAAAAAACGATACGACAAACCGCTCGTGGCCAAGCAGTGGCAAATGTGGAAAGCAAAAGCAATCTGTTTAGAAGCCGAAATGTTAAACAAACAAAAAAAAAAATACACCGGACCCTGTAATGGAACGGCACACATTAGCACTTAATGCGGTGCGAACATGATGCATTTGATTTGATTTTGTGGTGGAGCGCCGGGACAAAGTGCAAAGTGTGGCTGAATATAAAAAAAAAACACACACACACACATGAACGACGCATGGCAACCCTACAGGTTCGAGACCAAAATAAAAAAAAAGAATCAAAACCCCACTTTAGCATAATCGGCCGTATATAAAAGTTAACAACATTCTCTTCCGGGCGGTTCGCATCCCGGGTTCGGTTGTGCAAATGCGTAGAGGGTTGAACAAATTTTTATGGCTTCCCAGGCAGACCATACAGAACTCCATACAGAAACGCCATCCCCGGGCACAGGAAGTCCAACACCCCGCGCCCTTTGGGTGAAAGGGGATGCGAAGGCAAAGCATCGGCCCCGATGGCGTTTGAGATCGGGCTTTTTCGTTTCAGTTTTGTTGATGTTTTGCTTCTATTTTTTTTTTGCAAACCGGAAACCGGAAGGGACCGGTTGATGGTGTGTTTGCGAAGGAAGTGTCTCGTTTATGCTGCCACTCGTGCCCATTCGCTTGGGGAAAGCATACCGACAAAGCGAACCAGTACCTTCCATCACCGGTTACGGTTTATTTGCATAACGCGGCAACATAAATGTCGTTACGATCGTAACGCTCTTCTCGTCCCATCCATTGCCCGAGTTGCATCGTGAGGTTATGCGGGGCGTGAAGGGACTGGGGAGAGGAGTTGAGAGGTTGCCTTTCGGAGTGACATTTCGTGACGCCGAGCCGGGGAAAGCGCAACGGGCGCAAGGGACGGACGGACGAAAGACAAACAAACGCGACCGAGATGGCGGAAGACGCGTCAAAGAGGCGAAAATTGACCGGATAAGTGAACGTTACAAGTTTATTTTGATGAAGTTATTCCGTACGTCCCGGTTTTAGTAGGTGGGAATTGGGTTTTCAAGATGGTGTAAGTTAAAAACCGTGCAGGAAAGGCGTTTGGCAAGCTGAAGAGCTAATGCTAATAGGAAAAGGGTCGCCCAAAATAAAAAAAAAACAAGGGTTTGTGCCGGGCGCACAGTACTCTGTAATCTGTACACAGTACTCTGACAGTATAATGATTAGGGTGCTCCCAGCCCGGTGACGATATTACCTAACCAATGCCTCCTACCAAAGTGTGGATCGTTTGACAAGGGAAATCGCTTGCGTTGCGCGGGAAATAAAGGAAGATGCGACCTTTACGGAGGATGCAGTATAGCGAAAGGAAATGAGCTCGCCTTGTGGGGCCCAATTGAGCAGAGTTGATAAAGTAAATACATTCAACAGTTGTGTTTGCTTGGTTGATAAGAAAAAATATGTTTACGGTGTAGTGTATATTTAACACTCAATATAATTCGTAAGGCTTGAGTATTATAAAGTGCCCACCTGACTATTATTCCAATTGCTCTTGCAATTGTTTGGTTCGAAGTGATGCATTTGTTCAGTTTTTAAATTTATTTTAAAAATATTGCTTTCAAATACATTGCTTAGCATGATCACCCTTTTTTAGTCATTTAGAATGGTCAGGACGTCATTACATTTTTCTTTTCAGTTGAAAATTAAGAGAATGATCGCCAAAGACCACCAAGATCATGTCTAGAAGAAGCCGTAGAGAACTATATCCAGGAGAGATAAGATCCAGGAACACATCTTCAATTTCTAGTTTCAGATCAAGCA
>STHB01000004.1:10672686-10743192 GCA_018908115.1 Anopheles rivulorum
TATTAGGTGTATTAATGTGTTCGTGCGGTTTTGGTATTAATGCTCCCATTTATTTATTACATATTTATTGAATCTGGCAACACTGCCAATTTGAAGTGTCATTATTGGGCTACAATATCCACTATCTGTCATTTTGATAAATAGTAAATAACATAGTATCTGCGAGCACCGAACATGGCATCATTTGTACCAAATAATGTGTTTTTGCGGGGAGTTTTGCTTCATTATTTCAATATGAAGAAAAAGGCTGCCGAAAGTCATAAAATTTTGGTAGAAGTGTATGGTGACCATGCTCTAGCTGAACGAACGTGTCAGAAGTGGTTTGCACGGTTCAAAAGTGGCAATTTTGATTTGGAAGATGAGGAGCGTTCCGGAGGACCACGAAAGTTTGAGGATGGAGAATTAGAGGCAATACTGGATGAAGATCCATCACAAAACCAAAAAACACTTGCACAGACACTGGGAGTGGCTCAGCCAACCATTTCTCTTCGATTAAAAGCAATGGGAATGATCCGGAAGGTGGGAAATTGGTTGCCCTATGACCTGAAGCCAAGAGACGTCGAACGCCGTTTGTTCACTTGTGAACAACTGCTCCAAAGGCAAGAGCGGAAGGGATTTTTGCATCGAATAGTGACTGGTGATGAAAAGTGGGTACATTACGATAATCCAAAACGTCGTGCAACGTATGGATACCCCGGACATGCCACATCATCGACAGCCAAGCCGAATATTCATGGCGCGAAGATCATGCTGTGTATTTGGTGGGACCAGCTGGGTGTGGTGTATTATGAGCTGCTACAACCAAACGAAAAGATCACTGGGGAGGTCTATAGACGACAATTGATGCGTTTAAGCCGTGCTTTGAAAGAAAAAAGACCACAATACGCCGATAGACACGACAAAGTCATATTGCTACATGACAATGCCAGGCCACATATAGCGGTACCGGTTAAAAATTATTTAAAAACACTCAAATGGGATGTCCTACCCCACCCGCCGTATAGCCCAGACATTGCCCCTTCTGATTACTATTTGTTCCGGTCGATGGAACACAGCCTGGCTGACCAGCAGTTCCATAATCACCAAGAAGTGCAAAAATGGATGGAGGATTGGTTAGCGGCCAAACCGCCATCTTTTTTCCGCGACGGGATCAGAAAGTTGCCTGAAAGGTGGAAGAAGGTTGTGGAAAGTGACGGACAATATTTTGAAAATTGAATAAATTACCATTTCGCCAAAACAGAGCCCAAAACTTTGGTTAAAAACCGCACGAACACATTAATACTCCTAATAAATAAACATGGAAAATGAATCAGATCCACGATTCCCTGCTGTCTTAAGTATTGTCTTAACGTTTTTTTTTGTTATTTTAAAAGCGCATGTGTTTAATTTAATTTTTCAAAAATAAATAACTTGCTCAGAACTTTATTGCAAGCAAACACACAAATCAGCTTCCTTCTTGGAGGCTGTTTTCAAAAAAAAAAAATCATCCGAAACAAATATACCAAGCAACTGGTGTCCCGGGATGGGAGCACGTGCAGGTTCACCGTGGCGGTACCATCAACAACCGCCAATTTATTGTAAATTTGACACTTGGTCAGTGCGTGGGCAACAGAAGCTGGACACACACACAACATGTTTCCGACCATCCGGTTAGTGCTTCCAGTGGCGGCCGTAAGTTGATTTTCCAACTGTGCAATATTTCAGGTGCCGCAGCTTGTTCTGCTCCCGCTGCGCCCGTTTAAAACAACTGCCACCCCGCGTGTGTGTGTGCGAGGTTGGAATTATTCAAACGCTGGGTGGTGCCATCTTTTGCAGTTATTTTCGGTGTGCAGTGAAATGGTGGCGGGCACGCATTTTACCTACGCCACCCACGACCCGGGTGGGTACCGCGTGCGTACCGGCACATTTGACAGGTAGTGCGCATAGATAACGTACTGTGCAGGTGGCGTGTAATAATTTTGCCGAAGTGCATAATAAATGCATCAGTAACAGTTATCGAGCGAAATGGGTGATGGAAGGGATTCAATAGCAAGGTGAACTGCCAGCGAGTTCGGTTCACCAACTTGTTTAAATAATTTCATGTTTTAATAATTAATTAAGTTTTCAAAACATTTTTCAAATAACAATTGTTTAAAGTTGAAAACAATGCTATTTACTACTTTTTATTTTATTCATGTTTACTTACCTTTTTGTATTTTGTGGTCAGTTTATTTCTCCGTTGTTTACTGCCTCCTCAATTATAGATGATTAATTTTGGATATTTTTAATGGAGATTTGATCAATCGGATGCCAGAAAAGAGCACGTCTTGTTTTTACCTACATCACATACGTATTCTGATTCTTTTTCACTGGATCAAACTCACGGATACTTTGGTATGCTTTGAAATTACTGCTTACAGAATCAACAAAGCGGTTTAATAATTAAAAAGAAAAACGATTGCTCATAGATTTTTAATTAAGCTGGGTTTAGCTATCTTTTTTTTTGCTAACCGATTGGTTCACTTTAGCGGGTTAAAACTAAAAAACTGCACAATATTTAAGGCACTTGTGGATCAATTACAAATGAGCGCACTTTTTTAAAACACTTATCATAATCGGTAGATAACTTTTTTCACGAATTTATTTTTTTGTAGTAACCACGTTAACCTAGATTGCGTGTAGAGAGAAGAAAACATTTACTTATTGAAGGTTTTTAACAGTAGCTGAGTAGTTTTTAAAGAATGTCAACCACGAATAAATTCGGTCTGGTGCCGATTGGGAACCGTAGAACGAGTGTTAAGAAGTGTTACAACAAGTATGAACGATTGATTTTGATACGCAACATGAAAGCCAAGACAAGAAGAAAGGCAACTTTAGATAAAATGCAAAAATTTAGGAATTCTTTGCAAAGCAAACAATGAATAAAAAAAAACAATACAACTGCTCACAACGACGACGGTGTAACCTTCTCGCAGCTACAGAGCCGCACACAGAGCGGAGTATGAAAAGTCTTTCGATCATCACGCACACACAGCAGTATTTTTCTTCTTCTTAGATTAACACACACATACAAAGAACATAAACGCACACACATCTATGTACATAAACGCGGCTTTATGAAAAGTGCGTACGCACTCCAGCACTTTATTCCACATGCAATCTCGCTTGCGAAGAGGGTTCGCGTGCTCTCTCTCTCTCTCTTTCTTCCAGCACAAAACTTTGCTTTCACAATTGCTCTCCAGCTATCATTGGGTCTTCACTTCATACGAATTTTGTCAGGAGGCTGCTGGTTCGATCATTTGCTTTCTTTCATTTCAAACCCTTCAACTGAGAGCTTTCGATGCGCGTATAGGAAGTGCCAAAGGGTATTAGTTCATTAGTAAAATTTAAACGAAAACAGTTAAAAAATTTGGTTCAAAAATGTATGTTTACTCAGCTAAAGTACAAATACAATAAAACCTTAATTGATGTATTTATGCTATTTGTTCAATCTTTCAACCGTTTTTACCACAATTGAGCTGATAAAATTGAAATGTTTTTATTTGGTTGAAATTTTGATATCCATCTTCAAATTTTCTTAAGCCATAACTCTAATTCTGTTTATGAAAAAAGGAGGAACATACAGTTTGGTAAGGATTTAAACTGAGGACACAACACAACTAAAGCAGCGTTTTTAGTTGTTATGTTGGTGACTACATAGAACCAACTTTGGCGAACTGAATCATATGTTAATGTTTGAGTTTAACGTAAAGTTTGTTATAATTCTGGTAGCTTTGTTTACTCCGGAAATACATAAATCAAACATTTTTTTTATAAAAGAAAATTCAATATTTTTATCTTCTCGTAAACTTCAAACACCTTACCATTTGGCCCTTTAAACGGTATTTAAATTCCTATTATTATCGCAAAAGGTCACTGGTAACGGGGAATGGTAACGACGACGAAAGTTGTTTGCGGTTCGTATAAGGTTGACAAGTCGTTTGGGCGAACACGGTCTTAAAGCTGCACGTAGAGCGCCGAACAGTGCCTCTCGCCAATTGTTCATGCAGTTTTGTGAAAGCGTACCCCGACCGTATCATCATCCAGCAAAAAAAAAACCCCGCAGGCTGTATTGGAAGCTGTGCGCCGAAGCTGCTCGTAAGCCTTCGCGGAGAAAAGTTAGGCTGTAAAGAACATTCCGAAACATGGCCCGGTTGCAATGACGAACCATTGGCTACATATCAAATTTTTCCACATTTGGTGACAGGTTCATCATGTTTAATGCGAGAGCAGCGGAGAATTTCGATCGGAATGCGGTGCGTGGTGCAGGGACAGCGCACTGCACAGGTGCGACGTGAGAGGAAAATAATAAAACCCACACACACACACACACACACATACATACACATGTATTACAGAACGGCTCGGGCGCGCACACACATCCATTCACGATGCGAAGGCAACATGGAACGCACACACTGGCACAGTTTGGTGGTTGGTCGGTATAGAACGCGTTTCGCGATCGACGATCGTCGCGGTTTGAAGCTAAACACACATACACGCGCACCACGGGACTGCTGCAGCATCTGCAGAACAACAATATACTCTGCTGGTGCTGTTTAGCAGTTGGTTGCTTATAGTAACATTGAAATGTGCGTCGAGCAGCTAAATGTCAGTGGCTGTGAAACATCGTACCAGCTCGCGCCCGTTTGCATACGATCGCTCACGTTTGCCTACGTAAGCGCCGAGAGATCGGTCATTCTTTTGAGCAACAATTCCCTCTCACACACACACACACACAGGTACGAGGCACGCACAAATAAACACGCATATGTACGTACGGGACAAAACCGTTCAACACTGCAGATCGGTGCTGCGCAGCTGGATGCATTAGCATTGCACACTTTCGTTCATTGGCATCGCGCGATTTACGTTTGTGTTTTACAAAACACTACAAAAGCAGTGGCACTTTTTCAAGACGTGGTGTACCACTTCCTTGCCGAGTGTAGGCACCATAATGTATTCCAATACGAACCTAAAACCAGAAACGGCACACAAGCACACACGGTACGCGAAACTCGAGCGCATACGGGCAAGCTTACGGGTCAGCTTTCTACGATCGACTGAGGCAGCAAGCGCCGTGCAGCCTTACGGATGGGCTCTCGCAGCGAGCATAAACAGCATTGCTCTCTCACGTATGCGTCGATCCGCGGCAACGTTTCCATGGTCCGGAGAGGCGAAAAAGCATTCCCCGCTTCTCCCGCAGCGGGATACCGTTGTGATCACTCTTGATCTCTTTTTTTCACCCCCTCTTTCCATTCCACCCTTGCGGCTCTCGTTGGGGAGGGGGTTGTTCTTTTTTCCCTCCTTCCCCCGTTCATCCCGTTTTCCCTAACTGACTTGTTTTCGTACATCGGGTCCAAGGGTTTTGGTCGGAACGGGTGGAAACCGTGAAAGAAGTGGACAAACACTTCAATTCCGCACCCGAGCGCGATGCGGTACTGAAATGAATCAAAAGACTTCGCGCGGCGGTAGACAACGAACCCGAAGAAGTGAATTTTAATATTTGTTCTAACCAAGGAGAAATTATTTTTTAGCATATTTATAATTTATTAAGCATATTTCATAATGAGTTAAGCATGTTTTAAAATGTATTTATATTTATTAATAAAGTGTTTTTTAAAATAAAAAAACACACTTCACATTGAAGAAAAGAATTTTAAATTGCAAAATATTAAAATTTTGAAATAAAAACTCGGAATTTAAATAAATTCTTCAATAATTGCACGAATAAAGTAAAATAAAAACAAAACCGCGACGAGCAAAACTGGAACATCCTATCGCTCGGGATGTGATCCCACCGCTCGACATGTGTACCATAAACAGGAAATATTCCACTAAAGAAAGAGCATTCTTCTCACCTGACAAACGGTTTCGTGTCCACGGTGGATGGATACGGCCGGTATGATCGGTGGATGACCGGTAACCGTAACCGCCATCCCTGCACCCGATCGCTCCCGTGTCACGCCCGCCGAAGCATCGTTTGACGATAACGCTAAGGGAGTTGGCGAACCAAAACATCCAGAGAGTGACCTCCTCTGTGCGCTGCACTGTGCGCTCGCCACATACCAGCGTTCTTTGTGTTGTGGTTTTACACTGTGGTTCGCGTTGATGCGGAATCGATTCTCGCCAATTTCTCCGCTCTACAGCAGCGTGCTACATGCGACGGGCTTGTGATCTTCTGTTTCGCTTTCCGGCTCGCTCGCCCGTAGTCTCTCAACGTGGCCATTGCTCGATCAGCTCGCTGTCTCTTTGGGAGATGGACGACACTCAGCGCATGAGAAGGGTTCCAGATCGGGCGGGAACTCACTGTAAGCGACTGAAAGAGATCTTTTCCAACCGCGGTAGGAAGAAGTTTTCCACACCGAGAACGGAGAGAGCCAGGAAGCGTACCGCGAATTGTTCCCCCAACATAAAATACACCCTCCCTCCATCCCGGTTCCCGACCGTCTTGTGGCACCCGTTGGTTGCGTTTGCTGCAGTGCAGTCCCCACGATTCTTGGCATTCCATTCAGGTGACCGCTTAGCGGGGGTTATGAAGTTTTTTTTTGTGTGTTGCCCCTTTTGCTATTTTCGCACGGCAACGACCACTTTTCTTCTGTGGCATGCGTCCCGCAGCTTGGATGGGGACATTTTTTTATTATTATTATTACACTATCCTGCTCATTCTCGTCCCTTACTTCAGTACATCTGTTCGCTTCGTTTCCCCAAAGTTTCTTCCCTCGCGACCATCTGCTCGGTAGCCGGTGCTCCCGTTGGATGGGATCGATCGATCGATGGTCGCTCGTTTGCATAACCGCTCATCAGCAGCGGAGTTCTTTAGCCTCCACATCGATGGCAGGGTAGCAGGACAGCAAAAGACGACCGAGAATCTTTGCAATGCTGCTCGCGTTGCTGCATTGCGTTCACCTCGGTTGGCGCTCGGTGAATTAAAAACTAAACTGCCGCGCTGCCATGTGCGTTCTACGGTGTCTGCGTGAATCACGAATGACGAATGACATGTTTATATCGAATCTGTCCCGATAGATAATTGATTGCGTGGACGGGATTTAGTGGTTCGCGCATGGACGCACGGGCTGATAGTGCCGCAGGAAGAGAATAGAAACTTGATTATCTGTGATGCAATGGCATTCCATGATTTATTGCATCGGTCTGTTGGTTTTTCATGCGTTGGGTGGTTTTTTGTTTTTTCCCCCCCACTTCAGAATCAATCGTCTCGTTTTGAGTTTTATATCAAGCAGAAACACGACCTGATTGGTTCTCTTTGTATGATAAACGCAGAACTTTCAAACATGGTTTTGTTTGTTTTGTATATGTTTTATCATAGACACACATTTTATAAGAATAAAATGTTTTATTTTTCATTTCATTTTTCCCTTTTCAAGTATACTCAATATTAAGTCTTGTTTCAAAGATTGAAGGCCCCAAAGTTGTGCATGTTTTATTTATACAAATCGCTTACTGGTACTCTCTTTATACAAATGGCCACTTTGTCTTAGACACTTTGTACGATTTTAAAGTCTTTGTTTGTTGTACGATATTTTTTCATTGTTTGTTATTTGTTCCTTTACCCGATGGACTTATTTTAACTATTAATTATTAGTATTAAGCTTGAAGAAATCAGTGGAAATCAAAGTACTAAATGCATATATTGAAAAGTCATACCATGGCTAACATCAAAACGTTTTACCCACAATCGTTGCATTTCATCTCAGTTGAATGTTGGTTAAAAATTATTTCGTTTTTTGTATAGTACGCAGTACGAGGATAATAATAACTTGACTGTAGCAATGACCCACATACCACAGCGCACCAGCAGGATTCCCAGCTCGATCTGGGTCCATCTAATGTCAACAATGAAACAAAGGCATTGTTCGAATGGTTCTCGCAAAACGTCCGCATCATTTCACACTTCCCAGTTAGGAGATTAACGAAAAACAGATAGCCTGCGCACTTCTAAATTCCCCCATTCAACTGGTAACAGAAGGAAAGATCGGCCGACTGGCGCGACAAATACCGAATGCGCGTTCGGCACACTACCCCGGCTTGATACGGAGCCACTGGGCCCCGATGGTTCCAATTTGCAAACTAATAAAATCTAACGGTCCTGCCTCGCACCCCAGGCCCGGCCGATTCCGGTTCTGTTTGCTTCCAGCTTAATAACATCGAATAGTTGAACCCGACCATCGNTACAAATCGCTTACTGGTTCTCTCTTTATACAAATGGCCATCTCTCAGACACTTTTGTACGATTTTAAAGTCTTTGTTTGTTGTACGATATTTTTTCATTGTTTGTTATTTGTTCCTTTACCCGATGGACTTATTTGAACTATTAATTATTAGTATTAAGCTTGAAGAAATCAGTGGAAATCAAAGTACTAAATGCATATATTGAAAAGTCATACCATGGCTAACATCAAATCGTTTTACCCGCGAACGTTGCATTTCATCTCAGTTGAATGTTGGTTAAAAATTATATCTTTTTTTTGTATAGTACGCTGTACGAGGATAATAATAACTTGACTGTAGCAATGACCCACATACCACAGCGCACCAGCAGGATTCCCAGCTCGATCTGGGTCCATCTAATGTCAACAATGAAACAAAGGCATTGTTCGAATGGTTCTCGCAAAACGTCCGCATCATTTCACACTTCCCAGTTAGGAGATTAACGAAAAACAGATAGCCTGCGCACTTCTAAATTCCCCCATTCAACTGGTAACAGAAGGAAAGATCGGCCGACTGGCGCGACAAATACCGAATGCGCGTTCGGCACACTACCCCGGCTTGATACGGAGCCACTGGGCCCCGATGGTTCCAATTTGCAAACTAATAAAATCTAACGGTCCTGCCTCGCACCCCAGGCCCGGCCGATTCCGGTTCTGTTTGCTTCCAGCTTAATAACATCGAATAGTTGAACCCGACCATCGGGAACATCGGAATCCAACCACCATCCGCCCGGATTCTCCTCGTTGCCTCGCGCGAACGCCTGAGTGGACGTCTGGTTTGGTGTGGTCAATAAAACTAATAAACATCTTCTTTTCCTGTCGTGCGCCATGCAGGCGGATGAAAATTTGAACCCTGCGTCAACCATCCGGCGTTCTTACTTCCCCCCGAACGTCCAGCGAACGTGCTTCGGGATTTTTACGTCTCGTATTGGGACTGTTTATGCCAATACGGCGAATTGTTGCCTGGTTGGTTGTTATTTTGGGTTGTTTTGGTCGTGCCACGCTGTTGTTTTGTCTGAGCGTTTCTAGGATGCCGTTGTATCTACGGTTACGTCAAGGGAATTGTTTGACAATAATGCACCAACTGTAATGAACAGCAGTATTTTGTTGCTTCGATGAATTATCGATCGATAACAGATGTAAGGCATAGCATGAATATTTATGCAAATGCAGCCCAAAACACCAAGTTGATGAGTGAGTACTAGCAGTAGTTAATTAATGCTGAATATAGAAACATAATCGGTAATGATTTCAACAAAATACGCTATTAATTCACAGCAATTTAACTTCCCATTGACGTGCTTTCTATTAACAGTTAAAACCTTTTTTGGAGGTTGAACTTTTCCTTTTCCGGGATATTTCGTTTCAAAAATTAATGGTCCATATTAAGCACTGTACTGGAACAGTTGTATCCAGTATTCTACAAGAAATTCGTCCATTATTAGTACTCACATACTCACGTGGACTTAAGGATCGGATTGAGAATCAATAAAACTAAGACATCGTTTCTGATTGTCTTTTTACTCCGTGGACCACGATGGGGCTCAGGTTAGCAGTTGACGAAGTTATAGTGGTTACCAGTTGACAGCGACGACCTCGAAGTAGTTGACAGCTTAAGCCGGAAGTGAATTGTTACGAGAAATTGTGTCTATATCCTGATAGTGGTAGTGGCCGGAAGGATACGATAATAAGTATGTGGATACCTGACTCTTGTCTTACCAATAAAAGCATTCTTTCCCCTATTCCCTCGCTGGTGCTTGAAGCCTCCGGAGTTTGTCTGAGTAGGTCTCCAAAATGGATCTCCTTCTGGTTTGCTATATCAAGATTATTTCATTTCCCAGTTGTAACAAATGTTACGCTCAAAATTCAGTAACAGTGGGAATCCATTTCAAAGTGAAACCATCTTCAGTTTTGCCATCCTTACTGCTAACCACTCAGTGGCTCCAAGAAGTTTGATGCGCCACTGGTTCCGATGTGACATTTCCTTGCCATCTCATGCGCTTCCTTTAATTGAGAAGATAATTATATTAAACCTCGCCAGAAACCGGTCCTCGGGTCGTATGCAATCGTAGAATTACATCTAAACTACTTCAGCTTCTTCCTTCTCGTACGGTTTGCCACCTATCTGCCTCACTCGCCCCAAAACCACTTGGAAGGAGCGTCTGGATTGCTGGATGCACACCTCATAAGCAATCGATATTATACCATTACCATCGGACACATTTGCAATTGGTTGCTGTTTTGACACCTGGCTCGGCTGGCTGCCAGCAAACATTGTGCCCAACCCTTCCAATCCATCCCATCCGATAACCAGTTCAGTGTTTCCTTTCTATCTCTCTCTTTCTCTCTATCTCTCATATTCTCTCGCTTCGTACGGAGTGACACAGGGCTGAAGCAAAACAAATAAATAAATAGACAAACCGACGCGAAACGAGACTCTCTCTATTAACGGGTGGAAGCCCAGCACTGGGTTTTGTATTCGCAGCTGTGTGTTGCGCCTTTTGCGATTGCATCCAACTGCATCCAACTGCATCCACTGGTGTTCAATAGAGATGTAAAACCTGAAGAACAGGAGGTCTTCATCGCGCTGTACGATGCTTGCTTTCGCTCAGCATTCGTCTAGATTCTTGATAAGCACTAATTGTACAGAATGATGCGCCTCGCTATGGGACACATTGTTCACACCAAGCGTCGAGATAGGAGGGAATGAAAGGTATTGTTGAATTAATTTACTTAGTTGTCTTAATATAATTTTGCAAAAAAAGATAGAAAATTGTGTCTGGTACTGTAATTGTAAAGCAATGTTCGAATCAAAACTCAAATACACCTTCACCCAGGTGGTTCCAATCTTCCAATACCACCTTAACCCGGCACACTAATCATGCTTTTTTTTAGCAAACCATCATCTCTTGAACACGGTGAAGTAGATGGCAAACATTCCAAATCGGTCGTGCAGTAGAACGAAACCGGAAGGAATGGCGACATTGCGCGACTGTCTCATAATCAACCATCCCTGCAAAATTGCGCATACGTTCCACGCTCGACGATGCGTACGCTGGACGTAACATGAGCAGTGATCGGTGTAAATTGATGACATCTTACACGGATCGGTCAAACACCTACCGTTGGTTGCGCCGGTTGTGGCGAGAGAAAAATTGTTCAGCACTGGGAACTCTCCTGCCGAACGGTGGTCAGTATCTGGCTCCACTAGGTGACAATGTCAAGATCGACCGGACTGGTTGTGTTGTTCTGGCGCTCAGCTTTGCATACTTTTTTCTTTCGCTCATTCCATCAACGCGGCTGCTCTGAAGCGGGCTGATCACATTCCAGTGTGTGAGGGTTCCTGTTTTAGAAGGGTATTTGCCGTTGCTGATAAAACATTAAGCTGAATTCTTAGGTTATTATATTGTATAATCCAGCATACGTAAACAATGTGATACCGTCGTGTGGTGATCGTCGTATGGAGCAAATATTAATAAAGATAGGAAGACTTGGTACTGTTTTCTGATACATCAGTTTGGAAGTGAAATATTGCTTTATCAGAGTTTTGTCTTTTTTCTTCAAATTTCCAATCTTGATGGCTTATATCTATCAAAGTTGAAGACTCTTGACTGATCAATTCCAGGATCAATTGTTTAATTTTTGTTTCTAGTTTGACTTGATTTGTTTTTTACTTGTAGTTTTCTTAGTGTTATTCATTTTTTTAGATTTTAGGCAAATTTTTAATACTAACATTTAATTTAATCTTAGTTTAACATTGTTGTTTGATTCCTCAATTAACTTTATTTTCAATTAGGTAACTGAAACCATTTTTATTATGCATCGTTTTTGGCATGCTCGCCGTTCCATGCGCCGGTCAGCATGCCGAGCAAGGTTGGATGCGCACTCTTCAGCATATCAGCTTGTCGTGGGACCGACATTAGTCCCGGCAGCACAAGTTGTATGCGTACGTGTGTGTGTGTGTGCGTATGTGTGCACACACACTGGCAGGGCGAGAGGGAGGAAGGAGTGCTCGTTAGGTGGTTAGGCAATGTACAACCAATAATTATTCCAGATGTGTGTATGCGCATCCGCCCCATGCTCGTGCGCCCAGATCGAGATCAAACCAAATCCAAAGCTCCCCCAGCCAGCGATGGGAAAACGGATGCATAAAAAAAGGCAGCAGGAATAAGAAAAAAATAAAGATCACCAAGTTAGCATCATAAGCTCATTGCGCATTACACTGCACAAAATGACAAAGCACAAGTGCACACAAGCACCACGAGCGATGCGTGTGTCTGAATGTGTGTGTGTGTGTGATGCAATGCTTCTTGTCTCGCGCTGGGATGCCCTTTGGGGTGTTGGGCGTAAGCATAACATCGTGGCAAGACGGCGATGGAGAGATGGCGGAAAGACTCCCGATACCCGACGGAATCTTGTTGATTAATTACTACATAATTTAATAATATTTTTCTGTCTCTTTCCTTCTTCCCCCGTTTCGAAACCCCTTCCCGCCCGGTTGCGCGGTTTCCCGAAGCGAACCATGATGAGCGTGAGCTGGTCACAGCAGCAGCAGCACCCTATGATAGTTTTGAATTCTCGGTTGCCCCTAGGATTGCACCGGGAAGGTGTTTTTGGGCGATACGGGACGATGTGTGTCCCTGCCGGGTCGTTAAGATGCGGATCGAAATAGTGAATTTCATGCACAATTTGCACCGTGGTGGCAACGACGCACTGCGACGTGTGCACCATTATGCACATTTAATGCATTCCGGTTTTTTTTTCTTTTGCAGACGCGCGCTCGCATATGGAGCCGAACGGACAAATGGAGGTTGCGAAAGGATTGGGCAGGGGTGATAGGGTGGCGTGGTGCATGTGGAAGCAGAACTAAATAAAAGGAATCAAACGCAGAGGGCGGTTAATGAGCACGATCCTTGGCGATGCCATACCGCGGGAAGGTGCATGCCGATCGTTGCGGATGGGCGAAGGGATTAGAGGGCCAAGATGCACCGGGAATGAGACGGTTATGATCGGGCGAATAGAAAACGGACCCGATGTATGTTGCGCTTTTAAGTTGGAATCGGTTTTTTTTTTGTCTTCTTGTTTCGTTGCTGTGCATTCACTTCACTTATGGGGTTTGAATCTATGTCGCTGTTTACTGTTTTTTTGTCCATTTAGTGTCAACTAGTGTTCGATACGAGCACCATCCGTTGGGTGGAACATTACTGCACGTCCTTTCTTGCGGGTACTAGTTTTTTTTTGTTGCTATTGTTCTAATTAACCATAGGTGGTGCAAAGCATGACCTTTTTTCCATGCAATCTCTTTCAATCATGCCTTTCTTTTTTCATGCTAAACCCATTCTTCTTTAAGAGTAAGATATGTGAATATAATGTTGTTTTCTTTTTGCTATGTTTTTAAAAATATGATTTAAAGTACAAATTTCGTTAGTTATTTAATATCATAGTTACAAATCTCTTTACTTAAACTGTTGGAACGACCACTTGCAAAACTTAAATTATTGACCTAAAAAAGAGAGATCGACAGATAATAATATATATCTTTGGTAAAAATCTGCAAAAGGTTCGAACTAAACTAAACGGTATGAAACTTGTTAAACCTTCGCACAAAACACAAAGAAATAAAGTTATTTTCGAGAAACAAATGAAAATATCTGAAATTTCGCCATTTCACCAGAAAAAAAGAAGCTTTAAGCTTAATGTAAAAGATTTAAATTTAATTCTCCTGGTTTGGGATTATATTCATTGACTTAATGATGTTCTTGTATTGCAACATGATTTGCCAAAAAAATACACCAAAATTTGCATTGCACAGTAGCAAGACGCATTTTCTGTAGAGCATCCCGTAAAGCTTTTGTGTCAATATTGATTTATAAAATGGTAGGATAGTGTAAAATAGTTTTAAAAAATAAGATGACCATAATTAACTAACAAATAAGAAGACCCTCGGATGGTTCCGATGAACTTGCTGGATGTTGAAGTTTTAATAATTGAATAATTTCTGGACACATGGACAATTTTTATTAGAAATTTCCTGTTTATTGATTGCCTTATCCCGGACATACTCGGTTGTTGTTGTAGTTGTGGTAATTTTTTTGGTTTGGCTTTAATTTGGTTTTCAGTAATGGACATTTCATCTAGTCCAGAGTATGCCTCAAAGTATATGCAAAGTGTGTGGCTATTACTAGAGTTGCAAAGAAATTGCTATTCCACCTCACGACTGTGATATATGAGGCAGAACGCTCAGTATGACAGCAGACAACCACTGAAGAAGACTTTCTGCTGGTGTGTTAATATTTTAATGGCTTCTTCGCCACTAACAAGGTGATGGCGTTTTGGTAATCTTCACAGTCCCTCCGAAAACAAAAAAAACTGCTTTTATTACATCAAATAACAGCTACCTTGCGGTGCAAAATGCCTTCCCTCTAGTGTAATATTTCCACGAAAGCTCAAAACGTTTTCCTAGCTAATGTGCACGGGTGTCATTTTACGAACGGATTCTTTAATATCTGTGTCATTTTCTTTGGCTTGGAACGCAGCCGTACTATCTAGTATGCAGCATATTACAGCCGCGGTTTCGAAAGTGCAGTGCAAAGTCATTAGTCATGTTTTAGACTCTTAATTATTCATCATCCGGAGTGCGTGGAAGTCGATTCCGGCGCTCGGTCTGGAAGGTGGCAAGCCGCGACGCGTGAGGGAAAGCGCGACCATGAGCAGAACCGCTTATGCTTGTTAATGTATCATTCTTGGTAATTAAATAAAGCTCACCGGATCTGTACACACACACAAACCGTGTGGATACCTGGGTCCATGGGAAAGAATGAAAAGAAAAAAAAGGCAAGGATGCTAGCTTCAAGCGGAAAACATGAAGCGTGGAAAGAACACGGGGAGTCAAATCGGTCAAAACGCAACACAAAACATTCACTAACGCTGTTGGCCTGTGTGGAGCAGTGTGGCCACTCTTATAGCACCGGTCGAAATCATAATCAGCATATTAATGGCCACCGCGATGATTTCTGTGCGGGAACGCCGAACGGATTGCATGCTTACGACCGTACGAAAGACGGGGAAAAGGGAAGTATAATTTGTATATGCGAGAAAAAATAGAGAGAGAAAGAGAGTGAATACCAAAAGAAAAACATGCAAAGCGAGCAGGACAACCGGGGAAATATTCTTTCTTGCGCCACCAACCGCGCAGAGAAGCGCGTCAATCGGTGGTGATTTGTTTTTACTTAATTCGTTCCGTGGCCAGTGTCGAGAGTGTCCGAAGGGGGTTACGAAGAGATGACGCGCGGAATAGGAGATATGGGCGAAATTGCAGCCGATATTACATTTAATTGTCGGTCTTCACACGATCTGCCGGGCGAATAATGGTGGTGAAAAGTCATCACAAACATTAGCTGAAACCGAGCCCGTCAATCAGGTGGCTGCGGTTAGCTCATGCCGTGATAAACAATTGCATTGATAATTATTGTTATTTGAATGTAGCATTTAATTTGTTTAAATCGTTTAGAAAATTTGAATCGTGTTTCGTGTTGATCTAACATGCTGACGGTATATAATATGTTTATAAGTGTTTACAACAATTATTTCTTCCTTTCATAACATTAATTTACAAATGTATTATGTTGTTTGTTTTAAAACAGCATCATCCCTAAACACTTATCATTTAATTCTGTTGCACAAAACAAACATGTAACGTCGCACANGAGTGCGAGCGGTACATCGCGAGTAAAGTGGTTGGATGTTGGCATGGATGGTAAATGAATGTTATGTTAAATTGTATTAAATAATTTTGAATAAAAAATTTTTAAATAAAAAATATTCACTCAACGCCTTGATTTTCCAATGACCATTTACATTTCAGCGGCAGCGGATGAGCTTTGCGAGAGCATAGCGAAACCAATTGGATAGAAAGAAAGCGAAAGAACGCAAAAGCGAACAAGGAAAGAAAGAAACAAAACATTATTATCTAGTAAGAAATGCTACATTATTATCTAGTAAGAAAATCACCCACCACGAGCGCGCCACGACCGACGCTACTTAAGACGCTACATATCAGCTACCTAACAACTCTTAACTAGCTTCAGGCGTTACAATTGCATACTTTCTGCCATGTGGGGCCTGCTTCCACTGACGTTACGTGTATGGCGATTGCCTATCTTCAGGCGCTTATGAAATGTAACATCAAACACCGGTCTATAAAAAAACACCCCTTTCCAGTGTTTGTTATCTATTTTCTTCTCTTTCTCTTAACTCAAGGGCATCAACATACTTGACAGCAGTAAAGCATGCTGTGCGCCAGTATGCGTGTTTGGGTGTTGTTCTTTTTTTCTTTTTTGTTTTAAACGCGACATTTTGATATGAGCAAAAGGTTATCTTTATTGCACCGTGCGTGGTATGTGCACGGACCACAATGCATCGCGTCGTAAAGCATGCAGAGAATCGTTTGCTTTATGACCGTTTACCACGTTGAACGTACAGAAAACTTCGATTAAAAGCCAGTTTTTTTCCCCCCGCTCTGGGCTTAGGGGATGGGAATTACCAAACCAATGGTTCGATCCGTCACAAACAATCGGTATGCATATTGATATTGCCATGCGATTACAGCAACCGTCGACCAGTCTCGATCGCGTTACGGATGAAGCGATAAATAATCAAATATGATTCACGGCCTCAATGTTTCAAACCATTGCGCGACCTTTGCGGAATAGGTTTGGAGTAGTTTTTGGGGGCTGATTAAAGCATAATCTCGCTCGCTCGTTCGGTCTCCCTTGCGCTTCCCGGCCCAGCCGTTAGTCTTATATCGTATGTTTCAAATCAAACGCCACAGCAACGATTGATTTTTACGGCATTGGGAGCCATGCTTGACGGTTTGCTCTGATAACGAGTTTTTGTTTTGTTTGTTTGCTTCTTCTATCGATCCAGCAAGAAAAAGAAACACGTATAAAAATAGCCAACGTTAAGCTGTCTGCAAGCGAATGGACAGAAAAGGTATGTCTGTGCTGCAGGGTGTGAAGGGAGTCCGGGGTTTGGTTTTGAACAATCAAGATTACCGATGTACACTTGAAGGTGATAAACGGTGCACACGTTAAACGGCACGTTTACTAACGAGGGAAGTATTTCTACTGGTATTTCACTTCTTTCCATAACGTATTTGCTCTTTTAATACTAGAAAGATTTATGTTGAGAATGTTGCCTGTTAGGGACAGTGATTTATTGTATGGAGGTTCATTTTTTACTTTCTGTTTGTTATTAAAAGATAAATAAGTAAACAATCAAACAGTCCAATTCGTTAAGAATTTATTTACTTTTGTTAATTTATTTGTTCATATTTTTGCATGACTGCTTTTACGTCGTATTTATTTATGTTCCCTTTTCTTTGGTCTGCTGAAGAGTATTGTTTTTGTTTTGTACTAGTATTTTTTTACTTTTATTTTAAAAAAACCTGTCCCACAATCCGAACAAAACAAATGCCAAACAGCTAAAACGCATTCCTTGTAAAATAAATGTTTCTTACGCCTGGGTTTCGTACTTCAAACCACCTTCCCGAGCACTTTGAGTGGTTGAATATTTTATCACCGTCGCAAACTGTCTAGCCTGTCGGTGATCAATCAATATCCGGGAGACGCCTCACCGAAATCAGGACGGTTTGCGAAAAGGTGATAATTCGTGGAAGATAATTGTAACCCATAGTTTCCCTTCCGTGTGGGCCATCCCATGTTTCCACGAAACCGGCCCACACTTCAGAGTTCTCGATAGGAAACAGCCACAGGAAATGAGTGCTTCCTTGGTCGGTTCACCGGAGCATACGCTGTCATCGCACGGTAAGCGTACAATCTATCCACAAGTGCCACAGTTTGTTGTTTTAATGCGGTAATTNTTATCTTTATTGCACCGTGCGTGGTATGTGCACGGACCACAATGCATCGCGTCGTAAAGCATGCAGAGAATCGTTTGCTTTATGACCGTTTACCACGTTGAACGTACAGAAAACTTCGATTAAAAGCCAGTTTTTTTCCCCCCGCTCTGGGCTTAGGGGATGGGAATTACCAAACCAATGGTTCGATCCGTCACAAACAATCGGTATGCATATTGATATTGCCATGCGATTACAGCAACCGTCGACCAGTCTCGATCGCGTTACGGATGAAGCGATAAATAATCAAATATGATTCACGGCCTCAATGTTTCAAACCATTGCGCGACCTTTGCGGAATAGGTTTGGAGTAGTTTTTGGGGGCTGATTAAAGCATAATCTCGCTCGCTCGTTCGGTCTCCCTTGCGCTTCCCGGCCCAGCCGTTAGTCTTATATCGTATGTTTCAAATCAAACGCCACAGCAACGATTGATTTTTACGGCATTGGGAGCCATGCTTGACGGTTTGCTCTGATAACGAGTTTTTTTTTTGTTTGTTTGCTTCTTCTATCGATCCAGCAAGAAAAAGAAACACGTATAAAAATAGCCAACGTTAAGCTGTCTGCAAGCGAATGGACAGAAAAGGTGTATCTGTGCTGCAGGGTGTGAAGGGACTCCGGGGTTTGGTTTTGAACAATCAAGATTACCGATGTACACTTGAAGGTGATAAACGGTGCACACGTTAAACGGCACGTTTACTAACGGGGGAAGTATTTCTACTGGTATTTCACTTCTTTCCATAACGTATTTGCTCTTTTAATACTAGAAAGATTTATGTTGAGAATATTGCCTGTTAGAGACAGTGATTTATTGTATGGAGGTTCATTTTTTACTTTCTGTTTGTTATTAAAAGATAAATAAGTAAACAATCAAACAGTCCAATTCGTTAAGAATTTATTTACTTTTGTTAATTTATTTGTTCATACTTTTGCATGACTGCTTTTACGTCGTATTTATTTATTTTCCCTTTTCTTTGGTCTGCTGAAGAGTATTGTTTTTGTTTTGTACTAGTATTTTTTTTACCTTTATTTAAAAAAAACCTGTCCCACCATCCGAACAAAACAAATGCCAAACAGGTAAAACGCATTCCTTGTAAAATAAATGTTTCGCTCGCCTGGGTTTCGTACTTCAAACCACCTTCCCGAGCACTTTGAGTGGTTGAATATTTTATCACCGTCGCAAACTGTCTAGCCTGTCGGTGATCAATCAATATCCGGGAGACGCCTCACCGAAATCAGGACGGTTTGCGAAAAGGTGATAATTCGTGGAAGATAATTGTAACCCATAGTTTCCCTTCCGTGTGGGCCATCCCATGTTTCCACGAAACCGGCCCACACTTCAGTGTTCTCGATAGGAAACAGCCACAGGAAATGAGTGCTTCCTTGGTCGGTTCACCGGGGCATACGCTGCCATCGCACGGTAAGCGTACAATCTATCCACAAGTGCCACAGTTTGTTGTTTTAATGCGGTAATTGGAGCCTCATTTCTGGACGCTAGCGTACCGACCGAAGGTAAACCGATGGAAAGAGATATGGCTCAAGCCACTCGATGTCGGTAGTCCACTCGTGCGCTCCGGATCGGTGTATGGCGCTTATACGTCCGAGTGTTTTCGAATCGTCACACTGTGTGGGTTTTCGGGCACTGTTTCTCGGTATAGCGTCATATGAAGAGCTTTCTTACAGTGTGATACGGAAAAAGATCTGGTACAATTTTACTTAAATTAAAGTTATTTATATTGCCTGATCAATTTTTCATTATTGATAGTAAAAGATGATAAATTGATAAAGTGGTTTTTCCAATTTTTTTCCTGAAAAAATCATCATCACATATAATTTTTCTTTTCTGTTATTTCTTGCCTCAACGAAATCCTATCAACACACAAACTTTACAAAAGCACTCAGCAATTGTATCGACAAATATAATGTTCGCTACTGTATCAGCTACCACTCAGCTGCAAGTACTAGTCATTTATCACTCATAAGAAGGGTCGTTCTCGGTAATGATTTCATCTTTGTTTTGTGAACCGAGGGTGCAAACAGCAATACGAACTTTAATGCCAACTTTTAGTGTGGTTCCATGCTGCCAGGCTAAGCATTTGACTTCACAGCCCACAAGCCTTGTGGGATGATATTTAATATGAACTAAACCATGAATTGACTTTCTGATTGCTTGCCAAACAAATGTTTAAAAGCACACTTTCCGGTATCCATGACTTAGTGGGTCGCAACGCTAAATAAGAGGAACATATCAACCGCCCGTTAAGATGAAACCAGTTGAATAGCCGCAACTGTGATTATGAACTGTGTATAGTACACGTGATGCTAGCCATTGCAAATTTGGATACCGTACGTACCGTGTACATACAGGATCCCTTTGTTCTATTTATGCTTCGATAACTGGTGCCACTTCACACCGCAGTTTAGCGAACAGGATATGTTGGAAACATCACGCATGCGGTCAACAATGAGCCGGTAGCATGACATTCATTTAGCAGTCACAAATGAAGCCATATTCTTATCGAGAAAGGTAAGTATAATGAAATATCTTACCTACATAGCAATCAAAAACTGAATCTGAACCAAAAACTGTGCCTGACCGAATTCGGGTTACAATTTACAATTGGTGTAATTGCACATTGATATGCGCGAAAGGTGTTGTCTCATTAGCGCGGCTGCAATTTCTAATCAAACGTACCATTTTGGCAGGATCGGTATCATTAATAGTCCATGAATGATACCAAACATCGAACATATTCGCATTCGACATCATTTCAGTTGAAGGCGACACACCGGAAGCCATCATTTGTGTCATGCTGCCAATTTTATGGAGGCGCATGGTCGCTCACAATGGGCACGTGGCTGCGTACGTTGCTTTGTTTATTCGCCCGGTCGCTTGCTTCGTGCTGGTGAGCATGTTGTTCGTGTAGGATGCGTTTTTGATGTAGGATTACCATCGTACAATAGACTGGGTTGCTTCTGTTTTGACCGGTACGGTTTTAAGAATGGCTACATTTAGCCTGAATGCGAAATGGCCAAGTGCGGATGAAATTGCAACATCAGACAATTAAAAAACCTACGCTAGAATGAACGTCATGATAGTCTGCTTGCCTCAATACGCAAAGATACACATCGTTATTGCCGTTTTCTTTCCACACGGTTGGCGACATCACCGTACCAAACGCTCAACAAGTGGTTTACGGATTTTAATTATGCCTAAAAAAGCAGACAGTGTATCACAGTGCTTACCATCAACGCTTTTACTCATCCTTTACACAGGTTGATACATCTCACCCATCTGTTATGTACTCTCGCTTACAATGACGAATGCACTGGAGCACCGGATTCTATCTACACTGAACTATATGCTTTCGAAAACTTCGTTTTGTGTGTGGCACAACACACAACCAATGTCTCCACCGGCGTGTAAAGCGTTACGTCACAAAGGCGACACCATCGCTTCGGAGACGACAGCTTCTAGCTGTCAGCTTCAGTTCTTGATGCTTGAACCAACCACTTCCGTTTGCCTCCCGACCAGACACGACCACCCCGTTCTCTGCACCCTCCGCTCCCCTTCCCTGTCCGTCTGCACAGTAGCCAGTTGTCTGGCTAGAACGGTGTTGTTTACCACCACGAACTCACCATTCTCCACCACCCGTCCGTCCGGAAACGACGATCAACGATAAATGAAAGCGAATCTTTTTTCCGTGAAGGCCACCCATCACACCGAACACGAAGCGAAACCGAACCCGAACGGCGGCCGTGTTTCGGCACGTCGATGATTGGCGCTGCGGACCGCCAAACGGTGCAGTTTCACTTGAACCGAGCTTCGCAACGGACGCGTGCCTGTGTACACTGTGCGACACCTGCGCTCGGCTAGAGGTGACGTGTGTGAGTGCGTGTTGTTTTCTTGCTGTTGTGTGCTATTGTGTCTTCTGTCTCGCTCGCGAAGCGTTACGCAGCATGTAACACTCCGCGCGTTACGAGCGCTGATCGTGTCCGTGATAGTGGGAAAAGGTGATTTATTCCTAGCCAAATCTCGCATCTTTTTAACAAGCACAAAATTTATGATCGCATCGAGGTGCGATACATAGCTTATGTTTATTCGTGACCTCGCGCCCGTGTGTAGCTGTGTGAGTAAAAAGTATGGTTTCAACGCCAGTGGAAAGGTGCTAGCTTTCGGTGTAAACAGTGGCGTTAATCGGCAACATTTTTGTCGCTCTATTGAACGTGTTTATCGGTTCCAAAAAAAAAAAAAAGGAAAGAAAACTGTGCGATCTGTGGTGGAAAAAAAAGAGAAGAAATCGGTACAAATGTGATAGTTGTGGTGCGGTGTGTCGCGTGAGTGAATGACATGTGAAAATATCAATATCGTCGACTGCTTCCGTAACACGATCCAATCCAATGTTTGCACGGCCGCGTTGTAGCCCAGCTGTTTTCTGGCAGCTTTTATTTATTCCTTGTTTTTTGTCCCCAAGCATGCAAGCGATTGTTTCATGCATAAAGGTGTTGGTTATTGACAAGAAACATGTTGCATAAACCGTGTATGATAGCGCAAATAATTAAAAAAAAGCAGTGCGATACAATTCGCCGGGAAAAGGTGTGTTACGGTTGTGTAACGTTATGCCCAAACAAAAGACGTCAATTAGAGACGATTAACGACACCGGCATGGGCAAACGGGAAATCTGTATCGAATGCACTAATGTAATTGCATCATCATTAAATCGATGGTGTTTCGCAGCTAGCGGCACTGTTTGCTCTGGCAAAATGACGTATTTGTTTAGCATGCAACACGATACGAAGAATGCATTCGAATGCAATCAGCTGATGGACGGTGCAGGCCCTTGAACTGGCAGTGCAAACAGTTTTGCGCTTCGCCTTCCCGCTCCCGTTGAAGCGCAACAACGCCCGTAAGATAATAGCGAAGGGTCATCTGGAATCATTTAGTGCGATACAACGCGTAACGCTGCCGGTTTGGCAGAAACAGTTTGAAACTCAACTCAACGGGTTTGCTATGTGGAAGCTTTCTGGTACCAAACAATTACCAGACTCGAGCAGGGATAAGATTTGTTTTTCTTAGCTCCGTTTCGTACCGCTGGAACATCATCTGCATGTGCTATATGCGAACGGTGTTACGAATTTTGGGCAGCTGTTTTCTTACGATTCGGTGTGAGTGTTTCGTGTTAGCCGTGCACCATGTAACAGCTGGGCTGTTTCTGTACGTACAATCAACAGTGCGTTGGATGATGAAGCAGTTTCTCCTTACGACCTTTTTCAGGGATACGTTTATTTAAGAAGACTCGGACCACATTTTTCTTGAATGTTGTAAAAAAAATCATTTAATTTGCAAAGAAGGTTCAACAATGTAATTTTTATATTTTTTTTGGCCTTTGTATCCCAACCATTATCGCCTATAAAGTATGATCCAAAGTGCTGTGTTTGATTAATAATTTCAAACTTTACATCCCTACACACCCATCGAACGTCGGTCGGTTTGGCCTAAAAGGGGGGGGGGGGGGGCACACGAAATCTAAAAATAATCCCACTTTCGATACCCCAAAAATAGATTGACAATGCAATGAGCGGAAGCAACAGTGTAGCAAGAAGCAAACAAACACACGAAATACGATAGAACTAACGAAAAATGTTATCAAATACACTTTACACGCACACAGGCGCAAATACCCGGTACGATGCAATGCAATCATATCCCTTGTCAACACTGATAGCAAGACGGTAAAGGCGTGTTTTTTTTTTTTTGGTTGCTATTGTTGGCGCTACCATTTTATCACCGATCCGGTCGATACCGATAATGGACGTTATTTTTTCTTTCTAAAGTGAAGATACACAGCGCCGGCACTAAAATGTAACAAATATTTAACCATTCGAGTGCATATGATCGTAGCGCGATGGGTTTGAAGCGATGCGAACACACTAAACTGACGATCTTCTTAAGATGGACGGTATCTTGTGATAAATTACGCCACACGCTCCACATGGCCGCATCGCAATATGCCGAACCGGCCGAGGTCAATCGGTGGGGTCATGTATCGTTGCGATTTACGGTGCAGAATTTATTATGATGCGTTTTATTGCTAAGACAATAGTGTTGATGTAGGGAATTATAAAAACAATATTTGCCTTTTTATTGTGCGAAAAAAAAAACCACCCAACCGGGTGGTTTCGGTACGACACAAAGCCAAGCTGAAGGAGATGAATGTTACTCACGGTGCGGTCAAATGTAAACAAAAATAGCGAGAAAAATGAAAAAAACAAAAGAAGGAAAAAAAAACAGGCGCAACCAATCGAAATAGCGTTCTTGTCACTCGGGCTGTGACTCGGGAAGCACTTGCCGCTACAATCACAACGCCAGTCACGAATTTTCCCCCGAGAGAAAAAAAAAGCCAAGAACGTGGCATTTTACCATCTATTTTTCCCGCCTTTCGCAAAACGTTAGTACCGGTGGGTGGGTTAGCAAACCACAACCGGTGGTTCGGTAAAATGGTTTAGAGGTAATTCCTTACTGGATTTGCTTGGGAAGATACTTAGGCGCTATTTTCCCGCTTGGATCGGCTTCATTCTAGCTAGCCAGTGTGCAGGTGCGAAATATTTTACCATTAATTTGTGCGTGTCTGTTGCCTTGGTGGCCTCGGTGGCACGGTAGTATCGTGCCATGTTATGGACAGGTTTTTACCCCGGTGAATAATTACTGCTCCTGCCAAACGGCTTGCGGAAGTGTGGTTAATTTCGGAAAGTGGTTCATTCGGTTGCGGCTGCGTTTACTGTGAGTGATGAGGATTTAAACTAATGCAAGGAAACGTGTACGGTGTAGTAATGTTGCAGTAAGTCAAACGGCCATTAGCAAACGTGTAAGTATTTTTTTCTTTACAAATGTTAATCTTGCATCCTACTTTAATTGAAATGAATTTCGATTAAAGTTAATGTATTCTAACTTCACATAAAACACAAAAAAATAGATATATTATTTTTAAATGGAAAATATACAATTACACGTCGTGGTTTAAGGGTTTCCTGTCTTTATTCTCTCGTGGTCGGAATCTAAGTGATCTTGTGAGGAGCCTGCGTGTGTCTTCCAACTGACACTTCAACACGTCAGATGGCCAAGGTTATTTGATGTAAGGTGTGTTTGAATATTACATAAATGTATAATAACATACACCCTATCTATTACTATACTTCTTAATTCATTGTCCAGAGTTTGTGGGCTGAAAAGTTTAAAATAATTATTATATTTTTAGTCATAACGAACGGCCAGGTAAATTATTAGTAAAAACTTTATAAATACTTTTTAACAAAAATGTTAAACAGATCTTCAGATTTGTACAAAAAGTCAGCGAATATTATTGCTCTCTATCGGTACAGCTCAACTCAGCATCCAAGTACATGTGGTTATTTGCAAAAAATATTAAAGCCTTGTGTTTTGGTCTGACTTTTTCTTGTACTTTAAAGCAAATAAACATCATGAAACATAGCATGGCAAGTTTTCCAATTTCATCGGTGACAACGGTTTACCACACCGTACATCGCCAAACTATCTAATCTTGAGGTAACGCTATCGCATTACCTTCAAACCGGAAAGTTTTACCGACCAAATGAAGGAAGTTTCATTCATCCAGCCAGATGCCTACCAGCAATGACATTCAAACGCAAAGAAACCATAAGAAAACCCCGTATCATTGGGTCGTACGGTCGCACGGCAAGCAAATGGCATTTGTGGGCACAGCTTGCAAAACTAATTACCAACTAATCACAGTGCATCTTCCAAATGTAGAAAATATATCCTTCAAAAGTTGCCACCCCGTAAGCCCCATAGCGTTCCAGCATGCCCTTGGAAAAGCGTAGACTAATAGTGGAGAGACTGTTCTTTTCCTCCTGCTGCCATGGTGCAGGAGGATTTTTTTCTCTCCATTTCACCAACGCAGACGACCACGACTTGACGATGCTTTAAGACGTTGGCGATTTCTTCGGACCAACGGCTAACGTGCAAGTGAGCATCACCGTTGCGGCCGACTTTTCCCTCGACGCTTTAGACTAATGAAGTTTTAATCACTCTTCAGCACTCTGGTACAAAATTTGTAAAACAAGACGTAAAATTAATTGGTTCCGTTCGACCGTGGACGGGTTGGTTCCGGTTGGATGGGGTTGAGTTGTGTTCCTGGCGCTGCTGCATGGTTCTAGAGCGTTCGGCGATGAAAAATGTCAACCGTGGGCGGTTGCAGCGATTATGCAATGATGCACTTAAGTCATGATTGCGACACCAAAAACGTGTTATTTTGTACGGAATGGTGAAATATATTTTGCATAAGAAAATAAATCATGGTTCGACCAGCTCGACAAACAAACCCCGATTCACCTGACCATTCGCATCTGGCTAATAGCTTAATTTTTAAATTCATTCTTGTGCCCTACCTATAACCATTAAAACATTTTTGCCCTCACTGAACCTAAGGAGCAACGTTTAAAATGAACACCGCTAACTGCCGGTGCGTGCCACACCGCACAAAACCCATTCTAACAACCTGTCACTTCCGATGTCTCCAATGGACTGCGCGATAAATAATATGTTTCCCATATAAAGCCATGTCATAAAACTTCCCAATCGGAAAACTTCACTCAGCGGCCGGCCGGGTGCTTTTCGTCCAGCAAAAAAGAATTGACGCCAAGCCATAAGCAAAAATGGTAGAACTGAAGGACTAAAGCTTCACCGTAACGGTGGCCGCTGTTAATTGTGAAATCCAAATTGATTCTCATCGAACCAGTATCAGCTTTGCTTTGGTACGGCTAAAAATATGCACCGCCCGGTGTTCCGTACGTGTGAACTAATCCTTCCTATCGGTCGAACAACGGTTGACGTGACGTGAGGTATGACGTACGTAACGTTGCGTTGTGAAATGGGGTTTTGTTTTTATATTTATTGTTTTCATTTTGTTTCTTAATGCTACACAGATAACGAACTGCAGATCGCATTATGTATTTTTCCTGTTGTTGTTGTTGTACTCGGTCTGTGGCAATAATTGTGATGTGTTCTATTCTTCAGTAATTGCTTATTGTTTCGCTTTTAATGTACAGCGCGGGGTACGCGACGCAATCTTTTATCGTGACGGTTGCTAATCTAATATGATGGCAAGTAAGCAGGACCTAATAGTGAATTTATTTCCCCTATTTCGGGTCGGAATGAAAATGCTTTCGGGCGTAAAATCGCACACCCTGATCTGATCGGTTGGGACATTAACAAATGTGCGTTTGCATTTGCTACTGAGCAGGGTATCGCTTCGGTGGGTTAGAGCTGGTACGTAAAGGTGTCTGTATCAATTCCAGTCTCCTGTACCGTCGACAGCACATTCGGTATGGCCAAGTGGTTGATAAGATATCAACGGACTGTGTGTCCGTCTTTCTCTCTCTCTCTCTCTCTCTCTCTCTCTCTCTCTTTTTTCTCTCTCTCTCCCTCTCTCTCTCTTTCTCATACATGCTTCTAATCATAGCCTTTAGGGGATGGAATCGAAACGCGCCGACTGACCATGGCCGTTATTTGATGGACTGTATTGTTATCATTTTATTTTTGTGTGTTTGAACCTTTTGTGTTAGTGCCATCCGTGCCAACGGTGCATTACTGATGGGTGGCGGTAATGACGGTATAAATCCATCTCAATACGACACGATCATTTCACACACGAAAATAGAATACCATCTAGCTAGCGTTTGGTCCAAAATTATGGACAGCAATGTATAAATATGTGTAAAAGGGTATTAAGAATTAGGAATGTAAGGTTGTCTAATTTTTTGACAGATTTTTAGATAGGATTGAGCGTGTAATTTTACTTTTGTTTTTTTCCTCCCATATTCCGTCAATAGGTGACGTAAAAAGCTTATCAATTACCTACACACATACACTCACTTTTATATATTTACGAACAAAAGCAAAACAATACTTACCTTGGGTGCAGAGAACTCCAAATTGCTCGTAATGCCTATCTGCAGCAATACGTTGCGTAGTCATCACGGCGTTATCTCGATGGTGTAAAAAAAACAGGTGTTCAGTTGCCAAACGCACGGTTAATTTTAAACTGTTGCTCTCGACAAAGTAAAATGATTGGACCAGATAAGTGGAAGACAACAACGACATGATTACATGCTTGGAGTTTTGTTTGGTGCTTGCTTCAGTAGACACCACAATAGTTCTGTCGCATGCCAATAAACGTATTCAAAATTTCGAATCAATAAGATCAATAAGACAACAAATATTATAGCATCATCTTCTTCCTATTTTTTTTATTCCAATTGACAGTTTGACATCTGTCAAACAACACAACTACATATTTCTATTTCGAGTTGACAACTCGCACTAGTAGATGGGCTACCATATAGCAACCAGTGAGGTCCGAATGTGCTTATAAGCATAATATTATTACTTTCTACACCACGTTGTGGATAACGAAAAACCTTCACTTGCTAAAAAAGTTTTTTTTCTTCCTTTTCTGAATTTCATTCTGTTTACCTTCATTTGTTCACCCCTTCTATCACCATCCAGAAGCTGATAATAAAGCTATAAATATCAACTGAACGCTTCGCCGTATCGTGGTATACACGTTTTTTTTGGAAACTAAGCAAACGACAACAGCAACAACAGCAGCAAAACACAGAAAAACCCGATTGCCGATCTAGTGATCTAAGCACGCGAATCGCGCGGGTCGCTCTGCATGGCTATAAAACCATCATCAGGCAACAGACGAACAGGGAAAAAAGCAACAGCAACAACCAGCAAATACATTCCATCAATCGCTTCGCACGTACGGTAATAGTTTTTCGCTGCACTTATCGGTTATCTTATCTCGGGGTTGGCTGGCTGGCTGGCTGTCGTCAAACAGCTGCCCCATGACGCCAGTGCGCTCGGCCACACAGCGTATCGATAATTGATGGAAAACAACGGGCCAGCGGATGATTGCCATTGCTGGCTGTGAGCGAATTGGTGTTCTCAGATCTTTTTTTCCTGATTGGTTAATTTCAGCATGGAAATTAAAATACAGCTGTTTTTTTCGAGTACATGCTATTTAATGTCTGTAACGCATGTAGCTAATCCTTGAGCAGTATAGATAATTTGTTGCCAGTTTAATATTTAAGGCAAACGAAAAAAAGTTTTTTTTTAACTTTGCTTGAAACTTTAAGTGCAAAGAAAGAATTTATCAATTGCTGAACAAATAATCAAATTCATTTCTAATGGGGACGCCTAGTGCCTGCTTTAACAAGGCAAATATCTAAACAAATCTAGCATAACGTCCAAGTTATGGGCAGCAATAGGACACAACTTTTTCGTCAGAAACTACATAAGAAAGAGAAATAATTAATGTTGAGTTCGAGTTTTGGACTTTAATTTCACCAAATGCCGTAAGTGCCTTTGGTATCAATAAATAGATTTCTAATCAAACGATCCCTGTTAGGAAATTCCGCTTTCCTAACGTGGTGATGAAAAAAAGACTTTTTTTGCCGTACACTTTAACAACGTGTGCCAAAAAATTGGTCTTTATTTTCCTGTGTTTAATCGCGAAGAGATCGCTGGCGCATCCTGCGATCGCTTTTATACAATTTTTCTTCCTTTTTTCTCTCTTTCTGTTTTCTCAACTACTCTATCTGACAGGTCGTTGGGACCTGTCCTTCGACTGTTGTAAGGTTCCCAACATTGTCCCCCCAAGTGTGGCACAGTTGAATTGCCTTTTCCTATTTNTTGTTGGCGCTACCATTTTATCACCGATCCGGTCGATACCGATAATGGACGTTATTTTTTCTTTCTAAAGTGAAGATACACAGCGCCGGCACTAAAATGTAACAAATATTTAACCATTCGAGTGCATATGATCGTAGCGCGATGGGTTTGAAGCGATGCGAACACACTAAACTGACGATCTTCTTAAGATGGACGGTATCTTGTGATAAATTACGCCACACGCTCCACATGGCCGCATCGCAATATGCCGAACTGGGCGAGGTCAATCGGTGGGGTCATGCATCGTTGCGATTTACGGTGCAGAATTTATTATGATGCGTTTTATTGCTAAAACAATAGTGTTGATGTAGGGAATTATAAAAACAATATTTGCCTTTTTGTTGTGCGAAAAAAAAAACCACCCAACCGGGTGGTTTCGGTACGACACAAAGCCAAGCTGAAGGAGATGAATGTTACTCACGGTGCGGTCAAATGTAAACAAAAATAGCGAGAAAAATGAAAAGAACAAAAGAAGGAAAAAAAACAGTCGAAACAAATCGAAATATCGTTCTTGCCACTCGGGCTGTGACTCGGGAAGCACTTGCCGCTACAATCACAACGCCAGTCACGAATTTTCCCCCGAGAGAAAAAAAAAGGCCAAGAACGTGGCATTTTACCATCTATTTTTCCCGCCTTTCGCAAAACGTTAGTACCGGTGGGTGAGTTAGCAAACCACAACCGGTGGTTCGGTAAAATGGTTTAGAGGTAATTCCTTACTGGATTTGCTTGGGAAGATACTTAGGCGCTATTTTCCCGCTTGGATCGGCTTCATTCTAGCTAGCCAGTGTGCAGGTGCGAAATATTTTACCATTAATTTGTGCGTGTCTGTTGCCTTGGTGGCCTCGGTAGCACGGTGGTATCGTGCCGTGTTATGGACAGGTTTTTATCCGGGTGAATAATTACTGCTCCTGCCAAACGGCTTGCGGAAGTGTGGTTAATTTCGGAAAGTGGTTCATTCGGTTGCGGCTGCGTTTTCTGTGAGTGATGAGGATTTAAAATAATGCAAGGAAACGTGTACGGTGTAGTAATGTTGCAGTAAGTCAAACGGCCATTAGCAAACGTGTAAGTATTTTTTTCTTTACAAATGTTAATCTTGCATCCTACTTTAATTGAAATGAATTTCGATTAAAATTAATGTATTCTAACTTCACATAAAACACAAAAAAAAATAGATATATTATTTTTAAATGGAAAATATACAATTACACGTCGTGGTTTAAGGGTTTCCTGTCTTTATTCTCTCGTGGTCGGAATCTAAGTGATCTTGTGAGGAGCCTGCGTGTGTCTTCCAACTGTCACTTCAACACGTCAGATGGCCAAGGTTATTTGATGTAAGGTGTGTTTGAATATTACATAAACGTATAATAACATACACCCTATGTATTACTATACTTCTTAATTCATTCTCCAGAGTTTGTGGGGTGAAAAGTTTGAAATAATTATTATATTTTTAGTTATAACGAACGGCCAGGTAGATTATTAGTAAAAACTTTATAAATACTTTTTAACAAAAATGTTAAACAGATCTTCAGATTTGTACAAAAAATCAGCGAATATTATTGCTCTCTATCGCTACAGCTCAGCTCAGCATCCAAGTACATGTGGTTATTTGCAAAAATATTAAAGCCTTGTGTTTTGGTCGGACTTTTTCTTGTACTTTAAAGCGAATAAACATCATGAAACATAGCATGGAAAGTTTTCCAATTTCAACGGTGACAACGGTTTACCACACCGTACATCGCCAAACTATCTAATCTTGAGGAGTCATTTATTATTCACGATTCTTCAACAATAATAAGATTAATTGCATTACAATCCAGCGTCAATCGGTAATAGCGCTATCGCATTACCTTCAAACCCGAAAGTTTTACCGACCAAATGAAGGAAGTTTCATTCATCCAGCCAGATGCCTACCAGCAATGACATTCAAATGCAAACCATAAGAAAACCCCGTATCATTGGGTCGTACGGTCGCACGGCAAGCAAATGGCATTTGTGGGCACAGCTTGCAAAACTAATTACCAACTAATCACAGTGCATCTTCCAAATGTAGAAAATATATCCTTCAAAAGTTGCCACCCCGTAAGCCCCATAGCGTTCTAGCATGCCCTTGGAAAAGCGTAGACTAATAGTGGAGAGTCTGTTCGTTTCCTGCTGCTACCACGGTGCAGGAGGATTTTTTTTTTCTCTCCATTTTCACCAACGCAGACGACCACGACTTGACGATGCTTTAAGACGTTGGCGATTTCTTCGGACCAACGGCTAACGTGCAAGTGAGCATCACCGTTGCGGCCGACATTTCCCTCGACGCTTTAGACTAATGAAGTTTTAATCACTCTTCAGCACTCTGGTACAAAATTTGTAAAACAAGACGTAAAATTAATTGGTTCCGTTCGACCGTGGACGGGTTGGTTCCGGTTGGATGGGGTTGAGTTGTGTTCCTGGCGCTGCTGCATGGTTCTAGAGCGTTCGGCGATGAAAAATGTCAACCGTGGGCGGTTGCAGCGATTATGCAATAATGCACTTAAGTCATGATTGCGACACCAAAAACGTGTTATTTTGTACGGAATGGTGAAATATATTTTGCATAAGAAAATAAACCAAGGTTCGAGCAGCTCGACAAACAAACCCCGATTCACCTGACCATTCGCATCTGGCTAATAGCTTAATTTTTAAATTCATTCTTGTGCCCTACCTATAACCATTAAAACATTTTTGCTCCCACTGAACCTAAGGAGCAACGTTTAAAATGAACACCGCTAACTGCCGGTGCGTGCCACACCGCACAAAACCCATTCTAACAACCTGTCACTTCCGATGTCTCCAATGGACTGCGCGATAAATAATATGTTTCCCATATAAAGCCATGTCATAAAACTTCCCAATCGGAAAACTTCACTCAGCGGCCGGCCGGGTGCTTTTCGTCCAGCAAAAAAGAATTGACGCCAAGCCATAAGCAAAAATGGTAGAACTGAAGGACTAAAGCTTCACCGTAACGGTGGCTGCTGGTAATTGTGAAATCCAAATTGATTCTCATCGAACCAGTATCAGCTTTGCTTTGGTATGGCTAAAAATATGCACCGCCCGGTGTTCCGTACGTGTGAACTAATCCTTCCTATCGGTCGAACAACGGTTGACGTGACGTGAGGTATGACGTACGTAACGTTGCGTTGTGAAATGGGGTTTTGTTTTTATATTTATTGTTTTCATTTTGTTTCTTAATGCTACACAGATAACGAACTGCAGATCGCATTATGTATTTTTCCTGTTGTTGTTGTTGTACTCGGTCTGTGGCAATAATTGTGATGTGTTCTATTCTTCAGTAATTGCTTATTGTTTCGCTTTTAATGTACAGCGCGGAGTACACGACGCAATCTTTTATCGTGACGGTTGCTAATCTAATATGATGGCAAGTAAGCAGGACCTAATAGTGAATTTATTTCCCCTATTTCGGGTCGGAATGAAAATGCTTTCGGGCGTAAAATCGCACACCCTGATCTGATCGGTTGGGACATTAACAAATGTACGTGTGCATTTGCTACCGAGCAGGGTATCGCTTCGGTGGGTTAGAGCTAGTACGTAAAGGTGTCTGTATCAATTCCAGTCTCCTGTACCGTCGACAGCACATTCGGTATGGCCAAGTGGTTGATAAGATATCAACGGACGGTGTGTCCGTCTTTCTCTCTCTCTTTCTCTCTCTCTCCCTCTCGCTCTCTCCCTCTCTCTCTTCCTCACACATGATTCTAATCATAGCCTTTAGGGGATGGAATCGAAACGCGCCGACTGACCATGGCCGTTATTTGATGGACTGTATTGTTATCATTTTATTTTTGTGTGTTTGAACCTTTTGTGTTAGTGCCACCCGTGCCAACGGTGCATTACTGATGGGTGTCGGTAATGACGGTATAAATCCATCTCAATACGACACGATCATTTCACACACGAAAATAGAGTATCATCTAGCTAGCGTTTGGTCCAAAATTATGGACAGCAATTTATAAATATGTGTAAAAGGGTATTAAGAGTTAGGAATGTAAGGTTGTCTAATTTTTGGACAGATTTTTAGATAGGATTGAGCGTGTAATTTTACTTTTGTTTTTTTCCTCCCATATTCCGTCAATAGGTGACGTAAAAAGCTTATCAATTACCTACACACATACACTCACTTTTATATATTTACAAACAAAAGCAAAACAATACTTACCTTGGGTGCAGAGAACTCCAAATTGCTCGTAATGCCTATCTGCAGCAATACGTTGCGTAGTCATCACGGCGTTATCTCGATGGTGTAAAAAAAACAGGTGTTCAGTTGCCAAACGCACGGCTAATTTTAAACTGTTGCTCTCGACAAAGTAAAATGATTGGACCAGATAAGTGGAAGACAACAACGACATGATTACATGCTTGGAGTTTTGTTTGGTGCTTTTTTCAGTAGACACCACAATAGTTCTGTCGCATGCCAATAAACGTATTCAAAATTTTGAATCAATAAGATCTATGACAGCAAATTTTATAGCATGATCTTCTTCTTAATTTTTTTATTCCAATTGACAGTTTGACATCTGTCAAACAACACAACTACATATTTCTATTTCGAGTTGACAACTCGCACTAGTAGATGGGCTACCATATAGCAACCAGTGAGGTCCGAATGTGCTTATAAGCATAATATTATTACTTTCTACACCACGTTGTGGATAACGAAAAACCTTCACTTGCTAAAAAAGTTTTTTTTCTTCCTTTTCTGAATTTCATTCTGTTTACCTTCATTTGTTCACCCCTTCTATCACCATCCAGAAGCTGATAATAAAGCTATAAATATCAACTGAACGCTTCGCCGTATCGTGGTATACACGTTTTTTTGGAAACTAAGCAAACGACAACAGCAACAACAGCAGCAAAACACAGAAAAACCCGATTGCCGATCTAGTGATCTAAGCACGCGAATCGCGCGGGTCGCTCTGCATGGCTATAAAACCATCATCAGGCAACAGACGAACAGGGAAAAAAGCAACAGCAACAACCAGCAAATACATTCCATCAATCGCTTCGCACGTACGGTAATAGTTTTTCGCTGCACTTATCGGTTATCTTATCTCGGGGTTGGCTGGCTGGCTGGCTGTCGTCAAACAGCTGCCCCATGACGCCAGTGCGCTCGGCCACACAGCGTATCGATAATTGATGGAAAACAACGGACCAGCGGATGATTGCCATTGCTGGCTGTGAGCGAATTGGTGTTCTCAGATCTTTTTTTCCTGATTGGTTAATTTCAGCATGGAAATTAAAATACAGCTGTTTTTTTCGAGTACATGCTATTTAGTGTCTGTAACGCATGTAGCTAATCCTTGAACAGTTTAGATAATTTGTTGCCAGTTTAATATTTAAGGCAAACGAAAAAAAGCTTTTTTTAAAAACATTGCTTGAAACTTTAAATGCACTTAAAGTGCTTTAAAAGAATGTATCAAGTGCAGAACAAATAATCAAATTCATTTCTAATGGGGACGCCTAGTGCCTACTTTAACAAGGCAAATATCTAAACAAATCTAGCATAACGTCCAAGTTATGGGGAGCAATAGGACACAACTTTTTCGTCAGAAACTACATAAGAAAGAGAAATAATTAATGTTGAGTTCGAGTTTTGGACTTTAATTTCACCAAATGCCGTAAGTGCCTTTGGTATCAATAAATAGATTTCTAATCAAACGATCCCTCTTCCGCATAAGCTAACCTGTACCACCATAAAAACGACCATCGTTCAATTGCTGTTAGCATGTACCAAAGCCACAAGAACAGCCAGAAAAAATACGTCTTCTTCACATTTCCCACCGAGCTCCACCGTCCTGTGAAGCCACCGGGAAAATCGCGAAAACAGATCACGAAAAACACCTCCCACCTGGTTGGCCAGTGGTGGTGCATGTAAATAAATTACCGTCAATTCGATGGAAGCTATTTCGCGTTGGGACCGGTGTGGGAGCTAACACCACAAAATGAAGCTTGCATGAAACGGAATAATCCTTCTAAGTAACGTATTACGCGGCCTGTTTCAAGTGGGAGGAAAGATGAAACCGAAGGGGGGCGGTTAAAACCGAAGCTGCTTAAAATCGTACCACCTCGCTAAATTTCGGTTCAGTTGATGATTGAAACCAGCACCAGAGTTAAATGGGAGGGTAGAGAAGAGTCGACAAAATTTATGCTAAACCGATCAGCTAAAGGAGAATCCAAAGGTGGAGAAGTCAAGGGAGGTTTTCGTTTTTTTTTTTTCAATGAGTGTATGTACCATTTACCAAGAATTTTTTTTCACCAGGCGCCGGTCCCGGATGTTGGAAAACGCGTGACCTTCTGGAATTTGACCGGCTCCGCAAACGGCTTTCCGATGCCGATGTGCGTTTGTTTAGATAATTTTCTAACGCCAAAGCCTGAACGATTCGACCGTGCTCGGCCAGGTGGAGTCGATCGGAAAGCAGTTAGTATATTTCAGGCAGATTGTCTGTTGGAGACGGCAATGCTGCTCGATTCGTTTGCTTTTCTATCGGTGGAAATTATTGTCCGACACCGGTCCGTACCAGAATTGGAAAGGAAATTTTATTTTATCACTGTTTTTCTTCATCCAGAGAGATATGTGAATGTAATTAAACATTATAATAACATCTTTTGCTACACATTCCCTCCAAATAAATAAAGCTCTTGTTCAATTTAATGAATTTATTTTGATTATTCAATTTGAGCTTCACCACCATGATAATATTCCTGCACAAACATATCAAAATTAATTTCGTATTGATCGTTCTGCTTATTATTATTATGATCATTATCGATCGTAAAAAAACATTGAAAAGATAAATAATTTAAGTTCGACAGGAACTCAACGCTACTAGAGAACACAATCAAACAGCATTAGTAAATGATGCTTCAACAAATGTAGATCATTAAGAAAATGGTTTCGGTGCCATCCTGCACTACAATGATTTATGTAATCAAATTATTAATTACAGCTTTGGAGATTTATCAAAGCATGATAATCATTACGGCCGTGGGTGACCGACCAACCCCACGCAGAGATGTGACTGTTCAAATCCGAACACATATGTGACACTGGAGAAGCGTATTTGCTAAACCATCACAACTACTCTCCCACTGGCCAAGGCTCTATACTCCCAGCCCGCGAAAGCAAATACCTCGTGCACGGTATCCTTTCCGTGGGTAATTTAATTTTCGGCGAACCTCCGTGGGAAATGTTTACGGTGACCTTTTTCATGTAATTTGAACCCATTTTTGGTCCGGCTCGTGCGGGACTACGTGAGTTGGTGGAAAAATACCCTCGAGCCTTAAGCCTTTCTCGTGTCCCGCAAAAACCTGTCACTCAATGCGGACGCCCTTTCGGTCGGTCGGTCGGTCCGTTTTAGGTTAGCTGGAAGGATGCTTGAAAGATTAGCCAGACAGTGTCGAGCAGACCGGCACCACTGTTTGAAAGGGTAGCGGAGCGGTTGTCGCACTTTAAATGGTTCTGCTGTGGCGCTCGGGTAATTCGGGGGGCGGATGGTCTGGCAATCTTTTTTATTTCGATCCTTTCGTCGGACAAGCAAACAAAAAGGACAACAATAAATATATGATTGATTGTGCGTTTGGTATGATTGTTTGTGTAGGACGAGCGTGTAAAAAGGCCAACCGCAGATGTCGTAAACATTTTACGTGCGTTAATTATTCATTAGGCGTAGACAGCTTTATCTAATACGTATTTGTAGCTTTATTTTGCGCTAATTTGTTGATTTGTTTTTGTGATTAAAGCACAGTATAATGCCGAGTTCCCGTGTTCACCAAGAATGTCCAATGGCCGGGTTACATGGATAATAATCCATTCAAAAATCCTTTCCTTGAAAAACAATATTTTATGACGGATAAGGGAATTTTTTTCAAGTAGTCGGTTATATTTTACTTGAAGATTTATAGTTGTAAAAGAATTCCAAAATTTTTGTTCAAACTTCAGCTGAATGCATCAATTACTGTTAGATATAATATCACTGTTAAATTATTATGTTTTGCTATAATTATACGTCAAAGAGCCTTTGTAACTGTCATTCCGTAGCTGCACGAATAATCCTAATAAAAACTACTAATGAAATGGTACCCGGATAATCGGAGTTTCTCTGTTGTTTTATTTATTATTTCTTTTATTATGACAGCTCAGCGGCGTATTGTTTCCATGTTTTTTGTTGCTCAAATTATTTGATTTTTATATATTTGTTTGAAATTGAATATTTGAATATTTGTTTGAAATTGTAACAGATCTTTTCTATTTTCGCATCAACTTTTCATTTCGGTGAATGCCAATCTTTCATCCTAATTATACAAAATTGAATTAGTATTCCTATTGTAGCTAATACAGCATATGAAACGTTTAAGTTTTCATTTTGCCTTCATAAGGATAATCCATCTGTGGCTCATAACCTTGTTTATTCGAGCTTGAAGATTGCTGTATCATGAATTAAAAATTATCAGAAGCGGAAAAAAGATCAATGCGGCTGTAAAGCAAAACGGAAACTGTCTTCGCAGCTGTAACGAACGAAATTTATCCAAACTTCCCTATTCTTTTTTGCTGTTTTTTTCTGGGTTAGCATACATTTTTTTCACCACCATAACCACTGACCAATGCGTCCATTTTACCCAAGCAAGAAGGTGTTTTTGATCAGTTTCGTTGCACCATGACTACGAGTTTTGTGAGCTTTCTTGTGTTAAAGAGAAAGTTCTTGCTTTTCGGTATGCTTCTGTTGACCAGCCCTTATTGACGCAAACATCCCAACTGTCATTTGTTAAACCGAGTCGGGAGGAATTTACTTTTAACGAGCTTCTTAAATTTCATTCGTCTTCTCTTATCGTATCAATAATCATTCAGCGTCCCTATAGCTCAACTTGGCATGAAATTGATGCCAAACAACAGCAGGGGGGGACAAAAACAGCAAACAAACAACAATTTTGCAAATCGATTTCATTTTAAATCTACCACGGAAGCTTTCATCATACCACGATTCGATGGCAATTTTCGTTCAGCCGTTCGCATAATTTGTGCGCGTTCCTTTAAATACAATCGATTAAATCGGTGCGTGTGCTGTGCTGTTCAGCAAAGTGCTAACTACGTGTCCTTGCAGGTTCATTCGCATTGTAAGAGCAAGAGCAAAACAAAAACACAACGAAAATCTATCTTCTTTCACTTGAAAAAGGAAAAAAAGTGAAACCGTTTCCTTTAGCTGAAAACGGGGAAATGAACAGCGAAGGGGAAAAAAATGTGGGATTTAACCTCTAATTGTGTTTTTATTTCCTGCTGGTCGGTTTGAAATTTCCCAAATTCGTAGAAATAAATAGGAACGATGCGATGGCCGTTGAAACGGTTTGTGGAATGTTGGCGCTAGAAAACGTGCTTCTTTCACGAACTGGCTGAAAATGAATAGCCATTTGCTATAAATTAAGTAGTTTTTCGCGTCGGAGCCATTTATCCTTTCCGGAGGAGGGATTTTCTGTTTTGAGCCGTGCCGGGAATGTTTAAAAGTTTAACCTCTTATGCTTTAAAGCATCTAATTGTTTAAAAAAGAAAAAAAAAGTTGTGCATTGTTGAAAAAACGTTGCCTTTTTAAGATTTATCAAATAAAGCTACATTTTATTAGCAGATTAATCGAATCAGATTGCTCTTTTTAAGAAGATATTTGTTTAGCCTTTCAAAGGCAACCATTCAAGTTAAAGATGCTGTTAGATTAAATAACGTTAATTACGCATAAATGATAAGGAATGCAAATGCAACAATTAAGACATTGTCAACACTTTCCTGCTTGTGACGCATGTAGTGGAACACAGCACATCTCCAAGGGATGCAACTCATCCCCAGCAAATGTGTCCTTTTGCGCTATACAAAGGGTCATGGTCACTAGTGTCAGTTAAACAGCAAACGGGTGACACTGTATTGGTAAGGACACTTCCAGCTGCTGTACCCGTGCCATGTTTACGCGTGGATGTACACACGAGCGTGTCTGTGGGATGGTTCCATCCCACAGAAAAAAAAAGAACAGCCTCCTTTTTCTCGTTTTCTTCAGTGTGTATGTGAGGCTTAGCTCATCAATGTTGATTTTCTTTTCAATTTACGGAACTTTCCCTGGTGCTTCCGTTTGATTGCTTCCAAGCGCAAGCGGATTCTGGTTCTCGTTATTTTTCTTCTGTTTTTTTGTTTTGTTTTGTTTATCCCCACCCAGACTTAGTCAGTCAGGCACGTTTCTGTAACAAATTATGATTATTATTTTCTAGCAACACACTGGCACACTGGTTGCAAAACCAAAGCCGAGTGAAGTTTGCAATATGGCAAAAGGGAACGTTGGGGACAGAAAAAAAATGAAAGCAAACTAATACAAAATCAGAACTTTGCTACCATCGACGGTACTTACTGATGTTTGTTTATCGTTTACTGGCACCTTTCTGGCAACGGTCAGGCACGGTGTTCGTTAGTGTTAGTGCTGATGGTGGTTGGTTGTAACTTTTTAATGCGCTTAGCCGGCAAACAAACATACCGGCGTTTGGCGCAGACGTTTAGAGATGAAATCGTAAAGTGAAAACAACTTTCAAACCCACTTTGTAAATATGCAAGTAAAAGAATTAGTGAGTAAAAGAAGGAAACGCAAAACCCATTTGAGTAATAATTTGTATGCTGTAATGAAACGGACTTCCTATTGTTTTAACCAGCCACACTTTCTGCTTCGACTAAGTGATTTCTCTTTTTATTCCCTTTTTCCCTGATTGTTACACATTCAATTAACTCGCACGCGAGATTGAAATACGACCGCACCGGAAGCTGATGGTTCCGTTGGGTATTATCCTTGGTGATGCACTTCAACCCATCAGCCAAATCCGCAATTGGAGGTAAATTATTCTCCATGGTGCGCTTACTACACAGCCGAGAGCTTTCCCAGGCTTGGTGGTGTACCAAACGCTTCGCAATTCCTCCGTTATCGGCATTCCTGCTGAAGAACTCTAGTGCTGTTGGTGAAATATTTGACATTGACACGGAGAGGATTTGGTGTTCTGCTATTCTGTCTCCCGGACGGTGTATTACTCGTTGCTTGTGGTGCGACCATAAGTTCTCGTGCGACAGGCAATCGAATTCCAACGGATCTGCGGTCTACGGAATGGATGGGATCGTAAGTGTTTTGGGAATTAATTGACGCCGTGGCAGTTTCTGTTTCGGTCCTTGTTTGTCCTATTCGATGCTTTCCGAAAGAGGAACGAAAAAGCCTGGTAAAGCTTTAGTATATTGATGTTTTTTTTTCTTCATAGAACGAGTAGAATAAGGAAGAAGCTTGTCGTTATTTAATGCCCAGACAACAAATTGAGAACGACACTTTTAGATTGTATCACAAAAAAGTCATTGCGCCATACAAAAATCAAGCTCGTTGATGTTGAGTTTTCATCACAACGGCACAACTTTGTATGTGGTACTTTAATTTACATTCCGAATGTGCAAACATCCCAATAAATCCTGCCGTGTCTCACGTACCATCGGGCATCCTTGCGCTAACCACACAATGCTAAATGCATTCAAAATGCTTGCACTTGCAGCGTGACTGATTGTAGTCTGTGTAACCGGTCAAACCATTCGTTCGGCACGTACCATGAGCAATCTCACTGTGTGTGTGTGTGTGTGTGTGTGTGTATGCAGGTAGCCACTAGCCGGCGATTACCGACCGAGTGACCAGTGTCCTTTTGCCATAGGATCGCACCGAACGAACGAATTACCGAGATGCGTTTCGGGCACGTAAGCGGAGACAAATTTGAAAATGCTAGCGTTCGGAAGAAGAAAAAAGAACCATTCGTAGAACACCATTTTGCATTCCACGTATTGGGGGCCGGAAAGGTTGCTAACCGAAGACTTACTTCGGCAGTACCGATCTCACCCAACTGTTGCACATTTCGCTCAAACACACGTCATCTTGGGAATGTAATTTCAAGCTCAAATGAAGCAAATGATTGTTTCTCCGGCTGGTAGTGTACTTGTTTTGCTATGGGCACGGTGGAAAAATATGTGTATATATTTGACGCCACGGCAAGATCACGTTCATAGGTGAGCTAAGGTGAAGAGATTAAAAGTGACTGTGGAAAGCAGCCATGTTTCGCTGTGACAGGTGAGATTCTTTCGAACAAGAAAACCCATCAACAGGTGCATTAGGAGGAATGGTGTACGGTGTGTGAAGATTTAGCCGGAAATTGAATTCCGCCATACGCAAAGCTCCGTTTCATGCTGACGTCAATGGTTTACAGTGAGTGTGGTGAGTGGTTGAATGGAAAGAATAGGTTGAATATTTATTTTTCTCCTCTGGCGAATTAGCTGTATTGTTCTTTTTTTTTTTACTACGAAACATAATAAACCAGCAAAAGAGAACACGGTTGGAGCGTCCCTTTATACATACCGGACAAAACGGTAAAGCTTTAAGACGTTTAAGGTTACCCTGTCCTACAGCGGATATACTACAGAAAAAAATGTCTCCCTTAGGCCACGAAACTCGTATTTGATGGTTCATTCACTCACCTACATATTTCATCAAATATGCTACAACAAAACTGCCCACATGCCCTCGAGGGGGTGGCGCGAAAAATAGCTTACCGCAAGACGTACATATTTCCATTCAACCTTATCCAATATCAGTTGAAGTGATTTTTTTCTTCTTCTGGTTGTTTGCGGTTGGCTTTGCTTATGGTGTTACCTATTGCTTTTTAACCTTTTTTGTTGTTGTTGGAAGTTGTGGCGAATGGAGATTAATCGAGCATCTTTGAAGTGTTTCCCAATATGCCTGGACTAAGCAAATGCATGCTTCGCACTGTGTGCAATTTAAAGGATAAAATGTTTTTTAACTTACAACAAAAAAAAAGTTTTAATTCATCCTTCTTGTATATAAATGATTTATATCGCTTCACAAAAACGTTGTTTATATTTTTAATTTAACTTTATCTTATTTTTGGTCATCTTGCACAAGTTCCCAAAAACACATTCAACAAACATGAAAACTTTATCCATTAACCTGAACTTAATTGGACTTTAAAATACAAATACAATAATTGACGTGCTACACAGCAACAAGAAGTTCATTAACGGTCATATGAAAATCAACTTCGAATCTTAGAGTGTTATAGGAGACCATCATTTGTGAATCTGGGTCATCAGTACAAAATACAGTTGTTCTAAAGTCTGTTCGTAGTAACAAACATGCTCTTAAAATTCTACCTAATGTGAAGATGTAATTTGGTAACGCATTAAAATAGTTACTAACATATTTTTCTGCATTATTCGAAATATTTTATAACACGATCAAAGAGCTTTTGCCAGCTGCAACAAATGTCAGAATTATTGACCTAATATTTTTTGGTGATTTTGTGTCTAATAAAGCCATACATCAATCGCGTGACACCACGGTATTTTTCACTGGTTTTTACACGATTTTAATACGAAATTTTCTTGAGTGTTAAACGACGTGGCTTGAGTGTTAAATATATTGGACTAGGTTGAAAGGTTTTGATCATAATAATTTTATAATAACTTTAAAACGACATCTTCTAGAATAATGAGGCACCGTAAAAGGCATATCAACTTCAACATCTTTGAATAGTATGTTGTGAATTTGCTGTGTTGTTTTAAAATAAAAATATCAGTATGTTAATTTCCCACTAAGAATTCAACCATTGCACGTACAAAGCTACAAAAGGCCGATTATGCTGTCGGTAATCGACGTTCTACCGTACATATTAAACCGATTTTTCTTTACATATATGTCCTCGAATTAACCCACTGTTCACCATTCTTCGCACTCGCTCACTCGCTTGGCTTGAAGTTAAAGTTCACCGTCGGCCGAAAGTCAAATTCTAAGTACACTCCTCCAAGAGCTTATAATCTTCCACTGTTTCCTCACACACGCCACACACAGACACAGGATTGTTGGGTGTTACTTACTGATTCGAAACACTTTCTCCCAGACCGGGCCGAAAAGTTTAACGTACGGTGTTGTGCAAAAAAAAAATAAGAACAAATAAAGCCCAAATAAAAAAAAACTACCTCAAAATACTTCACAGCAACAAAATTATCAATGGATGGGAATCGTGGCAAGGAACACTCTACCAGACACTTTATTTCGCACGTTTTCCCTTTTTGTTTTGCGTTACAGTACAAGTAACGAAATGATTTATGATAAGCAGCGCGAAGGATCTCATTTTAATGTTGTTTGAAGCCTATTTTGCCAGCGAAACTTCCAACCAGCCAGGCCCGGCTGTGTGCTGTTTGCACACGCGGGCGAACTATTTTTGGGAACGACGGTTTTGCGTCGTTTCATTTCGAATCGGCGGACGGCATCGTTTAAATGCTTTTGACAGCAGCCATCATCCTCCAGCATCAAACGATATAGTTGATCGTCTTGTTTCTTTCTTTTTTTCTTTTGGTTGTTATCGTTTTGAGTCTTTTGTCTTTGACGCTTTCGTTCGAAAATTAGCTCATGTATTTTGGGCGATCAATATGGTTTGTTTGATGTATTATTTTGTTTATGCCACCGTCATCTAACCAGCAAATGTGACGTGCGTGGTGAAGAATAGAAAAAAAGAACGTAAATTTAATAATATTCCTGACCAATATGCGTCTGTGGTTCCGGTCCAAAGTTTTTCGTGGAAAGTGCAGTTAGGAAGATATATTAGGGATTTGATGTTTGTGTGGTTTCCTTTTACCTATTCCAGGAAGTAAACGTAGCTATTTGCTTATTGTGTTTCTATTTTTATTTTGCTTAACTATTAACTTTTTGTTTCCTGGTCGTTATCAGATAAAAATTTTGTTTTACTTCGTATTGAAATATCTCCTAAGAAACTCAAACAACTAAACCACCAAGCGTGTATAATAAAAGTTGGCAAAACATTCTTCAACCACCGCACATATCACACGACGTGATCGATTTTTGCCAAACCGTGCGACAGTTATTATCGTCACGTCAGTAGCACCATAACCTCTTGGGATAATCTCACTTTCCTAACTTGTAACAGATAAAGTTTTCGTAATAGGAAGAGAGATAGAGAGCAAAAAAATCTGCCAAAGTTATGCTTACCCGTGACGGATCGGTTTTGCATCTTTCCTTCGCAGAGTATTTGACTTGCGGTTATCAAAGGCAATATGCGCTAGTGCTTTAACTTTGTGCGTCATTTTGCCATTTACTTTCTTTAATAGTATTTATAAGTTTATTTAGTGTTTGTAATTTAAGTATAATCAATTTAAATAAATAATATTTAAATAAACATTTTGCAATCTCCATGCATTCTCCAATTGTTTCAGCAACTTAAACATTTTACTTGAAACTAATGCAAGAATGTTTTAGTTTTAAAAAAAAGCGAATAAATTTATATGACATAAAACAAATACCACAATCATAATGTGGCAATACTTTTTGTAAATTATTCCAGAGCTTTTATTTAACAAACTTCCCTGGAAAGTTAATAAGATTAAGTTCTTCTTGGGTGGTGAATTTAAAATATCTCATTTTGTTTGTCTTTTTTTACAAACAAAAATATTTTTTTAAAATGCCTTACCAAAGTTTTGTTTCACATAAACAACAACAATATATCCTGTAGCCTAGACAAGCGTAAAAGGTCCTTTGGAAATTGTTTGACAAGCAACCGCCATATCACCTCACCTGTCAAGTTGCTCCTACAGCTGCGTAACGTGACACTATTTGTTAAAAAAAAACATAAGCTCAATATTTTTGAACATCCGATCAACAGCAATAAAGAAAAAAATAGATCAAACTTTTAAGCATTCCACTTGAAGTTTGAGAAGTCGGCAAACTTCAAGCCCAACTTCGGCAGACGACACTCGACGAGACAGACTTTCCCAGACAGCAATATGGCGGAGAATTCTTTCAAGTGGGTGCGATATGCCGGAAAAATGGGATCATTTGATGAGCAGATAAATTAAATTATCTGTCTATTTTGTAGCCACCCCGGAGGGGGACTATTTTCCGTTAACAGCCTTTTTTTCCTTAAACTGTCAATTTGCCAATAAAACATGTCTAGACGAGGTGAGACTGTGCGTAAAAAGTGAAATTAATTGATTCGATTAAAATGCTTTAGTAAGCCGTTGGGGAAATTAATCTAATTTTTGTTTGTGCTGTAAACTTTGGTACTATCATTTGATTAATGCTGCGGTAGTGTTGAATTAGTGCTAGAATTACAAGTCTTTTACAATGAATAAGGCTAGCTGGATTTATTAAAGCTTGTGGTGCTCAGCTATATAATTAATTTCTGAATCCACGAATCCACTGACACTGGCAATAAAATCGTGAAATTGAAAAAGGCGGTGACAGATTGCTAGAATAAAGCTTGTTGATAGACACGCATATCCTTGGAGACACAGACATCAACCATATGTTAAACATTTCATGGAATAAAATAGTTTAGCAAAGTTGATGACTCTTTACTGTCCGTAACTGTCAAGCGATGATGAAGATATCTTACGGCGAGATGAATCCTATGTTAAGCACTTTATGTTGTTCTTTGTAGAGATGGAAACGACGGGACTTGGGAGAGAAGTGCGTTCATATTTAATAGACACAAACTAATAAGCAAAATCTTTCATTTCTAAGCACATCTGTGAAGAAAGGTAAACCACATTTGCATTGACCATGCTTTTCTTGTCTTTGTTCCTTCAACAAATATGTATTATTTATGTGTAGATCGAGCATATGAAGGGCATTTTTTCTATTTGAATATTATGGTTAAACCTTTCGACCAAAGGTAGTCTCTCTCTAAAGCACAAAAAAAGACATTTCACTTTTCAAAGCAAAACCCTTTTCCTGGGCAAGTGAGGGTAATTAAAGGTAAGCAATTGCTGTTGAACTGGGCATGAATTGAACAAATAATCAAACCCGACGCACGCGTTTGAATTCCCAACGCAATGTGGTGTGTATTTCGAGTTTGAATTAAAATTATTTACGTAACAGTCGTCTGTACACTAAAACCACTTCATCGCAACAGCGAGTTGTATGCAAATAACCGCTTCACCGACTTCATCAAACATCCTAATTTTAGAAAGCGTTCGATCGTTCCCTAATCGACAGGTACTTGCGCAAGATGCGTTTTTCAAACTTCAATCCAGTACGAATGCTTCACTGTGCGGTGTTTAATCAACGTCCAGCTGGACCGCTTTTACAGCACGGCACACACCACAAACTCAACTGTTTATATTTGTGGCTGGGGTGTACGGATTTTAACCACCGAATTAGTCGTACCGGTAGACGCACGAACGCTTCGTCCACCATTTTCAAGGTGATCAAGTGAAATAAGGACGTCCTTTCAATTTGCACCAGGCGAGTTCCAGCAATAAGGAAGATGGGTAACCCGGTTGTCTGCCGTAAGAAGTACGTGGGATGCTTTCGCACCATAACGATCATTCATGGCAAGAGCGATGGTTTTCCCTCACTTGAGCTCAGGTCTCTACGCCAACGTCTTTGCTGGTGGGGTTTTTGCGGGATGTTTACTTACGACGCAACCCTCGTCAGCTACTGCTCCGGCAAGGTTACGGTCAAAGTTCGGTAATTAGATAGCGGCTGTACGGGTGTTGGGTTAAATGAAGGTTAGGTGCCTCACTTCAAACCTTGGCGCACCTGATGCCGCTGTGTGTATTCCTTTCGCTTGGTGCGTTTGATGTGAACCTTCTTTGGGCGTTTTATTGCTACACAATCGGGGTAACTATGGAAATAATGTGCCCGAGTTTAATTCGATTCTGCGGCCAATAAACAGCTGGTCACGTGCGGGGGTTAATAAATGCTCACATTAATGGGGGAATTATTAAAAAGATTCACTTCAAGCGCGAGAATGGTGCGAGATGAGTAAAGGTATATATTGGGACATGGAAACATTGTTGTGAGGAAATGTTTTTGGATGAAAATATATCAATATATCTAAAAATAGCAATAACGTCTATTAACCCTTTTTATTTATTATCCTTCGAAATGTATGTTATCAGTAGACTGGAAACTTTGGTGAATTTTAAACCAAATGAGAAAAATTCTTCAGAAACAGTATCATTACTGTAACTACAACATCCACAAGAAGTGGAAGTGATTTGTGCATTGGTTTTACATGATAAATATGGTATCAAATTTCCGTCAGGATCTTGTCATACGCAGAATTGATGCTCGTATCCAACGGCAAGGAAAGTTAGAAATCACAACCCAAAACATACATTGTACGTAAACATATACATATCAACGGTAAATGAGCTCTTTTCAAGCTATTAGACGATGAGGGCAGTCTATTATTGGCGTCAAACGTCAATCGTACGAAAACTACAGAAACTTATTATCATACTTCAATTTTACAACAACATATCTCTCTTTTTTTCGTTTTGATTTTGATAAGAAATCGCTCCAAAAATGGTAAATTCATTTTGGTTTTGAAAAAGCTTTAGAACAATACAAAAATAAAAATAAATAAATTAAATACTCATAACTCAGCTTCTTCAATTTAATCAATTTACCTATTTGAAAAGTCTGCTGTTCTTCAGACAAAAATCATCCCATCAGCAAGTCTAACAAAGTCAATCAATTGCCCGTTGCGAATTGAAATTGGATTTCTCATGCTGCTCTAAATTATTGATGGTTGCATTTTTGCTTTGCTTTGCTTATCGTCCCATTTGCCATAAAGGTGAGTTTGAGGAGAAAACACTACAAGGAAAAAAAACTGCCAAGTTAAAAATGAATTTAAGTGTCATCAGCACCCGGTTCCACATATTGCTCATGGCTCATGCGTCATCAGGTGTCTATTTATTAAGCTCACCTGACGGCGAAAGATACGTATGGTGCCACACACTCCGAGAGCTTTTCCAATGCGTTATCATATCTGTTCTTAATTTTACGCTCACCTAGCGGTGTACAGAAAATTGCCATTGAAACATAAACGGTCGTTTTTTTATGAAAAGATAAATAGCACAACTCATGAATAAATAAGAAAAGTGTAGATATTAATCGTAATTTATCTTGCGCCGCGTATCACACGGTGGCGTAAAAGCGCAGCGAAAGGAAAAACGATACCGAACAGATAAATGGTTCATCATCATTCTATGTTCATTCGCTCCATTTCTAACCGTGTCCATACCTTTAGCCCTCGAGAAAACCAGACTAAATATGTTTCGCTTTGCTTCGTTTCATTTCAGGCACAATCTTCGCTCGCCATCAATAGGCGCACTCATCAAAGTCCATCAAAGCGAAAGGATCAAGCAATGGGCAGCCGGTCGGGTCCGGTCGAAAAGTGAAACGTGATCCTTCCATTTCGTGATCCGTGTGTGCTTGTGTGCGACTATCGGTCCTACGCTTTCCGAGTGGTTTCGTAGCTTAACGTGCCTGTTTTTTTTTGTTTATTCGCGGTTTCATTCAAACCCCAAAAACTCGGCAAGAGTTTGCCATCGTCCTTCTGCCGTTTGGTCCGTTTGGCCATCTATCTTCGAGTATTTAATTAGCCGGAAACGATTCGTCAAGTCAGATCGATGGCCGGCCGTCCGCCAAGATGGAGGAATATGGGCTTCGATGGATGGCAGCATCGTTAGGCCAACTCTCCACCCATTTAACCGCCTCACACCTGGTTGAGTGATTCGTGGGCGTGAAAAATGCTCCCCAGATAGAAAGGAATTCCTTCGCCATTTTCTTCTGTTTTTGTGGTCGAAAAAATAAAATAGCAAATAAAAGTTTATTCTGTGCTGTCTGTGCACTATGCGAATGAGTAAGAAAAGTGTTGCGCGTGTGTATAAGCCGCCCTACGACAAACTGATTAATACGCCCATCATTCATATGCGTATGTTTTGTGGCTAAATTTCCATATCGTTGCTACACTCGCCTTGGCTTACGAGAAAACATAAACAAAGTTTGCTTATCGCTGCTCCTACTTCTCTGGTCAACAAAAACAAACAAATAAAATCACGCTTGAAGAAAGTAAACAAAAACAACAAAAGTAAATCATCTCTAGCTCTAAGTGAACAAGTTTCGTTTTTCGTTAGTGGCGAGCCGTCAATACTGTTGAGCCATCTCGAGTGAATAAGCTTATGCTGATTTTCCTTTTACGAAGGAGCACCAAAAAAAAAAACAGAAGAAAACAAATGCAAAAAGAAAAGCTAAACGTGCGTAAATAATATCACCCAACCTCCCAGTGACGAAGTGCCCATACATATGTGGTGCGGTTTGTTGATTTTATTGACTTTTTTTTTCCTTCTCTTCTTTGGATTATAACTCCCGCCCCGGTTGAATCCCGATAATCGCAAAATGGTGACTCGAAAAATCGTTCTGCGTCGTTGGAAAACCAGAAAATAAGCGAGAAATGGCAAAACCAATACCCCATTGGTGCAAGTGATTGAATAAACCAAAAAAATACAAACCAAAACAAGGGGCGAAAGTAGGGGAAAAAATAACCCAAACACGCGCCTCGGCGCCAAATCGAAAGTAGTGAGTGTGTTACCACAAAACAGCATTAGCGAAAATGTGCACAAGGACGACGCGCTGCTACTGGTTTGGTGGGCCCGGCTGGGCACGAGTGCTCTGCTATCGGTGTGTCTGCCTGCTGTCCGTGATGTTGGTGCTGGGCGTTGTACTGTTGCCCGCACCGGTTGAGTGTGGCTGCCGCCGGTTGGTGCAGAAACCGTGTGAAGCGATCTGTGTCCGGACGAGCACACTGCACGAACGCCGGCTGGCGCTTGGGTTGCGGCCCGACTATGGTGAGGACAAGGCAAACGTATCGTACCCGCCTGTATCTGTCGATGGGTGGACGTGTGAGCTACGGATCGTGGTGATCATGCCGGCAAACACGAGCGTCGAAGCATCGCTGCCACGCGTGCAGCCCGTGCTGGAAAAGGCGGAAGATTTTATCCGCCGCGAAAGCATCATTCCGGCTGACGTGGCCATCCGGTGGATGCCGTTCGATGATCGGTGCGAACAGGCACGGGCGACGGTGATGGCGATGGATGGAACGGGAAGCGATTCCTGTGGCCATCTCATACTAGGACCGAGCTGTGATTTCGCCTTGGGTAAGCATCTTTCATTTGCGTATAATAATTTAATGTATTATAATATAGATATAACATTGTTTACATTTCTTTCGCATGAAATATTATATTTTAATGTATGTATTAGGTTTAAACTGTTTTTTACTTAATAAATATGCTTTATCGGTTGTGTCTAAAAATATTCGGTATTTTCAGCAGTTATTTAATTTAATTAGGCAATTTCAAAAATATTCTATTTTGGTACATTTTCATAAAGTATGTTTTGATGAAGTGGAACTGTTGGAACATTTATCTTATCAATTATATTAACAATTATGCTAAACCGAATATTACATATAATACGTTTAATTATGTGTCTTATTAAATGTTTTCATAACAAATCACAACTGACGAGGGACCCCTTGTTCAGTTTTAATTAACCATGAATGAAATCTCTGTTACGCATATGAAGTTCATTTCGCATATTTGTACAAGCTGCTATCGTCATCAAATAAGCATTAACCGGGCACCATAATCGGGATGGTTAAATGAAATCAAATTAAACAGTATCACAATGATATCTATCACACCTGCCACTGTTCCATCGCCAGGGTAAACAACAACATCGATCGATATGCCATCATTAGGGGGTTTCACGCTGTATGTGTTATCTTTCATTATGTATCGGAACACATGTTTTGATAGTAGGTCTGTATGATAAGCATGGTGGAAGAATAAATATTATCGCTCTTAAACAATATTAGAACGAAACAAAAAAACTAAAATACATGTTTTGTTATATGAAGCGATTTATAGTACTATTTTTTTAACCTAAATCTTTGCTAAGGTTAATTGTTAACAATCCACTTTGAAGTTTGAATAGTAAAACATTTCATTTGCCGCGGTTCATTTACGTCATCGAATAACTCCAGCTTCTATCGTGGACCGCTTTTTGATGGTGTAAATTGAGGTTTAAATCGTTCCAACATGTGCACGACATGGTATAGCAATAAAAATCCACTCGCTATAAAATCGGTTTCGCAGCAATTTCAAGCAATCAAACGAACAGCTTTAACCTTATCTACCATCTTCATACGTACCATGCGCCTCCATTAGATGCGAAGCGTTACCCACAAATAACGCATCGTAACGCATGAAAGCTTTCATACGGTGGCGCTTTTGCATGTGGGAAGCTTACGCTCCCAAGACAACAACCATTCGGTGGCTGAACGTTACACACGTTACACGCGAAATGAATCAAATGAACACACGCGTTATATGAATAAAAATGAATAGCTTGACAATTAAAGCTAAATATAGTTTTATGCTTATGAAGTTTCTTATGTTAGACAATACGGCGCCAAGCCGTCATAATTAAATAAAAAAAAAAAAAAGTTTCTTATGTTTCACTTTCTGGGTTTACTCTACCATTTTCTTAATAGCGCCCGTTGCTCGTATCGCCCGTTACATCTATAATGATGGAATTCCTGTGATAACCGGTGCCGGATACACGTTCGATTTCGAGGAACCAAAGACACACTGTGAGAACGAATTCCACATGCTCATCCGCACTGGGCTGGTCAGCTTCAAGCGGATGGCTTTCTTCATGATAGAACTCATCCGACAGTAAGTAAAGATTATTCTATTTAAAATGTACAGTGTAACACACTATTTTTGTTGCTTGAATTTAATCATTTTCAAGTTTATTATAGTAGAAATAATTCGTCACGTATTTGAACTGTTAAAACTAAACCATGAATCATCAATTATCGTGGAAAGAAGCTTCGCAAAGCCTTTTTATTTTTCGTGCTATCGTGAATTTGAATCCTTTAAAGAAAGATCCCAAAATCATTAACCTTCAGTCAGCTTTCCGTCAAACTTGTTGACCGCATCAGAAATATTGGGACAGGCAGCCTTCGTTATCAGATTGTGTTCAATGAACGCCTAATTTCCGGACCGTTCCGGGTTGATTTAGCAAAGAAAATGAGAACATAAAGCTTTATTGAAGTCATCTTTCCGTGAGCAGCAAAATTGAATGTTGATGTTGATGCTAAACTATGTCAAGAAAAATTCAAAATGATCATGTAAATTAATTTATAAACATTATATTTACGACTTACAATTGCTCTAATTTTAAATCACAACAAATAATAAACTCTTTCTACTCTGTTTTACACCATTGCAGCTTCAAATGGAACCGTGTGGTGTACTTTTACGATCGACAGAGCTACTACAATGTGGCCGGTCCGCAAACGGGCCACTTGCTGATGAACACGATGGCGGAATTTTTCCGCCACGAAAACATCACCTACTCGCCCTTCTCAACCGATTCGGCACGCACAAACCTTACCGAGAGCCTGAAGGAAAAGGTCGGCCTTAACTATGCAAGTAAGCAGCGTACGATTTAGCAAAACCATTTTCTGGATTTCCCATGGTCAATGTGCGTGGGTCGAATATTAAACAGTTTTTAAACAAATGAAACAAACAGTAATAATATTGACATAATCTACATTATTGTTCAAAACGTTTAAAAGATCCACTTTTTGGCTTTGATGATTATTTGACAGCTATAAAAATATGAATTTTTTAATGTTCCACATTATTTACAACATAATTTTATGTATTTTGCGAATTTATGGTAATACGCAATGCCATTGCGATTAAGAAACGATTACAAGCCCTTAATCAGTTGTCTTCGTACATTCTACTCAACAAAATCGGCATCGTATAGTTTTGGGCCCGAAATACGGTCGGAGTTGTTTCTTAATTCTTCTTTCATTTGGATATCTGGTGATTCATTTCGAGCTTCCAATATTGTAGAAGAAGTTCCGATACAAGCTGACAGCTGTACTGCACAAGAAGAATGAATGGGTAAGAAAGGCTACGGAAGGCAAATGCAAATGAATGATTGCATTGCAATGCACACTTGCGTCGTGCGTCGTGTTGCATTTCGCAACCCACACACACACACACACAAACAGACCCGTCCACGCTTTACGGTTCGATGGTTGACGAGTGCCAGCGATTAAAACGCCACTGCACGTAGCTAATTTTCTGACAAATGCATTTTACGATAAGCCAACCTTCTTCCATCGCGATGCATTGCCCCCTTACCATGTTGTGGGTGGTACAGTTCGCATCAGCCGCCATCGTATCAATCAAATCGACACGAAGTTTTCGCTTACCAGAGGCAGTCTGATCGATGAAATGTCAAAGTGGTTAACGTCGGTGGAATACGCAAATAATCTGCATCTTTCTATCGTTTTTCACTTCGTTTGTCGTTTGTTTGGTCGACTGTGGTGTAAATATAGAGATAAAATAATGTACATTTATTCTACAATGGTTTGATAATTAAATATGTTGTATTGGGTAAAAGATACTAGCCAGTGGAATAGTGCATCTCAGCAACGGGAGCCAAACATTTCAACATGGTAAAAAGATAATTTAAAAGAAGGGATCTGCTTAAACAAAAGCTTTTGTTTATAATTCCATAGATTAATATGATTTAATTCTTTTTAAACATAATTCATAATATAAAATTTATGACTCATGCTAACTTAAAATGACAGAATGGTTGCTGTTTTATGCGATCAGCTACCAGGCCCGCACAACATTCATCTTGTTCAGTAATATAAATGATCAGTAATTATAATAAATCTTAATCATTATCCAGTCATGCTGATGATCTAGTAATTAGATAAAATCATACATTAATCAACTTGTTGTTATTATAAAGCAAATAAAACTAAATAAGAGAAAATAATCAATTCTTAGACCCAGAAATTAATTTCAATTTCAAATTTCAAACAATTATACACCCCAAAAACTTCGTAGTGATGCAATGAAAGTAAGCAACTGTCTTCGCAGCTCTTGCCATAAATAAAAAATTTTCAGTATGTGACTAGTTGCAAGTACGATGTGTGTCTTAAAGGTTTTCGATGCATCGATCAGGTTCCGCCACCGGCAGCAACAGCAGCAGCAGCAAAGTTCATTGTGTTTCACTTCACGAACGATAGTTTATTATGGGAAAAACTAATTAAGACACCGTTTAGCCCTAGTCTATCGCTAGGGTTGCGAAAGCATGCTTCATGGTAGGACATTCGGAGTTTTTTGTTTTGTTTTCGGTTTCAGTAGGTTTGAATGAAGTAAAATGCATATTTGAACCATTTATTTACTGTCTTTCCTAGAGGTAATCCAAACTAATCATATGGTTTAAAAGGTTTTCACACGTTTTTGAATGAGGATAATAGTTTATGTTAACAACCTTTTCGTACTAGAGTTTGTATTTCACTCCATTAACTATTAAAAAACTTCTATAAAAAGTTTAACATAGTCGAATGTTCACTAAACTATTTTTTAAAAAGTATACATCCCATCCTACATTACCCCTGTGGAACCTTCACAAACACACACGCACACACACTGACAGAAAGCTTTCGTTTGTTCAGAAAAAGACGCTACCCAATTGCGCCCGGGTTGCCATGCAGCATTTTGTCGGCGTGCCGTACGCGGAATGAAGATTAAGCGTCGTTATAACGAAAATGACCACGAGCCGCCCATTTTAGATGGAATTACAAATTTATTTGCATTTGTCTTTCGATCCGACATAAGTGACCGGTTCCTCCCCCCCGATCCGCCCCGTTTCGTTCCACATGCCGCCCTTCCCCCCACCCCCATCTTTTTCGCTCCAAGCGACACTACAGACCACCCTGGCCGGTAAGCACGGTAAATGTGATTGAAAATGTGACAGCAAAAAACAAAACGAAAAAGCGTTACGACCCGAAGCGTATCGTCGTCTATCATGTGCTGTTGCGGAATGTTTAGCTCGTTTCAGATTTACCATTCGGCTGGCCGGGTAGGAGTTTAGGTCTGCGTGCCGCCACACCAGTGCAGTGCAGTGCGCGTTCCCATAATGGAGTCGCGTAAATGCGATGCGCACGGACTACGCAAGCGGATCGCTCAGGTGCGGCGCTGAACTTGAACCTGGAATCTAATTTTAGACACTAGCGTTTCGCTAAACCCTCATGGACACCAGGCTGCCGCCACGCCGTTGTCCTTTCTGCTCCTCATGTGGCTCGCTTGTGCGGATCGAATGCTTGCATGGAATTTGATTAGAGGCATTTGACACACAACAAACAGCAGCAAAAAGCAGCAAATTCTAAAAAAAACAATGCTGTGCAAACAGTTGGTTATAAATTGGAACCAAAATTTAATTACAATTTTCCATAATAATCTAATTTGCTCATATGATATTTTTTACAACAACTGGAAGTGTTGATCGTATTTTTCAGCTATAGAAATGATTAAAGTCATAACATTACATATTAAGTGAAAACCATTGTAACCGAGCTAGTGTGCGCTTTTCTTCCCAAAAAACTGTCAGGCTCGTTCGAATTTCAGCTTAAATTAAGCATGCAGTACATCAGTTTAGCTGAGCCCCGATGACCTTGGATCGCTAAACGCCCGTGGAAAGCTAACGAATTTGGTCAAAATCATGTGTTTACCATAAGTACAATGAGTTCCCACTGCTTCCCCTTTCCCTCCCTCCCACAGCCCGCCCCACACCCAACGAACAGTTTAATTGTTTATTGATGATGGTTTGGAATCTCCGATTAGCAGTGTGTATCAACAAAACAGCTGCAACCGAACCGATGGTCAATCCGTGCAACGTAATTGTGGCAGCTGAATGTGTCGTGCTGCCCTGCCATTGAACGGGGCACGTACGTTAAGGCTTGTGCAAGCACAATTGTCCCCCAGGCTGCCCATTGGTATGCCCGTACAGTCAAGAAGTTATATGTTTACAAATGATATATTACATATTGTTGATGTTTATTTCTGAGACGTAATGCATTTTTACCTATTACTGTCAGCATAGTTTGGTTGTTTTATTTATAGCTGTTATTGATAAATTATGATATAAACTTGGATGATGTGTCCATGACTAATGGTTTGATAATTGCCAAACTCAAACAAATTAGTCTCGTAATAAGAGCTCTCAATCTTCTTTGCTAAAAGACTTATTGGAGCGTACCTGACATCTAATGGATATCTTGGGTTATTAACACTAGAACTACCGGATCAGTCATTTTGACTGAAATACTTCATTTTCATCACATACATTTTTGGAGTTAAACTATTATACTGCAGATGAGGCACGACTTTTACACATCTAATCGATAGTACGAACTACAAAAAATGGTTACAAAAAACGCTTGGTGGTTCTAGTGTTAATAAGGGATTATTTACAAAAGATGCAGTAGTAGCTCGAGCCTTTCTGCTGCAACTGCGTATTGAGGTACAATTTACAAAGAGTATAGTATAAATTAACTTTTAAGATGCTATATTACAATTTTAACTGATACTCTGAATGTATAGCCTGTATTGTAAGGATTGTTTGTTTTTTTTTATAAAAAACGTCATTCAATATATCTTTGCAAAGTATAAATGAGCAAACAATAGTATTTTTCATTTAACTGTTATGCTCTTTCACCTTTATGAAGGTATAACTTGTAATAGTCATTAGTACTTAACTTAACTTAGTTATCAGTCCACTTATCAACATGAATCATAGTTCTTCAAACAATTTTGAAATTATTATTAAGAGGATACAAATATAGGATTAGATCTCAGTTTACCACTCCAATTACTTCCCGCATGCTCTAATAAAGATGTACTGCTCGATAGTTGTGAGCCAAAACAGAAATAAATAGACAAGCACTCAAACAAGCCTTGATGAACATCCACGAAACAGAGTAAAACGAATATCAGCGATATTTCGACATGATAGAACTGTTACAGGACTGCACTATCACCATCGGCCACACTTATTCTCTCCTTTTTCGTTCAGCAAGTGCTCATGCAGCCTGTCTTGAACATTCTGGCCGAACGACAGCAGTCTCAACCTTATTTTTGGACAACCCATGTTTGTTCCTTTTTGGGTGGAAATAACTTTTCTTCGAAGCTCGGTATCATCGCGATACGATACGTTGTCAACATTTCCATAACCGTCATCGAGCAACGGACGAATGGACGATGTCGCGCACGACATAATAAAACGAAAAGGGCTCAACTATTTGTATTCATAAAACTTCCAACGAGCTAGGCTCCCAGTGTTACTTCCTACCGACGGGCAAAGCTGACATTTATGAATATTTTTTGGTCTGTTTTTGTTGTAACTGACCAGTGCTGGCCATTTTTGCATCACATTGCTGTTGTCCTCTCGAATGGGCCCCCAGCTTGTTGAATATGTTTGTAATTTGCCTACTCACCGCTTGTATTACTATTTGTAGACACTATCTCAGGACATATTGTAAAGCCACCTGTCAGTCGGCAGTGTCAACGTAATCTATCTGGTTTGTGCGTTCCCCAAAAGCACTGAACGATTATGGGACATTTATGCACCACGGATCTGGTTCGCTTGTTCTCGCGAAACAATGGTTTGGCTTGTGCAATTGTATGTCCATGTTGCAGGCCCTGTTGACCAGGTTTACGACACGGATAAGTCGGAACAATTCTTTTACTAGGCCTTCTACAAGGTCGCATATTGCAACATCTGAAAAAAAGTGTAAATTGTACTCAAATTGAAGTGAAGCACTAAAAACAAATGATACAGAACCCACGTATTTGTATGATAGCATTTTCCCGGTGATGATTTTAATAACGGGTAGTAAGAAAGGTGTGGGAAATAAACAAAAAAAAAAACAGAACACTCTCCTTATACACCGACCGAAAGAGTTTGTTTTACGAGTATTTAATGCACACGTAAATGAAATCACTCCTCCATTTCTTTACTGGGTCCGTGTTTAACAAGAACGAAAGAGCGAAAGAGAAGAGAATAATCATAAATAAATACACATGTTAACATAATCCTCGTGTGCGGAACGAACAAAAAACGCGTGCGAAAGAAAGTATACAGCACCGGCACGGGAATGAATTTCTTTTAACGACTTCACGCGACCACGATACGGCCGCAGAATAACTGATGCTCCTTTTATTGTACGCCGAGTATGGCAGAGGCTGCACCAAGTGCATTCGGTGAAATTGTTTGATTTTTACGACCGTTTTATTCCCGAGCGTATGCGCTACCGTGCACCGGCGGGCACATAAAAATGGCATCAATCGAATTAAGATTGATGAGAAGATTAAGGGCAGTTTGGGCATGGTTAATAAGCGTAACACAGGGCAGCACGTGTCGGTCTTTCAATCTTAATTAGTTATTGAAATTTAAAAGCATAACCGAAAAAACGCTCATTTACTCTGTGTGTGTGATTGTGTTCGCCATTATTGTAACACTCAATACAAAAGTCCCCTTTTTTAATCATTTTTTTCCTTCCCTTTTTTTGTCCCATTTCAGGTAAGTTCCTGCACACCACTGAAAAGGGTTCTTTTTGCGATCAAAGGGGCGTTCAATTGCCATCATAAGCACACTTCTTACCGTTTTTTAAAAGGGTTTGTGCTTGGGGTGGCAGTTTCCCTCCCAGTGGGGTAAGTTTTACGGGGCAGTCATTTTTCATCTTCGGCCGGGACAGTTTTGTGCTTCTCAACACTTTTATTATGATCAGTCATTCAGGCAACCAGTCAGCAATGTGCCTGAGTAAAGAATCCTTAGTATTTCGCAGGAAATCGAAAGAAATTTTATTTGTCAGCGAAAATTATGAAAATGCTCATCTTGCGAATAGAATTGATCGTAATAACAGTATGTACAGGTTTTGAGACTCATATCGCTGTCATTATACATTCGAGTTTGAGAGTCACACAAAACACAAAACAATAATTATATTGAAACTAAAAATAAATTTAAATGTAATGGTTTTAAATACATGTGATATTATTTATTTATAATGGAGATGCTTTATTCAACTTAAAAAAAATTGGTTTACGAATTTTGCATCCCGATTTCTTTTCGCTAAAAATGCTTTTTGTGGTTGAACAATTTAGAATTGAACGAAACAACAGAACATCCAAATTAGGAGGAAGCAGTCAGCCATGTATTATGTCCATCCTGTTCTAACGCTCGGATGATCGATTTACTTGCTCTTAGTATTAGGACAGCATCCAAATTAAGAGGAAACAGATCAGCCATGTGTTATGTCCGTCTTGTTCTAACACTCGGATGATCAATTTGCTCGCTCTTAGTAACAGGACAGCATCCAAATTAGAAGGAAGCAACACAGCCATGTTTTACGTCTGTTCTGTTCTAAAGTTGTCCTTTTCTAAAAAATTTTCTTGTAAAAAATATGAAGTAACTAATATTTTAAAATAATACAAAAAAATGTATCGCAACGTGATAAAAACAATTTGATTTGAAAGCATTAGTTTGAGTTTATTTCAAATCATATTTTTATTTGAATAAGCTCTGTTAGAAATAACATTACACTCTATTATTTTTCTACTCTTTTCTATAAACTCAAAATAAGTAAAATATTTGTATAAAACCACTTTGATAAATTTACTAACTTAACAAACAAAAATTATTGCTGTGCTTTGCTAACTATTTCGTATAATAATTTCTACGTACTAATTTCATGATTCACCCTTACTTATATTTCATACAAATTTTATGTTATTCAATGCATAAATCGTTAGTTTTGTTTAACAATGTCTATACATGTGAAAATAATAACCAGATACAATTATACCAGTTTTTTGTTTACTCTTTACTTCTATCAGCTATTCTAGGAGAAAAAGTTGTATAAACATTTATTAAACTTAAATGATAAGCGATCGGCTCCTTTCTCCAACTGAAAGTTTGTTGCATTGAAGCAACAAAACAAAAAATGAAAGTCAAGTTAAATACAGCGCAGGACATCGACAGCGTTCGTCTCACGTCGGATCACGTCAGTAGATCTTGCGCTTCAGTAGCAGTCAATTGCACAATTGAATTTTGTCACATCGGGAGTGCATTCCCGAGAGGGTGATTTCTGAGAAACGTACTTTGCGCCGATGGATTTGTTAAGTGAAAGCTCGAGGACCTTCGTTGAGCAGGAAGGCGAGAAAGTTTGTCAAACAAATTGCTTGCAAAAGGAGGGCGAAAAAATGTTGCTCTTACTTTGGGCTTTTGTTTTCCTACTGCTCCAGCCCAGGGCAAAGACTGAAGAACAAGTTTAAGATTTTTTTTTTTCTAGAAAGTTGTCAACTTAAAAACAATCTTTTCGTCAAGCAACTATTTAATTACTATAAAGCAATTATTTTAAAAAAAAAAAGTCATGTTCAGCTGACTTGGTAGCAAAGGGGAAAAAGTTTTTGGAAAATAAATTGCCCGATAAACTATATACTGTCTTTTCCAATACTGTCGATTGTGTCATAAATGAAAGCTTAATACAAAATTGTAACATTTACCCATGTCCAGTCAACCGACAGGCGTAAAATGTTGCCTTGACAACGTGCTTATTTAGCGCGATCTGTTCTTATTTTAAAGGCTCCCAATCGCAAGAAGCAACACCACACGAAAGGTAAAAGTAGTCGCACGGATCCTTGAAGTCTGACGTGCTGTATGCGTTGTTCAGCTGCATACAATTAACGGGCGACAGAGCGGAAGAATAACGGTTTGGTCTCAGCTACCAACGCATTTGATCTGCAAGCGACCAAACCTTCTCCCTTGTTTGGTGAAGAAGTAATAAAAGCACAACCACAGAACCAGTTACTTGTCAAAACCGCGGCGTGTGCCCGCCAGGTTTCGGTGGTTTCGTGGAAACTTTCGATTTTTATTACATTATCGAGTTTCCATGCAGCTTCACGCGCGATAGCAAAGGAGCGGCCCATTTGGCCGATGAATTGCCGGTCGCCGATGGCCCCGAACTCGGTATCATAAAATCACACACAAAAAAGGTAGCTTTATTTATCTCTCGACGAAGATGACAAATCGTACGCTTTGGCGCCGCCAACGGTAGCGGATGCGTTATGCACCCGCAAACGATACCTCGTTGGTTGGAAGATTTATTGAGACTTATGGCAAAAATACCTCAGCAACACCAGACGCACTCCGCAATCGGTGGAGAGCTACAAATAAACTGAAGAAGCACAAAAAATAAACTGTCCACCTTCAAAACATAGCCGCACGACCATCACGCACGTGGTTGGCCTTGAAAGCATAAACATAAACCGAACCGCGTATACGCGCGTATCTCGGAAGAATGAATCGACCCAACGGCGAGAGAAAGAGATTCACCCGAGAGAAATCCGCTTTGTTTCAACGATGCATTTCAACGGTGGAATTCCGATTCACTCGAATGAAACGCCCGAAGTTTGGCTTGTCGGTGAATATGTGAATTGCGTAAGCAGGGTTAGTCAATTGCACAGTTTTATGACGGAACATTTTTGCCTAGGAATAAAACATATGCAATGGGAACGGTGTGGATGCAATATTGTATTTAAAATGTTTACAATTAAAAACATTAGACTTTTTAGTTTTCGGGCGACAGAAGCAGAAAGTTTCCACATTATTTTCAATTTTTGGGTGCATTTTTTTTTTTGAACATCACTTTTCAAAATGTGTCAAATGCGGAAGTATGCAAATTGCAGTGCCTTCTATTATTTCTATTATGCACATCAAATGGAAAAATAACAGTAAGAATCAAATTCAAGCTAGCGAAAGCTATTTAAACTCTATTAAATTTAAGTTTCGAATTAAGTCAGCATCAACATAGCAAATTATTTGCACTTTCGATCGAAAAACAAATTCCTATGGCTTGTCAATTTACAATACCACTAAACAAGGGACATTTTATTTAAATTTGAAAATATTTACATTGATTTTACATTATGTTATTAATATAACCATTCTTGTAATCGTTTGTTAAGTTCTGCAGCGTAAACTTCGTGGTTTATATTTGCTATAAAGTAAATCAAGCTTTCTAAACCACTGAACTGGAATAAAACCTATTGACTAACTCTCTTTGCGAGAGACTATATAGATACTACAGCATACTTATTAACTTACAAGCTTACTTTTCACTATATCTGCTACTATTTAATACATTAAAAACTTATTCTGCTCTTATGCACCATATTGTAACTCATCAGATATATTTTTACCATGCTCCCAAAGACTCCACTAAATCAGATTCGAGGTTTATGCTGTAGTTTGTCTAATCGTGCACTTTAATAGTTTACTCATATAAACATCGACTATTTACGTAACACATATTGCAAAAATACTTTGTATAAAAGACATTTACCTTATTTTTTGAACCGCGGGTTTTACTTTTATCCCAACGCCTACTTATTCTATGTTTACTATGGCTACATTAAATTCACGTTTTAACATACCGTCCGATCACGACTGCAGGTTGAGCGCCACTGCACCGAACATGGAACAGTGAGCCGGCGTGTATAGTAGACGCGCGATACCGGCCCGATGTGTTCAGTATAGTTCGAACGTCCAACGCAAGCGGTTCGAAGTTTTCGTGGCAAAAGTAGCGCTTTTGGTGAAACGTGAGATAGACACGCGCGCGCTGCCCGTCGAACAGTGTTGTACAACTAATGCGTGCATATGTAAGCGAGCTGCCCGGAACGAAGAGACGAGTGTGCCAATAATATGTTCACCTCTTCTTAAACAAACTTTTGCGTATTTTTTTTTGTTTTGTTTCCAATACCACTCCAGTGCGTTAACGCCGCGCCGTGTGATAACAAAGGCGAGTGTGTTTTTTTTGTTGTTGTATAGTTACACTGCAGCAACAGCAGCGTTGTTGGACGGTGCCGTGTCAAGGGGTTGAACACATCCTCGGGCATTTGTCATCGCGGGCGTAAAACAACCCGCGCTGTGTGTCTGGCACGTGCCGATTGTGAGCTGCCAGTGGAAGCGCTAGTGAGCACTAGTGCGAAGTGAAACCGATCACAGATCATCCTCAGTGAGCTTGGACCGATACGGGTGCGCCTGTATCGGTGTGCAAGTGCGTGTAAACATATACCGGCTGTAAAAATGGTTAAAGTTTCAAGCTCGCCGTAAAAAAACAAAACCAAACACACACTCATACACAAATGAAAAGGAAACGAATAATTTAAATCACAATTTCGCTTCAGTTGCAGCGCGAGTGTAACCAGTGATCTATAAAACTGTCGATCGATCATCATTCGGTGGGAAGTGGATCCCGAAATTGAAATCATACTGTCTGGACGGTGGTCGTGTGATTATGGCTCCCGCTAGATGGGAAGCCCAATCAACCGCTTGTCTAAGGCCGAAGTGATGATTGAGTGATCTATTTCTGTTCTGTGCCAATTTTCGTGCGATCGCATCAGTTGTTCGATCGCGCCGTGGACGGTTCCATGCTCCTATCACTTACTCTTTAAATAGCGCGAAGCAGTAGGAACACTACGTACGGTTGCGTATGTCTGATTGCAGCAATTTTCGATAGCTGTAGAATAATTATCGATAAGCGGTCGTGTTTTTTTTTTGCGTGTTCAGATGGTTCTCTTTTTCTTGGTGGAATTTTGTGTGACCGGTCCGTGGTTGTTTGCGTGTACGACCGTCCGTTTCTTCACTTGCGCCGTTGCACTGTGTTAGTGCTTTCGTTGAATAAAGCAATAAAAAAACAATACTACACTGCAGCAGCGTCGTGTTGTTACACCTTTGACGTTTGTTTCGCGCTGTATTAACTTAACGGTAGCTAATTTAAGGGAATAGTGTAACAACCGGGCACGAAACAGGAGAAGCCTGATTAATTATGGCTGGCTTTAAAGTGAAGTATTTTTTATTCCTTGTTTTCCCCCTTTCTATTTTTGAAGTGTTTTATTGTTTAGTAACAGTGAGATGCAATAAGAAAGATGTCAATTGGATGATTTTCAATCGAAAATAATGCATATACGTTTTAACAAAAAAAACATACCCTGGGACAAACATAAATATTAATTAAAATGGAAATGACGTGAACATCATGAGCAAAATCGTTTCAAAAAATAAAAAACGCTGGTTGACTGAAAACTGAAACGTTCGATTTTGCTTGAAAATAAAACAAAATTATAATATATTTTGTTTTTGTTTCGCATTTCGTTAAATATTAATTTTACAATAAAGTACATGGAATATTTATGAACTTAGACAAAATAGCATGCAAATGTATTTGAATAGTCCACGCTGCTTTTTATGATGCTTCTGATCTTATAAACAAGTTTCAAAAACTATAAATCAGTAGCATACTGAACGAGGTATAAGTTATTAATAGAAAAAACGGTTTTTTTAATGTTTTAGTTTAATTTTCTTTTACATTTCGAACGTTTATTTGACACATTTAACTAGATTCGGAACTCTTTTACATGCATTATTCTTTTTGTCTGCTGCTATCAGCTTCTGAATTTCTGAGCTGACAACTCTTCTACAATCTCTTAATAAATCTGAAACAATATATAGAAAAGAAACGAAAACCAATGGATCGATTGCTTTATGGGTGAACTTATCGTGAAGAAAAATAGAGACAAGTGTGACATAAAACCAGTCCGGGTGAAGCCATTTTGCCATCCCGAGAGTGTCTTAACTAAGTACCACTTGGTTGAATATGAAAGTAGGGTTGCTTCTATACGCTATCCGTGATGCAAACACAACTAGCAGCCGTACCCTTGTCCTATCGGATGGGCTTCTTAACGGGCTGCTGAAAGATGTTCCGATATGAACCGATAACCGAACCGAGGTAGGAAAAGTATATTTTGTTCCTCCAAAATGGATAATTCGCCAAGCTATTCGTGTAGAAGTTAGTAGCTAGAATACATTCACTCACGATCCGAGCACTGGCCGTAATCGTTGCCAGTTTCGTTCGATTTGCGATTTATCTTACGATCGTTCCGGCAAGAATTCATATTCTCAGCCGGCATTTAATTTTACGATTCGCCATTCACGCATGGGGTAGCACGTTCACTTTTTTTCCCCCCCATGGCGGAAGATTTATCGTAGTAAATTTATTGCGCTTGCCTTTGACCTATATATGCATGCTTGAGAGTTACCTAGGCGGCAAGAGCGTTCTGGCAGGTCTAGGAATTCGTGCTGATAAATGTAGTTACGAGATCGTATTTCAATTGCTTTCCTATATCCGCTGTTATCACTTGCAAACCCTAACCGATTTCGGATAGAGTTCAAATATCAAACGCAAGCTTATCCAAATGGTGAGCTTTTTATTTCGTAGTGGAAAAATGGAAAACATAATAAAATGCAATACTCAACGATATCCATCGCCGACGGTGATATCGTTGAATTTGAGTTGAAGAATCGTAACCCATTCTCGTATTTCACTTCAAATTGGAATCTAAATTCGTGCTACCGAACTGTTGCACTCTTCCCAAAACGAAAAAAACAACACAGGGGTTCCTCGCAAATGGGTTCATTGTAAAACAGCACCTTATACCAATCTGCCAAAACCCGAGCTTCATCCACCAACACCTCATTGTACCGGGCGTGACATTCGTACGCATTAAGTCGTCCCGAAACATGACACAGATTGATGACTAACGCCATATTGTACCGCCCTGGTTGCACATGTCTTCGCACCTCCATTGCGCTGGTGCACTTCCCCCCAAATGCATTTGCATATGCAGTGCAGGCCCGAGTAATTATTGCACCCGACGGTAAGGTTAGCCATACGTTCCGGGGCTTGTTTTACGTTTAAAAACGTGGGCGATTTGGTGACTGACGATGGCTGGCGGTCGGTAGAGGTTGGAGCGGACTTGAAGGAAGGAACAGAAAATGCAGTAGATGCAAATGTGAGATTCCGCATTACAAGCGCTAGCACTAGTATGCAATATTTTACCCCACCACACTCGTCCACCTTCTCGGGGGGGGGCAATGGGCTGGAGCTAGAGTGGGATACGAGGTTTTCTGTATGGCACGTTGCTTTCGAAGACGCCTTTGTGAAACGGTTCCTACTGTTATCAACGTCCAACGAAATGACATTTACTGGTCTACCAATGTGTATGCCAATAGTAGCAGGGAAAGTAACTCAAGCAAGATCACAATTAACTGTAACGAGATTTAAATCATGATCACGGTGACGAGTTCATCCATATCAGATGATATCATAATTATACGATGGAGCTTTACTTTAAGTTTGGTTTGACCTAGTAGGATACATGTTTTCATGAGCACGGTAGAGTGCTTAGAATAATTCCTAACTATTTATCAAGCGATTGTGTTTTTAGCATGCAACAATTTTCATAAGAAAATATATAAAGTTAAGATTATGCAAAAAAGGAGATAAAAATTACCTAACTCCAGCATCGTTTTTAGCTTCGCTTCGTTAAATTATCTTATCTTCTAGATGAGTAGAATTTTTCAAGTGTCTGTTTATGTCAAACTGCTAGATTTTTGATGTTAGAAAATCAATTTTCTTGAAATTTATCGGTGTTATGGTATTGAAATAAATAACAATTGAAGAAGAAAACATCTTAAATCCAATGTGGAAAAACGCACTACATTATATGGTAAAGTAAAATCAAACCAATCAAAGGTTTGTGTAAAATTGTGAGAATTTACTTTACCAAAATTTCATAATTTTACAGAAAAATGCTTTTGAATGTTGAAAACATGTGCATTCATATGATACATTCGTTACAATACTTGTTAGAAATTATATTTCCATGTTAATGAGGAATGAAGTAGAAAAAATAATAATAATAATGATACGTGATAATGACAGCAGTTTTATAAACATAGTATTTCATATTCAAACGAAGTATTATAACAAGTCAACTTTTTCGTAGCAAAACGAAAGTAATAAATTTCCAGTATGCAGAGTATAATGAATTTTATTTCGAAAATTTCATTCGCTTTAAAATAACAAACCTGATTTGTTTTCAATAATTCATGTCCACTTTAGAATTTACTAAACCCGCATGACACGAATAGCTGGTGAAGGAAAAAAAAAATCAATACGATGATGGGTCGTGTTTTAAAAAACCGCGAAACTCAAAATTATACAAACCGTTGAAAGTAGATTCCGTGGGTAATTTTAGCTCCCTTTTTTATTTTTGTTTTTTTGTTTTTGGTTCTCCATCACGCCATATCGAATCGGAGTGTGGCGAAAGAATGGCAAACAAATGCGACCGCTGAACAGATGTCAGCTTTCGTATCTTCCCTGTTGTCTTTGTGCATTCGGATTTGGTTTTGCTAATTTAAAGCCACCGCATCGGTAACCATTGGTCATTTTGTATTCTAACGAGCCGAACCGAGTCCTGATCCTACACGTACGCGGTGGCATTTCTCGATGATCACGATCACACCGGCACCAGTGCTACCCATGACATATCGAGTTTATTGGCAGAACGGAACGCTTTCCAATTCAAATTTCTGGTCACCGGCGTGAGTTGGCAGAACGAAGTGTTACAAATCCTCCTCCGTCAACAGCGGTCCAGCGCGCTCGGATGCGAAGATGAACGAGACTATCCGAGATGCGCGCGTTACGAAAGGTGATGTGCAAAACATTCGGCCGTTGCGAGGTTGTACGTGAAATGGTAACGATGAGCAACATAAGATGGGTAGTTTATTGAAAAATATGCTTCTCTTCATCGATTCCTTCGCTTTGGTTCGTTGTCGGATATCGTCCTGACAACTCCATTTGTGGAAGTTCGCATTATCGATAGCCGGTTGCGTCACCGTACTCAACCCTTTTGCAAAGTGCTTTTAGAGCAGCTTTCAGCTAAACACTGCACTCCAGAAACTGGCAAGCTGTTGAGACATCGTGACGACGAACCATGCTTAATGGTTCGTAAGATGAGCAGCGCATTCTGCTAAGAGATACAGAGCGTTGTGCGAGCTGTGCATTGGGCAAATGTTTTCTCCCCATCCTTACGCTGTGAACTAGTGTTTAAATAGTGAACCAGCACCAAAAGTGCATCCCGACACGCATACAAACGGTAACCTTACACCAGCACTCTTGGTGCTCCTACCTGTTGCCAGCAGGCCAATTATCCCACCCACCATAATCCCAACACGTGTTGTGAAAAAAGCTTCTCCAGCCGTGTAGCACACCGTCAGCAGACTCAACATTTAAAAAGAAACTTAAATGCGTGTCATCTGGCACTGGGTACAACCAACACATTGCACGGTGGTATATGTCTCTTTAAATACGCCACGTAATACGCTGTAATAATGTAAAAATATCCACAGAACCGAGCAGAAGACAAGAAACATTAATAGAAGGATCAGAACGAAACTCCACCGTAAGCACACCTCGGCGCAACTTTTTAATGACGCTTTTCACATAATTCGGTCGTTTGCCACCTGTTGCTTTCCTGAAGCTTTACAAAAAAAAAACGCTTTCTCGTTGGTGAAAAACAGATAATAAAAAAATACATCCCACCCACCCCCAGCTGAAGGTGGAAAATGAGCCCTCTGCAAGAAGAAAACCACACGGAGTGATAATTTGTTTCATTAGGGTTCTTAACAGTGACAACTGCGTGCTGTTCTCGCCTGCAGCAATGTGTTTCGGCGAAAGATGTCACCCTTTTTCCAATTATTAATGCAGTAATGGACGTAGGAGGAACGTTTCGTCGTAAAATGCGAACTGCTTTTTTCTTTTGATAAAGCATTAAAAACGCCCATCATGTTCTGCTGGGTCTTTCGGCAAAGAGCCACACGGCCAAGCAGGTTGGATGAAAAATAAAAACGATCCGTTCGCTTGCAACGTTCGTGCTTCGCAACGATCACGGCTGCGTGTGGTTATGTTTATTCATAAATGAATGATTTCTTGTGAAAGCTTTGCGTTTGTTTGTCTTTTTGCCGATTTCAAGGAAAGCTCAAGAGCACACGGTACTTAAGCAGAGTACATGAGCAGAAAATCCTAGACGTACACGGATTTTATGGAGAGTGATTCAACCAAAGGACACAAATACGTTCGGTCTGGAATTGGTCGGTGCACGCGCCAGCTGATGAAACATCTGTTGCCTATCTGTCGTCCTCGTTGCGATGGAACCGTGCTGTTGATGCACGTGCAGCAATTCGTCACAGTCACACCTACAGCACTGTGAATTAGTATCACACAACAGCTGTGCGGTGTGTGTTGTTGCAACCAACCAACAACGGTTCTATCCGGGTAGGTGTGATAAAAACACCGAAGGCCCATGGGTGAAATGTTCCTCTGGTCCTAATCCCGGTGTGGAATGAATGTGATGCTAGTTCACAACGATCGAGATGCGCCAGTCAATCAGTCCCGGCAGTAAAAACATAAAACAAACCCAAGGTGAAATGGTTGATTCCCTTTTTCGATTGCCTGAGGGTATAGCCTGTTTGTTTTGCTGACTTTGTTTACAGCCGTAAGGGTTTAATTGCATTGTTCCGATTGAGGTTAAACTAAGAGCCAGAGTGAAATCTACTTCGGAGGTATGAAGCTATTCAATGCTAACAATTAAACATTTATTTAATTAAAGTTAAATTAAGTTTGATACAGAAGATATGCTGCTTTAAATATATTTTCATACAATTTAGCATGTTTTAGAGCTTTTATTTTTTCCCACACTCAAAAGCCAAAGAAACTAGTTTTTATTGGTTCAGCCTAACCACGTGCCCAATCTTGTACTATTTTTAAATGGGCGATCCTTTAAAAATTGCATTATGCGCTACGATTTTTATTA
>STHB01000004.1:10776986-10795674 GCA_018908115.1 Anopheles rivulorum
CAAGGATAATCGTTTGCTTTGTTTTTTGCACTGCAAACGCAAAGCTTCTGCAGGCCGTAAAATGTTCCCCTAACTAAGGGTATCAAGTGTTGCAGCCCACGGATGGCTTCAATTCCAGGTTCGAAAAATTCCAACATTTAATTGACGAAAGTCGAAAGCAAAAAGCAAACAATACAGCATAAGCCGGGCGCACACATTCTTCTGCAAGGGATTTATCTAATATCACACAGTGGCAAGGGCAAAGGAAAATTTGTGTGTGGTATGGCAAATCAACGGCCGAAAAACAAATATAAATAAAACAGAGCTTTGTTGTTTCGTACGTTGTTTTTTCTTCTTCTATCACATCACTACTCTCATTTCAATGTTTGTTTTCCGTTTTCAAGTTTTCTACCATTGGTTAGTGAATTTGTGGCCTACACTTTTTCTGATTTCGCTATTAAATTGCGTTCAGCATAATCTCTCCATCCACCCTTGACAAGTGCGTACGAACATTTTCCATTAGAGCTTGTCCTGCCGTGTTCCTGCGAAATGAATGCTGCGAAACAACAACAGTTCGGTACCATTTCTGTGTGGGAAATCGTATCTGTTTATCCCCCAACGCTAGCATATTAGCCCATCTTAGCTGCTCGTGCCAACATCCCACACCACCCTAAACGTATTATGTTTCATCTACTGGAAGCTTACTACAAATGTCCTTCCTTTTTTTTCTGGCTCATTGCAGTTGTCATCATGTGCGCCAGTCCGTCGACAATACGGGAAATTATGCTAGCAGCCGCCGAACTAAACATGGTCAACAGTGGCGAGTACGTGTTCTTCAACATCGAAATATTTGGCAGGTATGTGCGGTAACCACTTCGGGCCAAAAACCAATCACACGGTGGGTTTGTGGGATTTTTGTTTCGTTTTGTTTTGTTTTGTTTGTTCACTTGATTGTTTTGTCTGTCCGGGGATTATCAGCGGTTTCTGTACACCGCAGTGTGACGAATGAGATTTGAAATCGATGAAGAATGTTTCCTCATTCATGGTTTTGGAACGCAATGGTCACAGATTACTTCTTGATGGCAAATGGTAAATAATGTTTTCAATCTGGATTTTAATTGAACCAATATCTTATTCCACGAATTGGAATCATTGGATTTATATATCCGTTCTTAATTTGGCTTATATCTTATATCATTTTCGTGTCAGTCTTTAACACGAAAATGTCTTGCACTAGTGTAAAAAATCCTAATGTCACAGTAATTTTCTTATTCCAAATGGCTGCAATAGTCAATTGCCATTTCGATCAACTGGTCTTAACCAGCCAAAATGAGATCAGAATTGGGAATATTCAATTCCGAGTTTCAGACCTGCGTCAAACCCTTTTTCTAGGAAAGATCCCACAATCTCACAGCGTTTAACCTAACGTGATAAGCCCTTTTTACTGCAAATGAAATTGAGATTAAAACAATAGTTTATTTAAACATTAATGCTAGTTCTACGCATGAGTACACGCTCTGTATGCAAAACTAGAAGAACAAGTTTGGATTAAATTGAAGCTAGTTCACTTCCCGAAAGGTCTAGCTATCTTTTCAACATAATTTCTCATATAATAATTTATTCCATATCACCCAACTGTCTATCTGTGTACTCAATTTTTTCCCCCAAACAAGCGAAAGGGATTTTAGTAAAATATGCTCATCTAGCTTCCCGGCACAAGACCGACCGAGTCGGTCTCGGGTGCTGCAAAGACTTATCTTAAACCCGGTATCGCGACGAACCTGTCTGCCGACGTACTGTGCACTCTCTAAAGTCTAAAGCACCTCTTGAATCTTCGTCGCAAACGGAGATCCGTGCTTCAGCGGTACGGACAGCTGATACCCGTGTACATTTCAATGGTGCAAGCTAAGAAATTTCCATTTCATTTTCGTAATAACCCACCGTCGTTGGTTGGTCACGCTTTTTGTTCTTGTCTTACCAAGTTGCTCAACTGCAACACTTTTCCCTTACCTAATGCTACCGAACGATGGCATGCTTGTTTTGCATTCAAATTCATTCATCCTTGTGTGTATTCTTCTGGTTTCATTCTTTCGCCTGCAACCGATACCGATGGATGGTGGATCTGCGACGTTGAGCAGCATGACGGCAACGAAACAACCGCCCTGGTACGCCAAGAACGATACCGACGAGCGCAACCAGAAAGCGAAGGAAGCGTTCACCGCCCTGCTACAGGTGGTTGCCCGCGAACCCGAGGACGACGAGTATCGTCGCTTTTCCGAGGAGGTAAGTTGCAACACATACTTTTTCCCAGAAACAAAAACCCAATCCATCCCGGCATACAGCCACAGGCTGACGGTCCACCAGAACAAGAACGACGGTCAAGGTCTGTAAGCTTGCGGAAAGCTCACCGAGACCGAGTTCTAGCGTGCTTTTATGCTAGGATGTGTAAAGTCTGTTTCAATTACTGCTTATCGCACCGAGCATTAAGCCTGACATGGAAAAGGAGTTGACGAACACCAGCGGCAAACAAGAATGGCAAGCAAAGTGACCACTTTGGGATCATCTGGGACGTCCTGTAGGGTAACCGACAGAAACAGGGACTCCCTCATTTGTCAGGCGGAATTGAAGCTGGTTCAGAGTAAAAGTTTCCATCCACCACAACAAAAAAAGGCACAGAAGGACAATCGGACAACGATGTTGAAAACCCGCATGCTATCTGCCCGTATCGTCCTGTCTCGTTGGATCCATCGAAAGTCCCCACGGAGCAATGCATGACAAACGTCATGCTAACGGCAAGCAATGCAATCGTTTGGCGAGAGGCGAGAGAAATAACTCTCTGGCACTTTTGATTTAATTTTTCCCTCCCATATAACCCTTAAACGTATAGGATGCTACCTTTAAGGGTATTGTCCGACGTCGTCCACTGTCTGGCTGGTTTATGTTACACACTCCAAGTAATCACATTCTTCTGATTCAACTATTTTGCTAGATGATTGGGAAAAAGTTTTGCAAACGTTGATGGCAATCTGAATGGCCCGCGTGCTCATCTCAATCGCACCGGATAGCGTGCTACTTGTGCTTGCTGACCCGAAGGAATTCGTTTAAGAATTTGCTCCCGATGAAAAGTTTGCCCTTTCAGCTTTTGTAACGAATTTTGTTAAACTATGCCGGACGTTTTGCAACGGCGTGCAACGATTTTACGGATGGAATGTTCACGCATGAAGGTTTATGGAGCTTTGCTCCATAGTTCAGCCAACAGTTAAATTGATTTTCTTAAAAGTTATAGTTACGTGACGAAATAACCTGTTCTGTTCTATTTTCTGAAAGCGTTATTGCAATCTCTAATATTGTAGATTTTACCACCTCAATAACAAAAATCCTTATTGTGTGCTTAGTACCCGCTGATTGGAAAACCCTTTTGCAGCTCAACTTTGAAAGCAATTAAGTTACTTAATCCACGGCGAAACGACCAACAAAAAACCCGACACCTCCTAGCACAGGCAATAAATGTGTTCTTCTCTAAAGCAAATCTATAGTTGTCCCTTTTTTTAGTTGCTTCGGGGGATCCTTAGTACATGCAATGCTAAAGTTTTTAAAACTCTCAACACCAACACCCACCAGTTGACCACTTTTTCCGGTTTTTCTCATTTAAAAAAAAATTGGAAGCAATTTCCTTTTCGTCGCATCCTCGGTGGTCTTAGAAATCTTCAAACCCCACCCGACGAAGCAGTTTAAAATCCTATTTTCTTCGATTTTGCTCCAGTCCCATCGTGTTCGGTGTCGCATTCTGAAATCCTTCAATCCAATCCCATCCAATCACATCCCTTCCAGGGTACGTGACGGGAATCGTAAGCCGGTGGAGAAGTTCGTCCTGTTAAGGGGCCCATATGCTTTCGGGCATGCTTGCCACGCGCAACGTACCGTCGGGTTTGTCCGACTTAAATAAGATTAAGCGTCCCTTCCTGCGTATTTGACGTGGGGTTTACTTTATTTGGTCGCAATTTTTACTTGTTTTTTATCTTTTGGTTTTCGCTAACCTTCGTGTCTCGTTTCCCGGTAGGTGAAGGAACTGACCAAGACAAAGTATAACTACACGTATGCGGAGGATGAACCCGTTTCAACGTTCGTGACGGCATTCTACGATGCGGTGCTGCTCTATGCGTATGCCCTGAATGACAGCATTGCGCTGTTGGGCGAACAGCAGGCACTTCGCCAACCAATCAACGGCACACACCTTGCTCAGCTGATGTGGGGTCGAAGCTTTAAGGGTATTACCGGCAACGTGACGATAGACTCGAACGGTGACCGTATATCCAACTATTCGCTGTTGGATCTCAACCCGGATACGGGACTGTTTGAGGTTAGTTCACGACTAAGACATTGGTGGAGTTGCTGTGTTGCATGAGCTCTGGCTTCGTTTCAGGTTGTGGCAAACTATTACTACGGAGGAGGTCTTCAGTTTGTCGAGGGTAAAGCTATTCACTGGGCAGGCGATCGGACAAAGGCTCCACCAGATCGACCAACGTGCGGATTTGACGGATCACTATGTCCAGATAATTGTAAGTATCGCCCGTACATCCTGTATTTTGTATGTATAATACATCACACATTTATGATTACCTTAATTTCTCTGTATCAAAAATTTCCATAGCACTTCCGGGCTACGCAATACTGTCCCTTGTCCTTGGTGTGTGTGTTGTATGCATGGGCATTGCGTCCATCGTTGGCTACCGGCACTACAAACTTGAGGCCGAAATCAACTCCATGACCTGGAAGGTGAATCCGAACGATGTGCTGTCCTGTAATCCAAGCCGCGGACATCGGGGTAGCTTCCATTCGATGGTAAAGCGGGGCAGTCAAGCTGTAAGCATAGTTCGGGGCAATCCGTCCGGCAATCATGAAAACCAATCGATAGTCCCTTTCTTCCCATTGCAGACGATCTACTCCGAAGATCTTAACTCGCTGCCAGGCGATCGGCAGATCTACATCCACTTCGGGTTCTACAAGGGCTGTAAGGTGGCGATCAAGAAGATCAATGTACAAAACCTGAGCCTGACGCGGTCGCTGATGCTTGAGTTTAAGCGCATGAAGGACATTCAGCACGATCATCTGGTGCGGTTCTACGGTGCCTGTCTCGATCTGCATCCCGACCCGTTCATTCTGACCGAGTACTGCCCGAAAGGCTCGCTGCAGGACATACTGGAGAATGAGACGATTAAGCTCGACTGGATGTTCAAGATCTCGCTCATGCACGACATCGTCAAGGGGATGGCTTTTCTACACTCGACCGATCTACACTCGCACGGTTCCCTAAAGTCGTCCAACTGTGTCGTCGACTCGAGGTTCGTGCTGAAGGTGACGGACTTTGGGCTGCATCAGCTGCGTCGTAGCACGGATGACGCCGACATTGAGAGTTACGCTTACTGGCAGAGTAAGTTTTATTTGCTGCTAATTTTTTTTTCCGTGGTAATCAGCTCCCTAATGTGTGCCGTGTGGTTATATGTGTTTGTAGAACTTCTCTGGACCGCTCCAGAATTGCTGCGAGATCCGCAGTGTCCGCCGGCGGGCAGTCAGAAAGGTGATGTCTACTCGTTCGGCATCATCATCCAGGAGATCGTATCGCGCCAAGGACCCTTCTACCTCGGCACAGACGAAAAATCTCCCAAAGGTAAGCACAACGCTCTGCTCTACCCGGGATGGGGACGACACCACATAAGAAAACAGCACATAGATGGATCAACGACTTCTTCCCCACGGACGGTACGGCTCGGTAGCTTTGTGTTCGCTTCTTCCAAATCTTCCAACCACTTTAGCCGCGACTGTTTCCACGTTTCACCCCGGCTCGATCGTTGGGCGGCCATCTTTCTGAGCGACTCTTCAATCGCTTGCTCCCAGCTCTGCACGATGGGCAGCTTGTGCAGTCGAAACACTTCCCGCGGATGTGAGCTACGCCTAAAGTAGTTGCTAACAAGCTCTTTGAACGGATGGCGCTCTTTTGGGCGATACTCGACGACACTGCCCTGTCGCAAAGCGGTCATAGGTTTATCGAACACGAAAAGCTTCTGCGGAAATTCACCCTGCCGGCTAGGGCCCGCTTCCTGATCATCTTGGGTCTGTATCGCACGTTGCTGTGCATCCCTTTCCTGTCGCAACTCTTGCTCACGACGTATCCGTTCGAGATATTCGGAAAACTCCGATTTGCGCGGTATTTCGTATATTTTGTAGCGCGATTTTGTTGCCAACGGTTTGACCGGCGCTCCGTTGGAGGGACCTGCAGTTTGCTGCTGTTCAGTGGAAGTTCTTCCACGGCGTACAGGACGCAACTGTATCGTTACTGTTTTGGCACCTTTTTTCGAGGACATTTCGAACGATTGTTTGTATGTTTCACTAATAATTTGTTCTCCTTCCCATCGTTAACCAAACAAAAGTAATACGCTCGATCGTGAGCTGTCATTATCCAGGATGACAGCGTATCCGTTACGAACGTCTAGGGTTGCTTTGATCCATTTATCTAATCTGTGACGGTGTGGATTATGATTGCAGAAATCATCAAACTAGTCAGAGACGGACCGGGACTGATGGACGTTCCTTTCCGGCCAAAGGTGGACGAGTCGTCGTACGAGGACGTTAACAACATAATGGTCAAATGCTGGGCAGAAGAACCGGCCGATCGGCCCGACTTTAGCGGGCTAAAAACTATCATCAGAAAAATTAACAAGTAAGTATTGCTGTTTTATTTATTTGAGGAATGCTCCAACTTTCATTTCGATAAAAGCGTTGAATCGAATGTAACATCACTCATCCGATGTTGCACGAGTTGCACACTTCCCTGGAGCAAACACCACTTAAGTGTAAACAAAAAACGCCCTGTATGGATGAAAACCGTACAAACACGCATGATTTATGCTTCGGATTATTGTATTTTTTTGACTTCCTTCCCCAATTTGCTATCGCTTTCCAACTTTCTCGAACCGGTAATTGAGTGCTCAATGGGACGACTAATGAAAGCGAACAGAGAACCACACATTGCCACGCATACCGGCCATTGAGGGAGCAGGATACGAACCATAATCAATCTGGCAAATCGAATCCTGACTTGAATGCTGGCGTTCAAATTTTTCGGACCGAATCGAGTGAACCAATCAGTGAAAGCGACAGAAAGAATGCTTTATCATTTCAACCCCCGGGCTGGTTCTGGCTACCCGGTGTGGAAAGCTCGCTTACTTTTCCGATGATCCTTAACACCTTGTGATGGTCCCGATACTATATCGACTACTTTGAAGAGGAAAATCATCGTAACCATTCGCTTCTATCTATCGTCTTCAACTTGGCAGATTGGGATGAGTTTCCGTTGCTCACTTTCTGCCCCGTCAATAAATCAAGCCACGCCAAAAGTTTGACTTCCACCTTAACCTGAACCATGTTTCTCGGTTCATTAACTTTTACTAGTTTGCACCGAATTAAATCAACTCCGGTTGCGTTGGGTTTTCGGGTAGTCCAACTGCCTCCCGGTGACGACTGTAAACGGAAGCGACAAAAGTATGATGATAAAAATCTCCTCCTTCATTTCATCGTTCATCCCACGGGGACAGTAAGCTTCGTGTCGTCGGGTTGAGACAGTTAGACAACATTAAACGGAAATGCCGACGGCAGGAAATCGCATCAAATCGTTGGCAATTTGTCAGCTTTCTCGGTCCATTCGGGCACATCAAGCGACCGTCTGTTTCAATTTGCACCTTAAGTCGCTTGCTGTTCTTCATTTCGCTGCGCATTTAACTGGAAGATTTTGTGTAAATAACTGTGCCCACAAGACGCAGATTATAAGGAGAAAAAGTGCATTTAGGGCACCAGTCATGAGTAGGGATTAAGCATTCATTTATTTACATGAGTGCTTGCCTTATTTGTTGATTGCCATTTCCTTGTCCGGAGTCATCCGCAAAAGTGACATCAGGGGAACTTTTTTAGTTTTCTGAGTTGTAATGCATTTTAAGTTCAGTATTTCAAGCTGAAAAGTAATCTTTGAGAAGTTTTTCTTATTTAATTCCGTTTTAGTGTTTAAAAATTTTGTAAAAATAATGAAATTTTTTTAAGTATTGCTGAGTACGCATGATTGAACATAATTGTTTCCTAACAATTCACTTCACCTTTTTAATATTAAAACAATTTTATTCTCTTCCGTATTCTTAGCTAAATTTCTACAACAAAATTAGCTTACTTTTACGCTTCTGCAGCTTTCGTTTTGTCTGATTTTTATTACGTCGGACTCGAAATAATCCTTCTCCCCTACAATGCGCCACAATGGATGGCGAACACTTTCTGCACTGTTGACAGCATCGATCATTCAATCAGCGCTTAATCCCAGCCATCGCAAAACTGCAATCTTTTATCGTCATCCCATCAATCCTTCTCATCTTTCACATCTGCAGCTCAGCGGAGCGAACAGTGATTTAATGTTGCACTCATTTAACCTCTTATCGATCAACTCCATCGGGAAAATGGCAGCACACACACACACACACCATCCGGAGCCGCTTGGTTGTGTGCGCCAGGTGTACACGTGCACCGTGTTCTGATCGATGCGTTTTTTTCTCTCGCTTTCTTATTTCATCGCTCTCAACTGAATCTCCATATAAAAAACCCAGTAGAGGGCCAAGCATTCGGTGGGCCCGTCTCAGCGAACTGACGTCTTGTGCATAATAACAGCTGAAATGCGGCTAAGGGTAACAAGAGCTTTGAAAGGGTTTGTTCTCCTTTGTCATAAACCACCGTCCTTTACACCGGCTGTTCAAATCACGATACGTTAGGAAAAACAATTTCCCGTCCGGATTTGCTCCTGTTTTCTTGTTCACCTTTTTTCTCATTCAACAGCACCGGCGAATAAACATCAATTTTACGTAAAATAACAAAGCGAAAAAACATCTCCATTCTTTCGTTTTGGCGCTGCGCACGGTGGTTGTGTGTGTGGAACATATGGGTGTCGGTTTGCCCTTTTTTTAAAGCTCCCCAAGTTAAAAGGGAAAGTATTACACCTTTCATCGTGTATGTGTGTGTGTGTGTGCTCGGTTCTTTGAGTGTGAACTTTTGATGGTGTCAATAATGAGAATCGCTTGTGAATGATTGCTTGCCGACGCAGGGATGAAAAGCAGTTTGGGGACGGATTGTACACACCAACCGGCGCAATACATAACCATAAGAGCTTTTCCTTGTAAAGTGTGTAGACCGTGGGTAAAACAGTATAACCGATCGTTGTGTGTTTTAAACACATCAAAATCGATGGAATTTAAAACGATTATTAACCATTTTTTGTAAAGAGCAATACACGTGGATAACGATGATGATGATCGTGGATGAAAATTTGTTAAACATTTGTAACATTTAAAGCATCTCTCCAGAATCTTTTCTGATTGCGTCGTAAACTTGATAAATTGGGGATTTTTAAATCAGAATCGTAATAAATTGCAATAATACTTATATTACATACTTTTTTAGGATACAATGTTTAAGGTCCAGCCATTTCTGGACTCTTTTCAAGTTAAAGTTCAAATTTCCGACATGATAGTGTGTCTTCACTAAGTCAAATTAATATTCAGCAAGAGGCAGAAATTTGCAAGGATTCGACTGCTACCTCCAAATATTCTAGTTCAACTTGAAAAGAATCCAGAAACAAACTAAAAACACTAGAACATGAAAATTCTGCCATTATAAAATATTTAGCTTTAATTTGAGTAAATTAAACGATTAAATTGAATTATTGCCTTTCTTCAATGTAATAGTACAGTGGCAAAATTTTTGGATTTTTTAAAAGTTGAAGTGTAGATGTAGAATATTTAAACCTTTAAAGAGGTTTTTCAAGTAGATTATATATTCTGTGCAAAGCTTTGTCAACTTACACACTAGCAACGGTTTTCGATTTGTTAATTTCCGGATTTGTTTCAAGTTGAAGTAGAATATGTTCCAAATTCATAAATTGATTAGCTACTTGAGTTGATAAAATTCTCAAAAACTTACAATTTGACCGATTCAAACACGTTTGTTAAATTCAACTTCTTTTTCCCCAAACTATTAATAAAAAATGAAGTATTTTGAAGTGAAATTCAAAGTAATGAAACAGTAATTATTAAAACAATCGACAAACTTCTCTCTCAACAGTTTAAGCTACTTTTCATCCCAACCAGCTTCTCAATGGATTTCTTCCCCAACACAAAGTTTGGTTCAAAGTTGATTAGAATTCACTTCACCGCCCGCTATATTGAGTGGTAATTGCTGAAACGATACAAATTAGAAACGGACAAATAACAACGCCAGAAGTCGGAAACTCCAACCTACTCGCAACACTACGCACCGCCAGAGTGTGCCCGGTGCGACTGTGAATGAACAGCGGCTACTGTTCTGGGAACGTACTGTCATGCCACCAGCAGTCGTACCAGCCACGACAGTTGGTTGTTATTTTAATTAACACCACTGCTGCCCTGTACCACCGTACTTACCGTATCGGCTACAGGATGCGTCCGGGAATCCGATCACTGTTCACAATTACTGGTAGTCCGACGGGTTTCGCTTGGCTCGGTATGCCGATGCGTCGTAATGTCTCCACACTGAACAGTAGAATCAACACCTAACGTGCAACCAAGTAAATAGAGCACGACCAAAGCCCTTTTCCTTGCACAGACCACATTTAATTGCCTTTCCCGAACATCCGACCAACCGGAGAAGGAAAAGTATTTCCCCAACAAGGCTGTGATGGTGCCCATACTGCCACAGCCAGAATGTACCACCGAATTTTCCAAAATACTCGATGAATAACTCTATTTTCAGGCAAAAGAGGTCTTTCCCCATTGTGTGATTGTTTTCCTTTCGTCAACCGGGTTGTGTTGAAAACTAAAGCAAACCGAAAGCAAACGGCCAACCTACCAGCTCACCGCCGCAAGGGAAAACTTTTGACCATCATCGGCGAATCAAACCATTTAATTAGCAGCAGCCAACATTGAATCAACAATCCAGCTTACCATTCTCTGCCACACTGCTGGTGGGCAGCTGCCCACCGCGTTGAAACGAAAACTACTGCTGGCCATTTTGTGTGCTCGCTCAGATTAAACCATCGTTCGCGTGGAAACGAACTACTGGCAACGGTTCGAAATTATTCGGTTTTTTTGCAATATTCTTTCAACGTTCCGTTTGTTATACACAACGTATTCCAGCTGTTTGAGCGCATTGTGTTTGGGTTTGAGAGCATGCAAGTTGGGTGTTTTTTTTCACGTTGGATAGGATGTTTTTCTTTCGCAATGTCTCATTTCCTTCGCAAAAACCATAACAAGAATTGTTATGATTGTACGCCAAGCGACGTGCAGCAGCACGACGGTGCAGGGTGATTTTGTGTTCCCTCCAGTGCGAGTTTACTTCAGTAGATAGCGTGTTTTCTTTTGCGCGCACAGTGCGTTTCTTTGTTTTTCTTTATTTTTTTGTAATATTTTTCCCTTTTCACGTTCCTACCATTTGCAGAGAAAATGAATCTGGTAACATATTAGATAATTTATTGCAACGCATGGAGCAGTATGCGAACAATCTGGAAGCGTTGGTGGACGAGCGAACGCAGGATTACTTCGAGGAGAAGCGCAAATGCGAGGAACTGTTGTACCAACTGTTGCCCAAGTAAGTAGCAGCAACGTTCAGCGAGGATATCAAGCATTTTTTTCTCTCTCTCTTCGGTGGTCTTTTCTTAAACATAAAATTTCTCTCTCTCTCTCTCTGTTTGCCACCCAACAGATCCGTAGCGGCACAGCTGATCATGGGCAAATCTGTGATAGCGGAAACGTATGATCAAGTATCTATTTATTTTAGCGATATTGTCGGCTTCACCTCGATTTCGGCGCAAAGCACCCCGATGCAGGTCGTCGATCTGCTGAACGATCTCTACACCTGCTTCGACTCGATCGTGGAAAACTTTGACGTGTACAAGGTGAGCTTTTGTTTTTCTTTTTATCAAACAAACTATAATTTTAAAAGGAAAACTTTTCGGAAAGATATTGTGAACATTTGATGAAGCCAGCATTTTTATGTTCATTTACTCAAACCAAAATACTGTAACTATGAAGAAGTTTTAGAATTCATTACTGGATTACTTTCAATATTATTTAATTCCTTTTTTAAGGGATTAAGATTCTTCAAGACTTCATAGAGCATAGTACATTTAAGTCATACGTCAACTACTTAAAATACTCTTAAATGCTTTGAAAATGGATATTAAACGCTCTATGGTCTAGGAATCTGAGATCTGGCGTTTGCCCAAGTATGTCAATGTATGGAACCTGTAAAGAATCTCATTTAAAAAGCTCTTCCGCTGCAAGAACAAAATTAGCCTAGATGAACTTTAAACTTATAATATCTTAAGTTGGTTACATAGTAAAATGAAAACAATCTTAACCAGTTTATTGGTTCGCGTAATATCGAATCAATCGTGTATCCCAAATTTCCGCGTGTCACTATCGACACTATCGAAGCAGAAAAGTAACCGAATAAATATTGAGTGTCTGTGTTTGGAGATCAAATTATTGAATAAGACAAAGGTTCGGCCTGACATCAATTATTGCACGTTCAAGATGAACTTAGATGTATTCTTTATTAAAATATGGGGTATAAGGCTGTATCTAGCGATTTTATCAAATTAAATGTGGTTTTCATAGTTATGGCATCAAACATTTTCGAAAAAAAACTGATTCAAGGTAACATAATGACCAATGAACCGTCACATAGGTTGGACTGATCTGTGCTTTAATGGAAGAGATGCTGGGATTCACACTACAGAATCGAGATACATTCTCATTCTGATCTCTCCACTTATACATCAAGTCTTGCTGAGGTTATAGTGCTAAAGAAAGTGAAGCTTATGTACGACGAAAAGAAAGCCCCTCAAAAAGTCATGCCCATTGGCTATTGAAAAGCCATAAAAATAATATCCATGACAAGGCCACAATGTGTCAAAATTTCGCTTTAAATGTTCTTATCAATCGTTCATTCACCCATCAACAGACATCATAAAATCGTGTCCCCGCTGACTGGCAAACAGTATTGTACATGAATGCTTTCCCTCGACTATCGTAAAGATCCCATAAGTATCTCCGTAAATAACAAGTTGCAACAAATGTTTCACCGTTCCACGAAAAGCACCGATCTTTGTGCCGAAAAAGAAATAAACCTACGCTACCACCCCGGGACATCAATCCACACATCAAGCAAGGGAAGGCAAAAAAAATGTTATCGAACGGCAATTAATTTTCATTTCATTCTACGCCTTCCAACGGCAACACCAAAAAGTAAAAAAAAAAACAGTCAAAAATCCTGCTTTGGAAAATGGGGTTTTTTTGGGGGAAATCGTCCCTTCAGAGACACAGGGCGGAATGTGCGTCACCGTGCTTTCATCTTAGATTGATGCGCACAAACGCAAAAGTCGGCAACAGCTGTACTCGGTCCGATTTTTTACTTCTGTTTTGGCGGGAAAACTCTCTAGAGGGTGCCTGTATGGCGTTGGAAAAATGGCGTGTCGTGTGTTGCTGTCGACAGTGTAACAATCATCGCAGTAATGATACGCTTTCGCACAAGTCACAGCTGGGCGAAGAATTTTAATGCGAAGTTTAACACTTAAACTGATCGTGAGCTGGAGTGACATGTGTTCGCTTTCTGTACACTCGCTTCCGTTGTACATACAAGTACACTTGTGCCATAATTGTGAAACATATTAAAGTTGGTTCATTGGGTCGGAGCTTTGACTGACGTTGCCCAGCCGTGCTTGGTAAGCATTTTTAATATAATTGTTAAATCATAATTATGCGAAATGGGGTTTTTGCTTGAATTGAATTGAAATATCATCATGTAGAAACATTTTGTAATTTTTCTTTATATTATTATAAAGCATTTAGGAGAAGGCAGCTTTGAAGGTTCTCTCCTCGATAAAAAAAAGGAGAAGGCAGCTTTATAATGTTTTAGTTATCTTTTTTTTGTATTTTTCGCACAAAGATTGGAGGCTATTAATTGAGTAATTGAGTAATTAATTGAGCTATTAATTGGACATATTTGACTGAATAAAAAGAAGGAATGATTTGCTTCTGATCGGTTCTTTTCACTGCGTTGAGATATACCCTAAAAAGACTGCTTAAGCTGGTTCTATGTTTAGTTTCAAACATTTTCCTGTAGTTTGTCCTCTAAGCTTCAAATGTTTTTCGTGCGGAATTCTTCAAACTTTTGTAAATTTCTATATTTTTTCAATCTTTTGGTCTGCACAAATATCGCATCCTTTTGCCCAAATTGTGGTTTCATTTGTGATAAATTCTTTACATTTATGCTCAAGCACATCACTTAAAAGGTACCATAGCGAAAAAATAAACAAACGAATGTAATTCACGAGAAGTTTCGAGAATTTGTCAATGTTTTATGTTTTTGTCAACGAAACGCATTAACGCGTTGCGTCTACTATTTCTCCATTCACATAGAATGATGTTAATGTTATGAAGCTACGCCAGCCTAATGAATATCTTTAATGTCTCTAATCTCTTTTCCCTTTTTCGTTCGTTTCGTTACACTTCTCGCCGGCAGGTTGAAACGATCGGTGACGCTTACATGGTAGTGTCCGGGCTTCCGGTGCGGAACGGGAATCTGCACGCGCGGGAAATCTCTCGCATGGCACTCCGGTTGCTGGCGGCCGTCTACAAGTTCACCATCCGTCATCGGCCCAACGAGCAGCTACGGTTGCGGATAGGACTGCACAGTGGTAAGTAAGCCAAAGGATGATAATTGCGGATGCGAAATGCCGGACAGCCTCGAGTGTGCTTAAAATATGGCATTTTTGTTTACAAGTATCTTTACTCTCCGAAACTTGCTTGACAGACTGGCGCGCTGTGACGCGTGTAGAGATAGAAAAGTTTTCCCCTAAAGCCAGCCGAAGAAAGCGGGACCACTTCCTCTCGATTACACGCAACAGTAGATGGCGAGTCGCTGTTGTTGTGTTTGTGTTTTATCGTACCCACTTCAGCCCTTGTCATCGCCTGGCAGTCCATTAAATGAGACACCCCTAGGATCGACTGCGCTGCTGTTGGTGGCAATCACAACGACCGCTTATTAGGTGTAAAGTTTGTCGCTGAATGGCGACATACGAACGGTCTTTCACGGTCGAACGTTAACATCCCGCGTAACAGATGGCTTATCTGCTTGGCGGGCACGCGGTACCGCATTATTCGAATGTGAAGCGCTTGTGGTGAAGATAACGTGCTTCAGAAATTAAAGCACCATTTACACTAATGTGTGACGGAAGATTAGCTTTGATTTGGAAGTTAAATGTTAGTAAATGGGCTGTGGTCCGCTTTGGGGTAAGCTATTTCTCGATTGAAGTAGGATATCAGTAGCACACCATAAAGAAACATTAACAAGGCGCTATTAAGGATTGTTTATACGATGCTCAATGTCTAGAAAGAACGAGTTCCAAAGTCCCCACAAAGAAAACTAGACCAAGCGCTGTTGTAGAGTAGCAACATCATCGCGTGATTTTAGTTGATGAATTTAAATTGTGTATAATATCTGCTTTAATGGCAGTAGAATGAATGAAAAACATTTTGATTTAACTATGCTCCAACTAATCTCCATAAGAATTCATATAGTATCTTGTATTTATTGGGACTCCACTAACTGAGTTGGTGGTCTAATATCTACAGTAACCCTAATGATCCCACTTAAAACAAACACTCTTTGGATCATGTGCGCTGCTGGAATCATGGACCTGTTCCAGTATCTCTTATTTAGCACGTAAAAGTCACTGCTGATATTGATATGACGACATGATGATCTTAATATTGGATGTGATATTGCCCAGACATGGTCCATTTCCTGCTTGCAACGTTATGCTATTCGATGCAGTTATGTTTTTCTTCTGAAAAACGAGCGCATTTGAAAAACGCATTTGAATTTCAGAAAGGATCGCAATTGAGAGCTTTAGTTATTATTCGTTACCCAATTTTTATTTTTATCCTACGTAATTTTTTGATCAATAAACTTATCAGATATCAATGGTAACACAGCATAATTTGCATGGTTCTGTGACGAGTAAACTCAGGATCTTGGGAGTATCTGTGAAACATTTCAAATAAAATCACCCATAAACAGAGTATTTCCGTAGAGTAATATCATCTGCAGGCCAAATTTTCAAGCTGATCTTCAGAATATTCATCTTGCCCACCTTGCAATTCGATAGCCAGCATTCTTCGAAATCCTGTGATTAGTTATCATCTTCATCAAGTCGTACTTAAACATTTATTTGTATCTGTGTACTTAACTTTTCAGAAGGATTGCAATTTCTGTTCCTTTTATATGCAACAAAAATGACTTATTTTGAGCCAAATGTCGCTATTTTAGTGTTGAACGTTGGTAGTTACGAAATAATTTAAAATGTTTTATGTGCACTTGAATATCTGTACTTGGTTCGGTGTCATCCTCATAACATGATCAAACTGTTATATCTCAGATTGAGACATTCATACTACTGCTGGAAGGATTAGTTTGACTCTCGGAACTTACATTTACTGTTACTTGGTGATTTACTTACAATTAGTTAAACATAAATTTCCTTTTCTCTCTTTCTCTTTCTCTATCTCTCCCTCCACCTCCCCCCTCTCCCCTTATCCTAGGCCCATGTGTTGCCGGCGTTGTTGGTTTGAAGATGCCCCGGTACTGCCTGTTCGGTGACACGGTCAACACGGCCAGCCGGATGGAATCGACCGGCGAAGCGCTCAAGATACACGTCAGCCACAACACCAAAACGCTTCTCGACACATTCGGCACCTTCGATCTGACCGAGCGGGGCCTAGTCCCCATGAAGGGTAAGGGCGAAATGCTTACCTACTGGCTGCACGGTGAACGGTCCGAACCCACGACACCGTTACCAAACGGACTGAAGGGACCGTCGCTAACCGCCCGGCAACATCTGCTCGCCACCGACAGTGTCCTCCCAGCCGGCATGGATGCGTTAGCATCGCCTGTGCAGCTTCTGCCATCAGTCGCGATCAACCAAGCGAACGTAAATAATGGGTCGGTCACCGCTGTTAGCTCACCACCGTCCGGTATCCTAATTAACCATCATCACAACAACAACAACAACTCACCCTGTAGCCTCAACCACAACAACAACAACAACAACTCACCCAACAGCTGCCATAATCCGACACCGCCCAAAAAGCTTAACAGTGTGTCGTACAGCTTCATGAAAGCGTCCGGTTCGGCCGGCAACAACAGCAACGGTGCCAGCGTTGCGAAAGCTTCCGCCCTATCCAAACCAAAGCTCCCGGAGGTGGAGGCGTTACGTGGGGCAAGCGTTACGAAACCGTTACTAACCTGAAAGCGACACCGAAATCCGGCGTGGGCGGTACCACGTGGCGCGACGCGACGTGCGCTGTCGTTGTTGGGGGATTTCATTGTTTTTGTGATGTAATTTTATACTTCATTTAGGGCGGCAAAAAGGTGACCGTGACCGGGATTGCGTCTTGGTGCTTGACTTAATCTACTTAAGAAAGCAGACAGATGGGGCAGATTCGGTATTTTGTCGTGCAGAAAATTGACAAAGTAATAACATTTCGTTGCACGAAGCGTCACGCAAGCAATCCAGGTGAAACATGGATTATCAATTTGCTATAATCAATTTTTACGCGCCAAGTGAAAAAAAACATATGAATGTACTTAAATCTTGGGAGGGAAGTTGCAAACAAAAAAATCGCTCCTTGTTTTATGTGTATTACAACAACAAAAACACACACAAACAGAATTATAAGAATAAATCCGAAAGCTCACCGTGTGCTGTAACTGAACGTCGGAACGAAATGGAACTTGGAGGTCCCATCGGACGTTCGGACAAAAAATAAAAATACTATAAAGAAGAAGAAGAAAAAGAAGAAGAAGAAGGCAGAATGTAAAAGCAAGCGATAAGCCATCAGAAAGAGAGAGAGAAAGAGAGAGTAAGATGGAAATGATAATAGTCAGCTAGGATTATGTTGATGTTGTTTAAAAACAAAAGTGTAAGTGGTAGAACAGTTACTAGCGCGTGATTTACATGTATATTTATCACGCTTGTTCGTATGTATGTGTGTGTGTGTATATGCGTATGTGTGTGTGTGCGTGAGTGGTATGTAAGGGACGAAGCCCGAGAATTCCAAATTCCAAACGCGATAATGTTTGTCTAAAATATCGGATGGAACAGAGCGGCTCTCCGGCTACGGTGTGCGGAGTTGCATACCTTTCGGGCGTGTAACATTTCCCTCGCGTAGCTGTCTCGTCTGTGTTTAGCAGGACTATCATTAATCACTAACCTAGCAAACTGTACCAACTTTCAAACCAAGCAAAGCAAAGCAAACAGTGTACAATGAACGGTGGAACGAAACGAATGCAAGAGAATGAAGAGCCTGGGAGCGTAAGAGCGTATTTTTGTAAGTGTGTGTAAATGTAGTAGTGCAGTAGTGATAATAAGTTTTATCCGTAGTAAGATGTAAACCGAAACGTAAATATGTGATCAAAAGCAACAAAACCGACATACAAACACAGCAGCAGCAGCAACAACGGAAAATTCCGTTCGATGCCACATTTGTACTAAATATGTTGTGTCGATGAAGAAACGAACGATGTAAAACCACGTGCCAAGTTGAGAGGAATGAAAAGCGAGATGTGACGATATAGAAAAAAA
>STHB01000004.1:10801888-10829930 GCA_018908115.1 Anopheles rivulorum
CGGAGGTGGATGCGTTACGTGGGGCAAGCGTTACGAAACCGTTACTAACCTGAAAGCGACACCGAAATCCGGCGTGGGCGGTACCACGTGGCGCGACGCGACGTGCACTGTCGTTGTTGGGGTGGTTCTTTGTTTTTGTGATGTAATTTTATACTTCATTTAGGGCGGCAAAAAGGACCGTGACCGGGATTGCGTCTTGGTGCTTGACTTAATCAACTTAAGAAAGCAGACAGATGGGGCAGATTCGGTATTTTGTCGGGCAGAAAATTGACAAAATAATAACATTTCGTTGCACGAAGCGCCACGCTTCCGCAAGCAATCCGGGTGAAACATGGATTATCAATTTGCTATAATCAATTTTTACGCGCCAAGTGAAAAAAAAAACATATGAATGTACTTAAATCTTGGGTGGGAAGTTGCAAACAAAAAAATCGCTCCTTGTTTTATGTGTATTACAACAACAAAAAACACACACAAACAGAATTATAAGAATAAATCCGAAAGCTCACCGTGTGCTGTAACTGAACGTTGGAACGAAATGGAACTTGGAGGTCCCATCGGACGTTCGGACAAAAAATGAAAATACTATAAACAAAAGGAAAAAGAAGAAGAAGAAGAAGGGACAGAAAGAAGAATCAAGCATCATACGATAAGCCATCAGAAAGAGAAAGAGAGAGAGAAAGCGAGAGTAAAATGGAAATGATAATAGTCAGCTAGGATTATGTTGATGTTGTTTAAAAACAAAAGTGTAAGTGGTAGAACAGTTACTAGCGCGTGATTTACATGTATATTTATCACGCTTGTTTGTATGTATGTGTGTGTATATGCGTATGTGTGTGTGTGCGTGAGTGGTGTGTGACGAAGACGAAGCCCGAGAATTCCAAATTCCAAAAGCGATAATGTTTGTCTAAAATATCGGATGGAACAGAGCGGCTCTCCGGCTACGGTGTGCGGAGTTGCATACCTTTCGGGCGTGTAACATTTCCCTCGCGTAGCTGTCTCGTCTGTGTTTAGCAGGACTATCATTAATCACTAACCTAGCAAACTGTACCAACTTTCAAACCAAGCAAAGCAAACAGTGTACAATGAACGGTGGAACGAAACGAATGCAAGAGAATGAAGAGCCTGGGAGCGTAAGAGCGTATTTTTGTAAGTGTGTGTAAATGTAGTAGTGCAGTAGTGGTAATAAGTTTTATTCGTAGTAAGATGTAAACCGAAACGTAAATATGTGATCAAAAGCAACAAAACCGACATACAAACATAGCAGCAGCAGCAACAACGGAAAATTCCGTTCGATGTCACATTTGTACTAAATATGTTGTATCGATGAAGAAACGAACGATGTAAAACCACGTGCCAAGTTGAGAGGAATGAAAAGCGAGATGTGACGATATAGAAAAAAATGCTCTTCTTTATGGAAGCAGTAATGCCAGTAGTCAGGACAGCAAGGCTGGAAATTAATACGTGTGGTTGTGTCGAATGCGAAATAAAGTTGTATTTATGCATTGAAGAAAACTAAATCCCGTGTGTACGCTGCACAATGTTGTTCAATTTTCGTCAATCCGAAATTTGCATGTTGCATTCTGAACAAATAAAAGTTACTTTTCAAAAATTTACTTTGAACAAATAAAAGTTAGTTTTTTTTTTGTATAATATTTATATTTTGTCAGCTTTATTATTAGTTTTACATTATTATAACTTATTTTTCACCAGTTAAGATTTTACTTACACGTTTAAAAGGGTTTCTTGTTTTGTTGTTTACTTTATACTTGTTTTTTTATGTTTTTGTTTGTTTGTTTGTTTGTAATGCACACGCTGTTAAGTGCGGTGTTTGTTTATTTCTTTCTTTTCACTTTCTCTTGCATTAGCTTAGCACTATTTTTTTCTCTTCTACTAGTACTACAACTACTACTACTTTCTTGCTACTGTTCAGTATCCGGTTCCTGCCCCAATGGTGTAATTATGATGCATCATTTATAGTTATTCACCTTCTGTGTCTATTTCTTCCGATTTTTTTTCTTTTTTGCTTCCCTGCCTTTTGTTTTTGTTTTCCATCTTCTTTAAATTGTGTGCTGTTTTATATCGCTGTTTTATTTTTCGTTCTGTTTTTGCTTTCTCTAGTTTTTATATAAAAAAATGACCGAATCGATTGAAATAAAAGGCTGCTAGAGTATGGTTGTATGATTCTACTATTTTTCCTCCTTATTTTGTTTGTTGTTTTACAAAGATAAAACATATATAAAAAAAAACATTCCTAGTTGTAATACAAGTAGACAATTGGAGGAGTGGGTGTTACGGTTAAAGGACATTCTTCATTTCTCTATTTCTTTTAATGTCGGGGCAGGACATGCGCTCTGTTTATCGTTTCGCGAAAGAGATCATTATTTTTATTTAAAAAAAACGTCCCTAAAATTCGAAAACTAGGCTAGTTGTGGCGAAAAACTAGATTAATAATTTAAAATTCAATTTTTTACAGCAACCACAACCGCACACGGTGGAAAATATGCTAAAATTAGAAACGTTTGTTTCGACTAAATTACACAATACATACACATCGTTTCAATTAGCGTAAACAGGTAGCACCGACGTATCCGATCGGCATAATTTAATTTACAAGAATTAGCGTACGGAACAACGAAAAACGACGAACATAAAGAAAGAGAGAAACAAAAAAAAACACAACTTAAAACGTAATATTTATATAAAATCCACCCATAAAGTACATCACGGTACAGAACGCGAGGAAAAAAACTGATCTACTATAGTACACGCTATACAACGGGAAATTACATATTATGCCAGGGTAGCTGGTAGTGATGGGTGGTGCTGTATTTCATTCGGAATCGAATAAACGTACAGCCGGGTTGAATGGGATGTACAAAAATGGGCGCTAAAAGAAAAGCGAAAGGCACAACAATAACAGAATGGACACACGACAACGTTACTCTCTTCTCTTCGATACAACTGTGTTCCTATTCTAGATGGTTATCCGCTAGTCGTGAGGCTGATCTTGCGCGTCCTGCTTTAACTGAGAGGAGGCTACTGTGAACTTTGCTTCCAAAACTAATTTCAAGGACTGCTGAGAAGAACTTCCGATGTTCGCAAAGATTAATAACATCCATTACAAGAAGAAAGCTTTCCGTAAAATTTGAATTGTTCGCAGCAATGTTGTTCTGAATTGCTTCTGTCTTGGCGGTAAGCAAAGAGGTGGCGTCCAATGTCGTTTAATTGACATTGAGTAGGGAATAAATGTTGAATGAGAACCGATAAGTCCTTAAAGTCCTTAAACTGAACACATATACAGATCGTTCTATGCGTTGAAGAGGAACAAACTGCTGCCACCAGACATGACAAACGCTCGCGTAAATGAATAGCACAAACAGTCTCAATCTCTAAGCCGATCATGCAAAGTCGAACGAACTGAACGAAACAATAAAAACTGAGAAACCTAAGAATGTGCTACATATCCTCCGTACAACATTGCGCACTATTGCATTTTATCATTTCCTATCGCATACCATAGGTGTTGCGTTCTGTCTTAGCTTTCTCCTTTACGTGAAGCAATTTTCCGTTTTATGTTTTTGTTTTCCCTTATCCTGAGAGGTTTCTGTTTTGTTGTTTTGCTTTTTGTTTTGCCATCGCAATGAGGCGCTATCCACGGGGGGGGGGGGGGGAAGGTTGTTTTTATATGCTAAAAATTGCGTATTATTATTACCTGTAATTTGTTATTTTATTTTGTATGCTGTTTTCATGTTTTCTTCTTTTGTTTCTGCTCACAAAAACAGAAGCTTCCTAGAAAAGCTTGGAAAGTATTATGGTATAGCTCTTTCTTTTTCTCTCTTTGTTTTTTTTGTTTTGTTTTGGGTTGTTGTTCACTAATTGTTTCTCTTCCCCTTTCAAACTATCCCTTCGCCTACACAGTACAGTTGCTAATAGCATTAGCGCGCTCGTCTGTCGCTGCATGTCTAATATATTGGCATAATTTGCTCGATATTGTTAAACTGTTGTTTCGCTCCTTTTCTTTACCATCAATCAAAGCGTTCGTAATGATGCTGTTGTTTCAAAGTTGTTTAAACAAAGTTTAATATCAACTTCTCTTTTGTCTTAAACCGCCCATTCTTTCCAAAATCGTTCCCGATCTTTTCTGTGATAGAACACAAATGTTTGAATGTTTGTGTGAAGTTTAGTCCACTGAACGGAATTTAAAATGCCTTTTACACTTTCCACCTTTATCTCCCATCTTCGCCACAGTCTGTTCCATTTAGCTACCACCTTACTATTAGCTGTCTTATGGTTTCTTTCTTCTTCAGAAAATTAATATCTTTTCCAAAAAAGCAACCCAAAGAGAAATGAAAAAAAAAACGAATCTTAAAACAAATTCTAGGCATATTTTGCGCTTCAAAAAACGTTCGTATATAATTGGCTACTTATGCGCTAAGTTCTATCCGCTAGAACACTACTAATGCTGCTGCAAACACTTGTCGCATCCATCCTTTATATCTATATATTGCGCTTTGTGCGAGAGCCACTAGAGTACAAGCAAACAAAAATTAAAATAGAAAAACAGATAGAATAAAAACAAAAACGGCGAAAAAAAAGAACACTAACTCAACGAAACATAACAACACTCTAACGGTGGAAACCCCGTAGCAGTGGTTGGGCGAATCGGTTTGTAACAAATGTAAACACTGATGTAAAGTAAAGAACTAAAGAGCTAGCAAATCGGGTAAATGTTTGGGCCCCATTTCTTGCACAATAGTAGAAAATGTTTCTCTGTTCTGTTTTTTCTTATCTCTCACACTTTCCCTCGTTTTCACTACTTTTTCATTCATGTTTCAGTTCTTATTTTCTCTTTCCTTCAGCGGTCCAGCTTCCATGGGGGTTTGTTGTACTTAGAAATATATAACTTTTGCTCTGAATATTGTAACTATGTACAGTTTTGCTTTCCACTTCCACTGCACACCACGCCATCCGTTTCCATTTGTAGCTTAGATAATGTGACTTTCATGTCATTCTCACCTAGGCTCTAGTTACGTCGTTCATGTTTGCTGTTTTGTTTGTTCTTTAACTTTAATTAGCACTGTTACACTTTTTGCTCATGCTGTTACCTACTCAAAGTGTTTGTTACATTCTACTAAAACATGTATGAGGTTTTACATTTGCTTCTCGGTTTCTTGGTTGGTTGGTTGATGTGATTTATACGCTAGTTAAAATTGTGTAACCATCCCTTTTTGTCGCCATCTGCCTCGTTTGGCTCGTATGCATTGAAACACCTTTGCCCGTCGTGTACAACCACTGGAGACGCCTTACCGAACGTTTCCTAGTTTCCGTATTGTGGAAAATGCATCGAAAAAGAAGTCACCGTCTTTCTTTACCACAGTTCATGTTGACCGATCATACATTTGGCGTAGTCCATCATAGTATAGAACACAGAAGAGAAAAGTGCAAATTATATCACTTTAAAAAAAAGGCATCAAAGCCACAGCCATTCTAACAGAAAGCAACACAAAAAAAACGCTCACAAAAACGGGAGCAACGATCGCGTTTCGTGCGGTGAATTAGTCTAAATGATAATTATTAGGTGGCAGTTAAAATGGTGAAAATGTTCAGTCTTCGTCTTCGTAATCGATACGGTATTCCTCGATCACATATACACACTGCAATGTTTCGCTATCAATCGGTTTGATGTTTTCGCACACATATTACCGAAGTGAACGAAGTGTGTTAATTATTTAAGAAAAGTCTATTAATTTCCATAACACGCTACACTCTCATTTTCTACTAATGAGTAAGAGTTCTAAAGTTTTGTGTTAGATTCTGAAGAACCCTTTTTCCGTGATCCTAAAAAAAGCACTAAATTCAACCGGTTAATAAAGTTGAATGAACACATGAATGAGGGGAGTAGACACGTACATGCACGAAATGGCAGTTACAGAAATGCGCTATATCGAACCCATCGAAAAACCTTAATTAACGCATAATTAACTAAGAGATTCCTGGTACTGTCAACCCTTCGAATGTGTTGACAACAAATGCTCTCGCGAGAAATTTAGTCAAAACTTTAAACGATTTTGGATGCTAATTCGAAAATGCTAATATCTAGATATATTTTCATTACTAAATTATTTGAGCAAAATTATTATCTTTTTTTACTCGTAGAAGAAAAAAAAGAAAACAAAAATGGCAAACCTGAACATGTTTGATAGGGTGCGCGTATAAAGATTGATCGAACTGTAGGTAAGAATATTTGTAAACAAATCTTCTTTCCCTATTTTGCAAATAAAGCTATGGTCTGGCAGCATAGCTTGTGTGTTGCCAAAATGATGCATGAAAGATTGCAATTTTCATAGTTTGAAAACTCAATCGCAATATTTGTAAACTAAAACGACGATTTCTACTTAACATAATGTGACGAATGAAGTGGCTGGCGGTGGCTCTGTATATCTCGGTGCGCTGTGGGTAAATTAGGTTCACATTGTTTGTCTCCCGCTGATCGTTTGTTTCTTCTGTCCTTTACACAAAACGGTGCCTATTTTCTAACACAATGAATCAGGCCGGGTTGGTATTGTTGCTTCCCACCGAGCCGCGACTGGTGCGCGTTGAACCCGGTGCCGATCCGGACGACGCATTCGAATGCTCATCGTCCCAGTTCCAGTCTTTGCCCTTTGGTCGAAATTTGGCCGATTTATGCTTGTGATGATGTTGCTGCACTTGCTGCTGCTGCTGTTGCTGCTGTTGATGATGCTGCTGAAGATGATCATCACTAGCATGATCGCCACGAGTACTTCCTTCCATTGGCATGATCGTGGCGGAAGCCGAAGCATTCGAGTCTGTTGATAGCATGTTCAGATTGCTGGACGACCCCGGCCGGTGTGGCCTGCCAGCAGTAGCAGTAGCAACAGCTGCATAGTCCTGTTGATCCATCGGTTCCCCAACGCTGATGGCACTGTTGCGTCCACCGCTTAGACTTTCCTCGTACTCTTCCCAGTTGCGCTCGCGGAACTTTTTCTTATAGTGTTTCTCGGACGAAGCGGACGATGATTTGGACTGACGCTGATACTTCAAGGGAATCCCCAAACTGTTGGCATTGTTGCCAGGCTGTACCGTGCCTGCTGGCGTTCCATTATTGCTCCCACCATTGCCGGGAGGATGTAATAGGGCGGACGGTTGTAATACCGCTGCTGAACTTCCACCGCCTACGATCGAGCTGCTGCCTGCGGTCGGATGGCCGAATAGCAGCGGTGGACTGGATGTAGGACTCGGTGTCCGTGGCAACCCTACGTCCGACAGCGGCGGACTGTCGACTGGTTCGGCGGGCGATGACTTTATGATCGGCACCATGTGCTTCATCATTAAACCACCAGCAACCACCGCGTTGTTGCCACCGCTACCAACGTGCTGCCCGTGTCCAACGCCATGACCACCGGTTACGCTTCCTATGCTGCTGGTGCTGCTGTTGCTGCTGCTGCTACTGATACTGCTGCTGCTGCTACTACCCACACTAGCACTACTCGGCGGCACATCGAGCTGGGATGAGGACGATGAAGACGACAGAAACGTTCGGCTGTGATCGCTCTGATTGATGCCACTGTCAGGCGAGGTCGTACAGCTTGCCGACGACGGTGGCACGTCCTCGTTCGAGCGGCGCGTTTTATCCAGCTCGGTTGAAGCGAATGCCACCAAACGGTCGAAGCCGGAACTGACGCGATCGTGCCAGCTCGACTCATCGTCACCGACCACATCATCTACAGGAGGCGGTGCGAGGTAAAACAAATACTAAATATTAGTAACAGCCACGGGCTGATGAACCACAAGTTTGTTGACAATAATTTGAGAATGTTATCACGCAAGCAAAAATTAAAGTAACAAAACCAAAAAAAAAACAAAACTCTCCTGAATGCTTATCATTAGCTGGTGCAAAGAAAAGAAATCCTACGCGCAACAGAAATTGTAACGTTCGTACGTGTACTTATATTTAATTTACTTAATATTTTTAACAAGAGAGTTTTATATCGATCAAACATAACTTAACTCTGATTATAAATTAAATGGCAGCAGTGAAATAAAATTCACTAACGTCTCATGTTAATAAAAAAATACGAAAAACTCAAAGAAAAAAACATTTTGTATAACTCGCTGGAAAAATGAATTTCTTTAAAAAAAAAGGTAAAATGGATATGAATGACTAAATGAAACAACATAAAACACAACAATCATATCTAGGAGTTGAACAACTACCACCACCATCACCGTCATAAAAAAGGAGTAAATAAATACTATATTGTTACAACATGGATCAAATCGCCCCCGTTCAACACACGAAACAATCGTTCCAACTAACATTGGCTAGTGCTACTACGACAAATTATTGTGTAAGTTTGATTAGCTATGCACAATATTAACGTACACACTGAGCTAGAAAACCGTAACCAACAAAACAAATTACGACAGATTACACTACTGCACTGTTTATAGCAATGAAAAAGTATTACGAAATCTTGGCATTATATGTGATAAAATTAAAACAAATTAGAAAAGTGCAATACAAATATGGTGCGTGTTGTTGCTGGTTGCGCTGGTGCTGGGAGTGCGCTAAGAGCCAATTTCAAAACTATATAAAAATCGTCTATAAAGTGTCTAGTGGATGCAAACCGGTAAACTAAAGAAGTAAACAACGACGCCAAACAAATGGGTACACGCAGCTTCTTCATATTATTAATGGGAGAGCAGCAAATAAGGAATGAATAGAAGAGTGAAAAATAGAACAGTCAAACAGCAATACAATAAACACGAATACACACACACACGTGAAAACGGATAACCACTGTTACGCAAGATCATGCAATGAAAAATGTGTGAACGTTACGGCCGGCTGCACGTAAGCAATCATTTTCACATTTAGTATTGCTCTTGATATATCTTCTTTATAATAGCACCACCAGTTCGTTCGTTCGTACAGTGCACGGTCGTCTTTGTCAATATTTTATCATAAATCGCTGCATGTAGTCTGTGTACGTGTACGCGGCCATCGCCATGCTATACGTGGTATCTATTCACAAACATATGTATAGCGAGCTATGTGCATATTATATCGTCTCCATTTTTCCCTTTTGTCTCCTTCTTTTTATCACACTTTGCAGTGTATCTTAACAATAGTTTATAATATTTTTTGTTTCTATTTTGTTTCTATTTAATGTGTTACCTTGTTTGTTTTCAAACTAACATAACCGTATAATTTAATGTGATTTTGTTACTGTGTTTTTGTTAGTATTTTTTTATAAATTTCCGTTCTGTGTGTTACTTTATTTACAACTTCTATTTTTTGTTTTTAGAAATATCAACTAAAGGAAAATTGAACGGAATAGTAAACTAAATTATACAAACTTATGTTCAATGCAGAATAGGAAAAAGTAAAAATCCATTGAAGAATCTTACCAAAAAAATCCCTTCGTTATTTTTTTTTTTCATAACATTATCATTTGTCTTCAAACCTTTGTTTTCCCTACCAGATTTTTTTTACAAGTTTTAATGTTCATTTTCCTTTCCTTTTTTCTTTAATATGTCGCTTTTTACATCATTACGTCCTATTTACACTACTCGGTTATGGTTTTTCTTGTCCCATTTTCTCCACAGTACTATTTTGTAATGCAATTGTTGTGTTTATGTTGTAATGAATGATGAGTTCCTACATAACCATAACAAGGTTTTAAAATCTTTACGTTCCATCATTTTTTCTCTTGTGCTGATACTTTTAATAAGACTTTAATCTGACACCCCGATATGAAGTAGATAACGCGTAAAAGACCGAAGCAAAAACAAATTCAAACAAACATGAAACAAACACATTCAGAACAAAACAAAGAATTGAAATAGAGCACAGGAAGATACAAACAAATGTTGTTTCCTTTTTTGTGTTGTAAGATGTTATTTGATTGAATTTATTGTGTCTTTTCTTATCCTTTTTATCCTTATCTTTGGCTATTCTTGTGAGACAATAGCCTTACTATATCCAATACATCGTTTTGCAATATCCCTTCCTCTGTTAGCAGTATCTTTTCCCAGTCCCTTTTTCTTGTTCGTGTTATGCGATTATGTTTATCTATAAATATGTATATGGTTGATGGGTTAAAACTGATGAATGATATAAAATGTTTGCACACACACACACACACACTTCGAAATGTCTGATTTAATTCACAACCAGTTATCGCTAACTAACTCAACTCCGACTGGCCTTTCCAAAAACCGATGAATAGGATTCGTTAAGATTAGTCGTAATGGTCTCTGTGTCTGATTCTTAACTTTCGAGCGTAGCCTACGAAACTTACCTGCAAAGCCTTCAGGAGGATTTTTTAAGATGCTATTCGTCACACACTTCCATATGCCCTGGGAGTCCTACGTGCCATCGCACGGAAGCATTTGTTTCACGATGGTATCTGTGGCTACCGGACAAAACCTCGCTCTACTAGAATACTCGTCGAAGGGAACGGTCGTCCGAAAAGACCGTAAGGAAGGAATGGTGTGTAGTATAGTGTCTGTGGTGCTCATTATAAACCATAGACGCCGCGTGCAACTGACTTGCGCAGTCACTTTGGCTTGGTCACTTCTAAAGGGTAGGTTTGCTACTGTCAGCACCGGACGTGGCTGGTTCGCTAGCCGCACTAGCAGCAGTCGTTGCTGTATTACCCGATGCGATTCCGTCGCCGTTCGTTAGGTTGGGCTGAGAGAAGGAGGAATTGGGCGTTGGACGCAGTGGAGATGTAGTAAGCAAATATGGGTCCTGCTGTTCCGGCAGTTCTCGACGAAGCTGGTACTGTTGCTGCTGGGCAGCTGTAACAGGTACGACTGATGCGGTGTTCTTGTAACTCGCAGCTGAGTCCACCGCGCTCGTCACCGTTACGGTGGTCGTTGCTAACGGTGGCCCTATTGGAGTATGGGTTGCTGCTGGCGTAAGAACGTCCCGATAATGACCACCGGGTACGGTAATAATCTTTACCGCATTGCTTTGATGTGCGGCCGACAACGCGTCCGGCACGGCCGTTGGCTTCCCATCGTCAGCAGCAACAGTACCAGGTTCGGGGTGTAAAACGTTCATCTTCGAAGGAGGAACACAACCACGACCAACTACGGTACCCAAACTACGGGGAAGTGTTATACTAGTGTTACATCTCCGATCACCGTCACCACCACCATCAAGGCGTGTTCCATTACCAGTAACGGTCTGGCACGGTGCTACAATCAGTCCCCGTTCACCGATATGGCCGGTACTACCTTCACCATTGGAAAGGTGACACCTGGTGCTGCTGCTGGTGCTGGCAACAGCGTCACCAGTATCCACCATCGATCTGCCGGAAGGTTTCGGTTTAACCGCATTGAGAATTTTGTACACTACCGGTTCGACGGTAGATCGCCCAGATGCAGATGCATGGTTATCCCGTCCGTCCAACGATAGGTCGTGGGTGTTTATCGTTACCGTGCCGGAGGAGCGTCCACCATTTCCGGTGGTACACTCAATCGTACCGGTGACACTGTTGATTATGATAGTGGTAGTAACGTTAGTAGCGTTAGCCTTACCACCAGTCGCGAACATTGCCCGCGAGGAAGTAGTAGAGGAGCTGATGGAGCTGCTGCCTTCTGTGCGGTAAGAATTCGATGGCATCTTAGTGGCAACGGAGGAAGTAGTTTCCACCATTGCCATCGTCAATCCGGCAGCAATCGGTAACGGTTTAGGTAATGTTTTCCCGTCCTTGTTCGCTGGCCTTATGCCAAAGGAGTTGCCGGTTGTTGCAGGGAACGTACTAACTGCTCGTTCTTTGCGGCCACTAGCAGCGTAAGAAGCACTACCACCGATCGTACCAGCTGAAGTAGGAGTAGTAGTAGTAGTAGTAGTAGTAGTAGTAGTAGCAGGAGTAGTGTTGGTAGTAGAAGAAGTAGTAGCAGTGGCAGAAGTGGTAGTATTGATAGTGGCAGTTGAGATCAGTCCGTGGCCTAAGACCAATATACACACATAGTGTTTATACAATGTAACACTTAGTAAATGTTTGTATTCGGGTTTATGCTTAACATCGCAATCGTGCTCAAAGCCATACTGCTTCCCTTTTACCTAATCCCATTCCCTTCCCCTCTAGTCTTCTCTCCTGCTCTCGCACTGTAGTACGCTACAACATACGAAAGCATTCACACTTCACGCTACGCACACTGCGTCCATGAGCGAGGATTCTTTTAAGCTTTTTCCTGTACATGATACATTCCCTAATTTCTGCACTATATTTTTTTAGCTCTATATGAAGCGTGAATAGATTGTTATTTGCTAGCAAACACAAAAATGGTAAACACATAGTCAGTGGGGTTGTTTAAAATAAAAGGAAAGTATTTATATATGATTCCTTTAATGAGAGTAACAGGTGGGACGGACTAACATGAGGATGAATTAATTCAACGTATACAACTATGGCGCCCACTGGTGGCGTTCGTTGCAAAGAAACGAGCTGAATTTACATATGTTCCCATAATTATGAATTCTAATGCGCTCGTTATATGCAAAAGTAAATTTCTGTTCTCCATCTTACGAGTAAAATAACAATTGATAAACGGCGCGTGGACAATGTCACACTAACACTTACAAACCGTAAGACTAACTACCTTTTTGTTTAAAAAAAAAAAACATGCAACATAGAAATTGTACTTGAAAAGTTGAAAACCAAAATACTGTAGCTATCAAAAAGGCAAAACATAAAAAAAAACATTTAGGAAATAACTATCAAGTGGCAATATGGTCAACAGATGATTTCACTACAGTTATGAGATGATTTATTGCGATTAAAATTTGGATTGCAAGAGCACGATTCAGGTGGAACGAACGGAGAAGATACACGATGTATGTGTGCATGTGTGTATGTGTGTTTGTGGTGCTGTACATTGCTTTTTATCTGCTTTAAATATTGCGTCCAAAATTTCATACAGTGCACAGGACAATGTTGGTACTGTCTACAGAACTATTACGATTGTGCAAAAAGGCCAAATCAATAAGATCGACGTTTAGATCACGAAGTTAAGTATAACATAGTCAAAAGTAGATCCGCGTTGGGTGTTTTAAATTTTGTTAAAGCATATAATAAAAATTGCATCACACAACCAAACAATCAATGGTCTGCCCGAGCCATTCACTGCGTGTTATGGTATTAGCACAAGAAGAAAAATAAAACAAAATAAGAGAGAAAGCAAGGGAAAATCAATTCAGCACACTCTTGACAGCAGTGGATCGTAAACAGATCGTGAAGAAAGCTTTGGTGCATTGTCAGCTCACACAGAGTGTTGGTTGCACACAGGAGAAGAGAAACAAAACCAAACCAAACGTTTTAAATCAAAGTTAAATATCAAACACACACACACACGCACACCCATCACTTGTACCTACTTCGGAGGGAACAGATGAAGGAAGGAGTTGGAGTCGAGTCTAATCGCTCACAAATCGTGCACTATCGACAGTAGGTAGCACTAATGGTAGTAGGCAGTAGTAGTTCCTTCTAGAACATAATGAGACAAAATCAAAAGTAAATATCTATTAACATATATACTGAAGGTGTAAACTCCAACCACGGTGTACGGGTGTGACTCGCAATAACACACCATTGATAATGGTTCCAGTGCAGTGATCTATACATAGCGTGCAACACAACACCGTTCAACAAGTTCAAGTTTTGCAGCTGCTATCGTAATAAATTCCTCCGCAACACTGTTCCGAACATATCTCGTTTGTGTTCATCTACAAACACACCAAATCGTATCGCCAATTGCAGAAAACTAAAAACGGACGGATAATTTAAAGAAGTGTAAGCAAAACGAAGCACTATGCGGAAAAGGGAACTGCTTTTCTTAATTTAAACAACTTTTTAAAATTAATTCATGCTGCATTTGATTTTTTCTTTACAAAACTACACTTTAAAAGGTAAACAGTGTTAAAAATATTTGCTTAGTGAATAAAAAAATACTAAATGATTTATAGAAACTATCACAAAAGATTAGATCAGAAGTATATTAACTATCACAAATTATTGTATAGAACATGTTATAGACGTCTACAGGACAAGAAGGATATTGTTTAGAAAAAGGATCACTTTAGGGAACGAATTAAATTATAAAAGAGATCTAGCGTAAGCTTAAATTTGGACTACAATTTCGACTCTTGCACAATAATGAATATCTTATCAAACGAAGAGCTGCAAAAGTACCACTGATAATGGCGCATTCACAATAAATCATCTCACGACAAATGCGTTACAATGGAATGTTTAAGGGAAATGGTAACGGAAACAGCACTAACATTCACCAATCAAACCTACTAAATTCAAGCAAAATGCATACCAAGCGTTAAATGGATATGAAACGGCTAAAAGAGTTAACTTAAAACAGTACGATAAACTTAAACGTGTACTACCCAACACAGCGGATGGGTTGTGTGGACTTGTTATCCAACCACATGATGCTTACCGTCAACATCGTTGCGCGAATGGTGATTGTGGCGTACGTGCAGCTGATGATGATGCCGGCCATCATCGACCAGCGAGTTAATTTCCGGGCTCATTACTAGTGGTGGTGCCACGAGCAATCCGCCACGGACATTACCGGTGTGACCGACGATGCTGTTCGGTGTACCGCGCGGTACGTGAAGCATATCCGGTTCGGTGCAATCCAGCCCGACTGCAGTGGACGAAGTCGTGTAGAGCATCTTTGGTGGACGCGTACCGGGCGGATGTTCTACGATCGGTGAGGTACGTTTGAGGGCGTGCTGATGATGAGACGACGTTGAGGACGACGAGGATGTAGATGAGGCGGATGATGATGAGGTGTATTCTGTAATGCATCGGAAGATTTGTTAACATATATTCGTTTCTCAACCTCATTTTGTGGAGCTTTGGCTATATTGACACTTACTCTCAGACTTAATGTGTGCAGTTTGTACTATCTGAAGGCTTCCAGCGTGGATATTGCTATTGGTATTGTTACTATTGCTGCTACTGTGAATGTTACCGGAAGTGCCGTGATGAACGCCCAGATCACGTCGGTGACGCTCTTCGTCCTCTTCCTTGATCTTCAGTGTGGCGATTACGCGTGCCTGCAGGGATGCTGCAAGACCTGCAAATAAAACACAACAACGGGAAGCTTTAATGCGTGCGAACAAAACGAGTCGTACAAACTTGAGTCGAATGTGCCTTACCTTCCAACGGTTGTCCACCATTTAAGCGATCCATTCTGCTGTCCTCCATGGGAACGATTTCGCCACGCGAGCGTGACATCATTCCTGGGTCACTCATCACCACTGGACCGCGGTGTAGATCTACCGGATGGTTTCCACGGTGCATTGCAATTGATGAATGATGTTGCATATGCTGCTGCTGTTGATGATGATGGTGACCCATGGAAGCAGACGACATCGTGGATGGCGAAGACAATTGTACTGGATGTTGCTGGTGCTGGTGCTGTTGTTGCTGCTGCTGCTGCTGTTGTTGCTGCTGGTGCAACTGCTGCTGGCGCTTGTTATGCTCGTCAGTGAAGTACGACTCGAGGTACGGTTTCATGTCCGCACGTGGCAATGCCATGTAGGGCAATGCGTCACCCGTATGATGACGATCATGCCCGCGCGAAGTCGACTGCTGGTAAGCAACACCGGGTCCACCCGCCACACTACCACTACTGCCTGGTGCTGGTGAGTACTGGCGTTGCGTAGAACCATGTGGAGATACGATGGAACTCGGAACAGTCGTCGAGCTACTGGCCGATCCCTTGTGGTTCCCTGCTTTTGTATTGTATGCCGCTACCTGTACGAGCGAAGCCAAATTGCTTTGACCGTGCAAATGATGGACGGGTGACTTGCTGCCATTGTCTCCAACGCTTCCCGGTCTGGATATTGGACTGTACGTGCCGCCACTGCTGCCGGGCGGCGGCGGCGGTTGTGGGCCACCTGCTGCTAGGTGTCCTGCCTCTTCCAGTAGACGAATGCTAACACGCTCTGGACGCTGTACGTTCGTGTTGATTACCGTATTTCCCGGTGGACCGGACGCATTGCCGCCGGACACCACCGGTGGCTGCTGCTGATGGGACGACATGTTGATAGCAGCGTTAATGATCGACTGATTCGATATCTCCAGCGTGCGTTCGATCTCCCCGTTCACCAGATCGCCGATTGTTTTCACTGTGCCCAGGCCACCAACACCAGCACCACCTGCTGGACCACTTCCACTGCTGCCAGCCGATGGATGGGTTAATTTCTCCTGTGACAGGTGCCTCCGGAGCGCCATCTTTGCCGGCGAAACTTGCGTGTAGTCTGGCTGGGAGGATGTCGAACCGGGTCGGGAATTATTACCACCTTGCTGCGCCGAAGATCCTTGCGATCCAACGCCGGGTGAATGTGTCACCAGCGGTATGGGTTGCTGTTGGCCACCGTAACGGACTCCGCCGCTACCACCACCACCAACGATTCCGGACACTGCAGAAGACGTTGTCGATCCATAATCGGCTGCCGGTATACTGTCGAGCGAGTTCGTAGATGAGCTCCGAGAATGACTCTGTAAAACCATCGGCGATGTGTCAAGCATCGGTGGTGCATTGCTTGAGGGCGCATTGTTGCTCGTTGCCCGTGGATCGTAACGGAAGTTTTCCGGTGCCTTAAATTCTAGCATTTTTCCATCGCCTATCGTCGCCGGGATGCCCCGGTGATGATGCTGATGTAAGGGATGGTGGGGATGATCAATCGGTAGCCCTCCGCCGTGCGCTGCAGCCGCGTACAGCATTACACGCTCTCGTTCGCGTTCCTGCTGGTGAATGATTTGTTGATGTGTGCTCATTACCGACGATCCTGGCGAATGATGGCTCATCGCGGCAACGGGATTCGTTTTCGAATAGGGATACTTCGAGCTCGGTGATATCTTGGCGGATGGATTGCCAGCTATGCCACCGCTACTTGTAGGCGGTCCGGTGGGATGCATTTTGTACGGAGACGTTGGCACAGGTGAGGTCGAAATCGAGGTACTCGAGGTGTTCAAATGGTGTGCAGCGCTAGTAATTACATTCAGCATTCCCTGTTGCTGCTGCTGCTGCTGCTGCATCTGGAATTGCTGATGCTGCTGTTGATGGTGAAGAGATTGTTGCGCATGAGGATGGTGCGGATGATGGGCCAGTGGCTGCTGTTGGTACTGTGATTGGCTAACCTGGACGTGCTGCTGATGATGGTGCACCTGCTGATGCGCTGGATGATGAGCGGAAGGACTTGGCCCTCTACCACCGCTTGATGCACGAGCGGACATATCATGAGCGGTCATCATTGGATGCTGATGGTGTGCACCTGCCCCCGGGGAGGATTGCAGATAAATCGTCGTCTTTGCTGAACCTGCCGCCGGTGTCCCGTAGCCACCGACTGCAGCTGATGCTGCTTTTAAAGGCGATCCTAGCGCATCCACCATTCCACTTCCTCCGCGATGATGGGCCTCACGCTGACCGGCGCCAGTAGAAGAACCCGACGGTGGAGGTGCATTTGCCATTGGGGAGGCTGATGTAGGAGCCGATCCGGTGCTCGAGTTTCCAGTTTTTGGAGATCCTTGCAGTACGGAGGTGATGATGCTCTTGAGACGATCCTCAAAGTTCACCACCTTGTGCGAATCGTGTAGCTTTCCACTGTTACGTCCTCCACCGCCAGCACCACCAGAACCTTCTGCCACGTTTCGTCCCACCGCAGCGTGTAGTTCGTTAGAGGAGGAACCAGGTACATAGCACTTCGGAAGTGATCCACCACTGCTTGTCGGAATCGATGATACGACGGCAGTGGTTGGAAGCCCACCCGGACCACCGCTATTGCCACGATGGTTCAGGTGTGTCTTGTTAATGGTGGAAGCCGGAGCAGGCATCAGTGCCGCATCTGGATGATGCAGATGTGGATGAAGCGGTAGTTGCGATTGCTGGTGATGAACGAACGATTGAGAACCCGCTGCGGCAGCAGACGGCTGTTGAGCAGTGAGCTGTACCGGTGACGGTGCAGTTCCAGCAATGGCTTGCGATCCGTGTGCGGGACCCATGGTTGTATGTTTGCCATCGTTCGCACGCTCTTTTGCAGAATGTTTGCCAGCTGCAAGTAGTTTGCCCGCTTCGATCTGCCTGCCAGTCTCAAGGATTTTTTGTGCGAGAATTTCCGGATTGTTTTCCTCGATCTTGCCGATGTCCGGTATTTCGGGCCACTCCTGTGATCGTGTCCGGTTCTCGCGTGACTTGCGCTGAGCTGATCGAGACGAGCTACCGGAAGATTGCTTCACAGGCGCGTGCGGTACGGTTACCGGAGTAGATCCAACTGCTGCCGGTGGTGGCGGATGCAAAGATCCAGCACTACCTGTCGAACCGGCACCAGAGGGTATCGAGCGCTGCAGCGGATGAACAGAATCAGGCGCTTGTTTGCTGGACTGGACCTCCATAGGTATGTGTTCTCGCTCTCGGTTGCTATTGCCGGTAGCAGCGTGTGGATGCACCGTGTGTCCGTACTGTTCCCGATCACGCACTTCCGTCGCACGGGCAACAGAAATAATTGTCGTTGTGGCCGCCGCAGCGGACGTTGCGTTATGATTGCTACCTGGTGTCGTACCCGCCAATCCCACCACCATCGATTTGCGCTCCTCGGTTAATTTTTCAATCAGATTCAGCTCGGTTTCAAGATTCGAAACCTGTGCGTACAGCTTTTTCCGTTGCGTTAGCGTACTTGCAATCGCTTTCAGCACCAGTTCGCTCGAGCTGGACGACGTCAGCTCGGCGTCCTCTACCTTGATGTAGGGCTGGTGCGGATGCAGCTGCTGCTGTTGATGCTGGTGCTGCTGTTGCTGTTCGGCGGTAAGCTTGGTAAGATGTTGCATCACCAGTCGCTTCTGCTCTTGCTCGATCACATTCACCTGGTTCTGCAATTTGGCCGCCATCACCTGCAACTCCTTATGCCGTCCGACGATTTCTTTTGCCTTGCACAGCAAATCGTTTTGGCTGGTCGTGCTGATGCCGAGTTCGTTCATGCGGGCCTTCAGCAGTGCCACGCTGTCATCGATCAGCACCTTGATCTGCTTCTCTAGCTGACCTGCCCGATTCATCAACCACTGGTTGCGTTCTTTCTCACGATCAAACTGCTGCTGAACGCTGTCCCTATATGATGGTTTGCGCATCGCTTCGATGGTCTTCATAAATTGAGCCCTACAATGAGGAAAGGAAAACAGATTAGGTTATTCATAAACAAATGATGTCAATACAACTAACGTAAAAAGTAACGGCTCGTGCTCTATATTGAATGTCTACTCAATGCTTTGTTACATTGCGGAACTTTTCTTTTTCCTTCTCGTTTTCATTTGCACTGTAGAAATAAGCATCCAGCGCAGTCGTTTTATTCTGACTACGATATGAGTTGACCACAACATTTAAATTGACACTGAATTGCCAAAATTGTCCTTTTGCATCAATCACGTTGGTGTAGCCACACATCTGTTCTAAAACATATCGCCCTTTTTTTATTTAAACCAAAAAAAGTTCTACCAATCGAAGCTAAATTGCGCCTGAAGCGTAGGCAACACGCGTTCTATTACCAGGATTAAGAACGGTACTAGTGACATCTAGGAGTCAATTATGCAACAACACAGTAATAATAATAGAAACAATTATCGCTACAATTGTTATTCATCGCTAAACCACCATGTTGCTCACAAAGTATAGATTCTTTAGGAAATTCAGTAAACTAATCAGAGTTATTTTGCTTAATGTTTCTATAAAACGACGGACAGTAAATTTGTTTTGAGGCAAATGAAGCGGAGACAGAAGCGTCTCTTTATCCTCAAATCACTTTTTATTCTGATAAGAATTGTTGGTGGGTGGAAATTATTAGACACTCATAAACGTCCTCTGGTGTATTTGAATTTTGATGATTTTATCTGTAACAACGGTGGTACATTCTAACAACGATATAGAAGATTTTTTTGATGTGTTTTTAACTGATCCTCGAAAATGTATACGAACTAAATACAAACGTAATAGTATCAATGCATTGTAAGAATTAAGGCACCCCGAGTTACGAATGGTGCTTAGAAAATGTTGCGCATTTTTTCAAACTGTTAACATGCTACTCAACCACGACATCGTGAGATGTAAATAACGAGTTTGTTGAAAGCCATGGAGTTCATAGAAAAAGCGCACTAAACTATGAATTCAGTTCAATTTTGTTTAGCAACTAATGCACTTACTTGTACAAATCGAGCAATATTTGCAGAGCGTACGGGGTCTCTGACGGTGCATCGGGAATGTCTAGTTCGTTGTGCTGCATATCACCCGCCAACGAGGTAAGCTGCTGATCCACACATCCAGGTGCCGGTGGCAACCGTTTGCCTATCATCTGATCCGACGTACTTAGCAGCGTCTCGTTATGCAGCAAATCCAGACCGGCAATGTTAAGCGGACGTCGCTGTCGCCCTTTGCCCTTAACACGACCACGTTTCTTCCCACCAGCCATCGCTGCTGCTGCTGCTGCTGCTGCAGCTGCTGCCGCGGACGCTGAAGTACTAACGCCCATTTCTCGATTGGCTGCCGCACTAGCTGCTGCCAGTTCCGACTTCTTTCCCGTTGCCTTCGTACGGGTAATCTTCCGACGCTTTTTAGTGGCCACCGGTATGCGGCCATTGCGCAGCACGGGTGAATTGTTGTTCTCCTCCTCGGACGGACTCGTCTTGCACTCTTTCCCACTGTTCCAATCGGACCACGCTTTGCGTGTCGTCGGGCCAACGACATCCGTATCGCTCTCCGACGTGCTGTCGTCGTTCGTGATCGTCTTCGGATGGTGATTGTTCTGGTCCTTGCGGGATCGGGACGATCGTGTCGAATGTGAACCACTACCACCGCCGCTCGTACCATCGTTATGATTTTCCGTTCCCTTCGTTTTCAGTCGCTGAAAGTATCGCTCCAGCTTGGTGCGATCGATTATGTGCAGGTAGTACGAGACCGGTTTACCGGTCCAGGAAACCGATCCTCTGAGCGGGCTCATTTCACTCACATGCATGATCGTACCGATGTCACTCAGATTACGATCGGTGATGCGAAAGTTCAACGGACAGAAACTCTTGGACGATACGATCCGCGCCCCATCCCGCAGGTCCGCAAAGCGTTCCTTTAGCTGATGGTCTACGTTTGGACCAAACGCAAAATTATTCACAAACACGATCGTGGCAGAGGTAATCTTCTCCCGATGTTCGTCCGCCAAAAAGTCACCCTTTATCAGCTCGTAATCACCATACTTCTTGCCGAACCAACGCATCCACAGCTTGAACGTCGTATTCATACCCTCGGCGTACTTGGACGGCACGTCTGCCTTCTCGATGCCGAAGCACACCTTAACCGGTGTGGAGGCGGCCATCTGCAGCACGACCTGTCCGACGCCCGACCCCAGATCGACGAACACATCGTCCGCTGTGATCTTTACCTGATCGATCATCTGGCAGATCAGATCGAACGACGTTTCGCCGTACACCTCCGGTGAGAATGGTTCGTACTGGTTCAGCTTTTCCGGTTCCACCACGGCCTGGTTGTACACTTGCTGTATGATGTGCTTCAGCAGCCCTCGCGAAGGGTAGGTAAACCGTTGGTTTGACAGGGATGTTCCCTTTTCCTGAAGTAAACAAACAACCATTTATTAAAATCATATATCATTATCTTCTGTTGTGTTAGTACTTACCAGTGCGGCCACACTATCGATCGCTCGATTGAAACGATCACACAGGTTCTTCATCGCATCGTAATCACCCGTGTCGAGCTTGTTCAGATCAATTTCCTCGATTGCCGATTTGATTTCGGGCATGTCCTCGCACACCCAGCGCACATTCTCGATCAGCTCGATGCCCGAATCGTGCCCGGTACCGATCGAAAACGGCCAGTTGTACAGGAACGGTTCAGCACCAGCCGGCGATTGCAGTTTCAGCTCCTTGTAGTTCGGGGTGGCCATTGCTGCGTCCCGTACCTTCGTCCTGCGCTGTGTTGTCACGTATAATTTCTACCACCTCGAGCTCGGGTTGCTCTGCAGCAACAAAACCGGCCTTCCCTAACCACCGTCGATGGTTTCTCCTTCACCACCAACGATGCTGTCAGCTATCTCTACCGTCAACGCCAACGTTCCGGCAATGCTGCACACGATTACAAGCGCAATTGACGGTAAAGCTGTCACCGGTGTCAGTGGTGCTGTGCGAGAGAGGTAGAGATCGCGCGTTACACCCGTTGAGTGGTACACACGCGTGGTTGTTAGATTTCCCGTCGATGAGAACGTCGCTGAAGCGCAACCAGACTTGCGTGCGACTTCCACCGATATGAAGAGGATACGATACAGGAAGCACGTCGATTTAGTGTCGTTTGGCTATGCGACACATACACACACTACTTCCTTTGCTGCTAATAGATTTGCTAATCTATAGCTCACTTTATTAAACCTTAGCGGGCCTAAATGATACACTATACACACAAGAGCGCTAAACGCTACGCCCAATCTTCACTGTTTCCCGGCTAAGAAAGGACACAATTTTACTTTCTTTTCCACGCCACGTACTTATTACTGTTCTTTCTTGCTTTGAATTCACTCAACAGCATTCACACTACGGCTTCATGCCGTGCAATTTTTCACTCACTTCTTCAACAGTGTTATTCGCTTTCCAGCGCCCTGTACAACATCTGTTCTATGCAAATGCACCTTCCGACACGATACACTTTCGGCAACAGCGTTACTGCTAACGGTCAGCCAGCAGTACGTTTCGTTGCAGCCAAATCGTACCAGATTGTGGCAACCGCGGATCGCGAATATTTGCTGCTGCCGGTACTGGCTGCTACTGCTGAGCTCGTTTACAAGCGATAGATACTGCCAGTTGCTTCTCGGTGCATGTATTTGCTGCTGTTGCTGTTGGTGCTGCTTCTTTTTCTTCTGATGGTGTTTCAGTCGGCCGTGGAAAGGATGCATCGTTGTCGGTAGTTTCGATGTTGTACTGCACATGCAAAGATGAAAAAAAGACATTGCGATTAGTATATTGCATAAAGAAACATTATTAATAACTTCCAGCAGTGCTAGGAAACATGATTGCATGGGAGTCAATCATAGTTCTTAAACATCTGTTTGAGATTCACTTAACAAGCTCAATTGTCTCTGTTCTGCAATAAACATAACTGTTTACTGGTGACATATGAATGATACAATTTTCTGTTCAATTGGTATATTTATTAATTTTTGATTCTTTTTTCAGATAACAATAAACTTGATAGGCGCCTTTGTCCGCCATATCTGGCTTTCTTGTAAGCTTGCATAAGAGTTCGGTAAAAACTTTAAAAATAACTTCAAAAGTGACATTGTTTCCCTGGCACAGGGAAAAACATAAGTTTCTGGATATAAAAGGATGTATTCCTGTTTTGTAATTTAGCGATCATGATTTCTAAATCGCCTGAAATCGTCTTGTAGACCCAATGTTTGATTGCCCTATCGCCCAAGCTCAAAATTAACCTTGTATAATAAGCCTTTTTGTAATAAAAATTTAGTGTAAAAATGAATATTAAAGTACTGTATCCACGCATTACACGTGTAAGTTGTTTACCAACAGGTTTGTCTAATTTTTTTTTTAAACCACAAAAAAATCTGATTGATCGAGGTATAAACAAACGCAGAAATTATTCAAAACGTTGTGTCGGAATGATTAATAACTCACTCACTCCCGATTCCGCAGATAGGTGGAACATTCCGCATGATAAACAACACGTGTTTTATCACACGCGACACAACATAACAACATAACATTCTCCCCCAGGACAACAAGCAGGAAACAGGTTGCCAATTTTTAGCGCTGTGTGACCACCGCAAGGTCAATTATGGAACAGGTTTTCTCTACTTGCTAGGCTAGCTGTTTAATCACTCACATTCTCCAGCAATGGAAAGTGTTTTGGCAACCGAAATTTATATTGGCATCCGCGTGATGCGTGCTGTTGATGCATTTCACTTGCCCCGAAAACAGCGACGGAAGTCAGCCAACCGCACGTACCTGTGTTGGATGATGCTCGCCTGTCTGTCTGGTGCCGGTCTACACTCCCTCTCTCTCTCTCTCTCTCTCTCTCTCTCTCTACCTCTCTCAATTTTCCCTCCCATTTTCTGTCTCGGTTGTGCTCGCGCTCTAATTGCATCATTGATTTTCGTTACAAAGCGAATGCATTTCCCAAGCAACCGCAACCGGACGACGACAGGTGCTGCAGCAGCAAACACGGGCAGTGTTGACGACGCCGACGATCGGCGTTGTTTTGGCCAACCGTCCCGGACCGAATTGTGCCGCTTTCGCTATCCTTTACCGGCACGGCTGGCTGGTCGGTTCGTTCGTACACAAAATACCCGCACCACACATACACACAACCGTACACGGTGCTAGTAGACCGAACCAGGCTGTACGTACACGAGCGGCCACCCGTGCACGGGAATTGCCAAGCGCGCGCTGTGAATTATCGATTTTCTACCATCATCAAACGAATTTCAGCAGACAGACGGCGGGTTTGCTCCTCCGGCCACATTTGAAGCTTCGTAATGCCCACTTTTCGATGGCAATTAATTTAAGCCATTAAATTACATGGATACAATTGCACCGTTTAAGCGTTGCAATTTTTGAGGTGAAGCTATCTTTCGATCAATCACAACAGGCGCAGTCACGATAATTACGCTAATAAATTCAACCATTCAAATGGAGGCCTTTTTTGTGAGTTGGACAGTTTCACATTTGAATACTATTTGAATTGTAGCTTGAAGGCTGGACAGCTGCCTCTGAAAGGCTGGAACAAAATTCTAACAGCATAGAGACCCAGACTATAAGGCAATAATTTTCAAAAATATCAGGACAATAACTTTCTGAATTAACATTAATGCATCATTCGCGGAAACTATTATCAACAACAGACATCTTTATGAAACAAAATTAAAATAATTAAAGAACTAATGAAAACGGAGATTGCTGATCTTTCAAATAGATTAAAACTCCTGTACAGAAGTTCACCTTTAAAAGGAGTGCAATGTGGTTCCAAACAACATCCTCAGTTCGGGTCGAAACTTTACGCTTCTTCTGTAATACCATTTCTATTTCCGTGAAAAATCATGCTTACGCAACCGGTGCCACAACAGCGCGCCAGAACCGGGGCCGTTTTATCGATCCGGTGATACAGCATAATACCAAAAAGAAAAAAAAAACATGCAGACGCTGCATGAAATGTGCATCGCGCTTTGCTACCCAAAACAATTCTACGCGCACTCGGCGGCGGTGGCGATGCACTGCACTTAGCAGCAAACGCCCAAACCGAGGAAAAGCATGCAACGGGGGCGAAAAACGAAACAAAAAAAAAAACCCCACTGCAGACAACGATAAACCGACATCCACCAACCCACCCACCTCTCTCTCTCCCTCCCCAGTGGACAACCGGTGCAAACAAATGTAGGTCAAACATGGAAACTTCCCGCAACCGCTACCACCTTCCAGTTTCCACTGTGACGCTTTGGGTTGCAGTTGCATCTATCTTTTTCCATCCCCTACATTTAAGCAAACACGTTTGCGGAAGGGGACAGGGGGGGGGGGGGAAGGGAGAGGAGTGCGAAGTTTCCTTCAACTCCTCCACATTAGCACCTTGCCATCGCAAGTGGGATTATAAATAGCTTAAAATAGATACATTCCCGTGCGATACGCGGAAGCAGCAGCCATCTTTTCCGAATGGAATGCATCGGCTGCATTCTACGGCGATCGCCATCATTAAATGCAAACAAAATGGAACTATCCGACTAGCGAATAGTGTGAAGAATTACGAGATTTGTTTGGAAGTTTTCAATACAAATAAAATTATTTATTCTTTTGTATAAAATCGACAACAAATAGAACCAACACCAACTACATTGTTAGTATTAAAATTTGCACCTTTGGCGACCCTTGTCTAACAGCATTTTACACAAATTTCTTTCCATTAAATTGTGCATATATACAAGAGCCACCAAACACTAACCAACCATCATCGGCAATCCATTAGCCGTATGTTTATTTTGCATTCCAGCCCTAAATTTTCCCCAGTTCCAGCCGGAGAGCACGATGGGAGTCTAATTAAATGAAGTAGGTCACCGCACCGAGACGGAAAGAAAATAGATTGAGAATGCTTCACTGCCGGAGGTACCCTCCGACACGTTGCGCCCACCAACCACACTGTGCAATGTTGTGTATATAACGATCGATGGAAACTCACTGCTGCTGCATGATGAGGCACGAACTCATCATTGTACGTGCACCATTTAGCAAACAAACTCGCGTACGACAACATTCCAGCTCCAGGGATGCCAAATTGATGCTGTACAAGTAAACGTAATAATGAAGCGATCAATCCAGCTACCCTGGAATACGTCAGATCATCAGATTAATAATAAAATAGAGTTGTACACTTAAAAAGATTCAAGGATTTTAATCTTCGGCATGGAGGAAACAAGTTCTTGAAGTGTTTTTTTTTTAAACTTTTTTCCAATACTCATGAGACGGTTCGTTCCTAAATTCCAGAACGAAAAGCATTGTCAAAATTTTAAAAGTGATTTTCTCAAAACTATATTTTTCAAAATGGACGGACATCCTTACTTACTTACTACTTACAGTTCGCCCAGATTAAACGCAGATATTTAATATTATCTGCAAATTTATCTTTAATTTACTAATTTTACTTTATATTCTTTCTTTGGCTCTACGGTTTTCAAAATGGCTCTACGGTGTAAACTTTGATATAAATTTTGCAGTTTTCCATCATAATCAATAAATCTTTTTAAAAAGAAGCAAGAAATTATTGGGAAATTAAGGTAAACATGTCCATTTTTTTCTACATTAAATGATGCGGCCACTAAGCGAGGTTGGCGAAGAGATGTATTTTTCAGTGTTATTACCTTAAATAGAACAGGAGAAACTTATTCATTTTTTGACAAAAAAGCTCGCCAAGGCAGAAAATTTGCTTCAAAATTGTTAGCAAATGATTCCACGGTTACATTACTAAAGGGAAGTAGTTAACGAACAATATCGAAAATAGTGCAATAAATCACCCTTTTTTCTTAAACATGCTTTTGCTCCATTTTGTGACCGGCACTACACAAAAAAATGTACAAAAAGAGGTACTTTAGCGAATGTTAAATAACCATCTGCCTTAATTTAATTTCATTTTGTGATAACATGTTTACCACACTGTATTCTCAAAGAACTTAATTTTAGCCATGACGCTGTGCTAGAAAAATGTTGTATAAATGACTTGTATAAATATATAAAATAGCTGGCGTTTCTACCAAATCAAACAACATTAACATCGTTAATGCATACTTTACAATAATTAAAAATCAGTAAGCATTTCTATTGTGTAGATTTACTTGTTCTACGGTTTGTCTATACCCTTTGAACAATAGCGTTAAATCTTTATAATTGATGAATTTAATCTTATATCTTGTGACGAAGATAAACCACCATGTGTATATATATATATTGCGCAAGGCATTAGTGACTTTAATCACACTTTAATTTGCAGCAAATTAACAAATTTCACCATTTTCCGTACTCGTACACACAAATCCTCCATGGAAAGCTCACCGTTCATTTCTCTTTCTCTCTATTTCCTCTCTCTCTCTCTCTCTCTCTCTCTCTCTCGCTATCTCCCACTTACACAATCACATTAAGCTTTTTATTTCCACCCACTCAGCTACAGAAGAAAAACAAAAAAGAATAAAACTGTACGTTTTCGCTATGTCAAGGATAGCGATGGTGAAACACCATGTTCCTGTGCTTGCTACTAACGCTACACTCCCTTCCCCCCCCCCCCCCCCCCCCCCCCCCCCCCCCCCCCCCCCCCCCCCCCCCCCCCCCCCCCCCCCCCCCCCCCCCCCCCCCCCCCCCCCCCCCCCCCCCCCCCCCCCCCCCCCCCCCCCCCTCCCCCCCCCCCCCCCCCCCCCCCCCCCCCCTCCCCCCCCCCCCCCCCCCCCCCC